>CM052094.1:3659189-3690826 GCA_028453745.1 Agapostemon virescens
AGTATAATTGATCAAAGAGATCTATTGAATCGAATCCTATGTAGGCAATTTTATAACTTTAATAATTGTAAAATAAAAGATTTGAAAAGGGTCGTTTGACCCACTGTGGTAGGTTTAGTGTTAAGACTTAGAAAAACGTATATACAGAAACCACGCGCAGTAAACCTACCCATTAAAAAGTGCCTGGTATATATTATTTTATAAAAATGTCAAGATTCAATTTATTTAGATTATTTGCAATTTTCGTTACAAAGTATAATTGACCAGAGAGATCTATTGAATCGAATCCTATAGAGGCAATTTTATAACTTTAATAATTGTACAATAAAAGATGTGAAAAGGATAATTTGACCCACTGTGATAGGTTTAGTGTTAAGACTTAGAAAAACGTATATACAGAAACCACGCGCAGTAAACCTACCCATTAAAAAGTGCCTGGTATATATTATTTTATAAAAATGTCAAGATTCAATTTATTTAGATTATTTGCAATTTTCGTTACAAAGTATAATTGACCAAAGAGATCTATTGAATCGAATCCTATGGAGGCAATTTTATAACTTTAATAATTGTACAATAAAAGATGTGAAAAGGATAATTTGACCCACTGTGGTAGGTTTAGTGTTAAGTCTTAGAAACACGAATATACAGAAACCACGCGCACTGTGCATACTTCTGGCGCGATTTTCAGTGATGGTACTTCGGTGGACGGGACTGCCATAGCGAAAGGGTTAAGAAACATGCAAACGAATATGTTCGTCATACTTTCGTGCGGTTCGATATTCGGTGGCGTCTAACCGGGAGGAACAGTTTGTCAAAACGCGCCCGTTCTCGAAAGGGACTCGCAAAGCGACGCGAATACTCTAGATGCCGAAGACAAGGCTCGTGTTCACACAGAAACAATGGAGGCAACGGAACGATCATTGCCGCAGTAGCGAAAGGAAGTCGTATATCGTCGACCATTCATTTCGCAAGCCGATGGCCGACGGCGCCGCAAAAATCGAGCCAGCATGCGACACCGCGAGGCGCAAAAATCTGCGCGTCCCCGATTCTCCAATTTCGCGGGCCGATCATAATCTCCCATGGAATCCGAGGCAATCCGCCCCTGGCGTAACTCACGGTCCGTAGCATAATGGGCCCACCATTTGCCCTGGCGCGCACACGCGCGCATTATTGCGCGGTCTGGAGCGCGCGCGAGCGAGTTCGCTCGCTTGCTCGCTCGCTCGCCTAGCGAGGCAGCGCGGTACCGGCGCATCTTTTATTCATCCGACAGAGTGGAGCCTTAATTTGAATTGAATAGGATTTATAAATTATTTCAAATTATAGTTGCGACGCATGACCGGTACGGAGACCCGGCCGAGCACCAGCTACCGGCAGCGAGGATGGCTAGAGGCCGAGTTAGACAACCCGTGGCCGACGACAACGGCGACGCTGCCGGTGGCGACGACTCCTGACGACGCCGACGACGACAAACGCGCCTACCGCCGGATAGGAGAGACTCTCTCTCTCTCTCTTTCTCTCTCTTTTCGAGAGTTTTCTTTCTCTTTTTTATTCGGAGAGAACTTAGCCGCTAAGGCAGGTGCACCGGTTTCTTTGCGAGCTCCCTTTGTCGCGCATTGTTACGAATTGCTTAGACGAATTGTCGCGGGGCTAAGACATTTTTAGTTTGCAACGTGGAAGCGCGTGGTTTTTGTTGCAAACACTGACAAATCTGAAAACATCCTCCGAAACATCTTCAAATTGGAGTTTTCAATCATCGGTAATTTAACTTACCCTGTTAATCATCTGCAAATTAAATATGTGCAACTTCCAAAAGGAAACTGTAATTGGTAACATCTTAACCTCTTAGGCACGGCTGAATTTTGAACGGGACTGTTTTTCTGTACGGCAGAGCACATTGGAATTAAGTTTTTCATAACTAAATTATAATTTTTCTTAAAGATATGATGGATATACTTTAACTCTAATAATTTACTTTAACACGTTGAATGCCACACTGAACGACCTGACACTGGCAGATAAAGAAACGACTGTGTATTCTGTCTGTATTTGGATAACCTTCTGCACTCCATGCAATTTTAATTCCTAACTAGAAGACATTTCTTTGTCCTAGAATAACTCCGTTGTACGTGGTTTGTTTCCTTTTGGGAATATAAAATTTGTTAATCTTAATCGTACGTGCAACTGTTCAATTATTACTAGCTTGTTAAATACAAGCATTTGTAATGTACAAACTATTTTAAATAATAGTCTGACAATTTTCAATGTCGCCTCAGAGGAGCCATCGTTTTTTCATCGCCAAAACATGAAAACAACCTAACCCATTTGAAAATCAGACGACTCTACAAGAGTCTCCAAAAAATCAACGCCTGAAAGCATTCGCTCAAACATGTTCAAACCCAAAGCGACTAAAAATTCCAAAGATAGTTAATTTAAAAAAAAAAACCCTCTCAACGTCAACGTTTTTAACAACCCTCTCATACATCTCCAAAGAACTTCCTGCAACCACCGCCACCCTAAACCGCCCTTCCAAACATCTCCGAACGAAAAGTCGCAAAAGGACTCCGCCAACAGGGCAGGTGCAGGGTTCAGCATCCGCGCTTGCGTCTACCCCTCGGTGGAGGAAGAAGGATGATAATTCAATGTTCCCTCGAACGGAGAAAAGAGAGTAGGAAGAGGAGGCAAGCACACGGTCGCGAACCCTTTTCTTGCCAGTGTCTTTTGCCGAGATTTTCTTACGTAAGCAAGCCACCGGCATCTCGCGCTGGAATTCCAAGTCCCTCGAGCGTCGTTGCACCGGCGAGCAACCACGCGGCCCAGCCCGACCAAGAAGAAAACGCTGCGGTATCTCTTCTACCGGTGCCTCTGTTCGTCTTCGGCTCGTCTCTCTCTCTTTTTCTTCATGGTGCGCTCTGTTCCTCCGGTCTCTCCTTTTCTTCATGGCGCGCTCTGTTCCTCCGGTCTCTCTCTTTTTCTTCGGCGCGCGCTCTGTTTCTCCGGGTCCCTATCTCTCTTTTTCTCGATGGCGCGCTCCGTTCCTCCCGATCTCTCTTCGTCCCTTTTCCCCGACGGTGCGCTCCGTTGCCCTGCTCTGCGGATCTCGTCGCCGATGCGCAACGTTCGGAACCTGACGGCCACCGGGGGAAAAAAGGTCCTGGGCGCGAGAAAAAGTTGCATCGGGCCCCGGATCCGGCGAGTCCTCAGCGGTCCGTCGATACAGCGTATCCATCGAGACGAGTCGAGCGTGTAACGAGTTTCGAAACGGGCAAAAACCGCCGGGACTTTATTGCTCCCGATAGAAATGTACCGAAACGTCGGTTAGCTGTCGCTATTTGCCAGAGCCCGGCCAACTCTGTCTGCTCCGTGCCCGGCAGCAGCATATCACGAACACCGAAGTCCTCCACCTGGAATCCAGCGAAACGAGGATACCACCGACAGAGCATATCTAGTCCGCCCAGCCTCGTTGCCAAGGTGTGACCACGTCCACCGACCGTGGAGATACGCTGAAACGACGGCCGATCGACGATTCGGTTCTGGGTGGTGTGTTTTTATCCGCCCATCGGGCAACGGTCTCTTCGGATTCGAACGCAGCCGATGGAAAGATCAAGCGTGGAGGATTCTGCGATGCGATTAGCTGCTTTCGGTGTGGCAAATGTGGGAGTTCGGTGTCGAAGTTTGCTGCCAGTGCCTACGCCGAAGCAATTCGTCGTCGATGCGATTACACGCGGCGAGCGCAGATGCACGCCGTCGCGATTCTGTGCCGTTAGGAGTCGTTCGGTGAATCGGTATCTGATTAACTTTGCATTTGTCTGGTTACTTGTAAAGAACGTTTTGGAAATGTTTATTTGAGTCTGCTTTGGTTGAATTGTTGCTGGTAACTTGATCATTGATTTTTGTGTAAATTACAATCTTCTTAGATTGCTCTAATTTTGTGAATCAGTATCTGATTAACTTTGCATTTGTTTAGTTACTTGCAAAGAACTTTTAGGATATGTTTATTTGAGTCTGCTTTGGTTGAATTATTGCTGGTAATTTGATCATCGATTTTTGTGTAAATTGCAATCTTCTTAGATTGTTTTAATTTTTTGAATCGGTATCTGATTTCTTTGCATTTGTTTAGTTACTTGCAAAGAACGTTTAGGAAATGTTTATTTGAGTCTGCTTTGGTTGAATTGTTGCTGGTAACTTGATCATTGATTTTTGTGTAAATTGCAATCTTCAGATTGCTCTAATTTTTGAAGGACCCCTGATAGTGTTCTAAATTGTTATGCTGTATCGTAAAGAAGTTTCGAATTCTACTGTCGTAAATTAGTCTTTGCCTCGTCGGTTCTTGATGGAAATTGTGGTTATAATAATCAATAATTCAATTTAATAATTGACTAAGAAAGGCATACTTACGAATAACTGGATCTCCAAAACTTATTTGATCCTTAGCGGACTATTGGATGATCGTACACACAACTGCTTCCAGATCTATAGTCCAGATCTCTTCTCTAAAGAGATCCGTCTAGATTCTAGACAATCGCCTATTGTCTCGCAGCGTTTCCGACATTACACAGATTTGCGCGGATGTTGCGCTTCTTTAGATCACTCTGCTTGACAATTCTCTGTCATCTCGCGGTGCGTTTCCAATATCGCGATCTTACGATTCGGTAAGAGCCCAACGTTAAATCCATCGAACGTTGCAGCCTGGCAACACGCTTCAGAATGGCTCTCTGAATTTGAAAATCTTCGTCGATTCGATCGGTGAATACGACTGTGAAAATCTCTCGCTGCATCTTCGAGGCGAGTATTATAACGCTTCGATAGCGGCGATCTTGGAGCGGTTCCGCGAAATATTGAAGCCGTCAGGGTAGAACACGCCAGAAATTGCTCTCGAATGTACACTCTGTCTGGCGTGGTTCTCATATTTTATTGCGAAAAATCCCGACGGATGGTGTGTGCCTGCTGGCCCCCTTTTCGGCCGTGTTATCCAGCGGCGCGGACTCGCCGAAGGGAGACGAACGCGGCTGGCAAAAGAGAGAAAGAGAGGCGAGGTCCAGGGCATTATAAAGCATTACAACGAGTGCTGTTAACGTCCGTGTCCAATCCGCGTGCCGCTCGAAAATAAAATACAAAATAGCGCGCGACAGCGCTTTGTAAAGCTTTCTGTCAAATCCATCGGTCGTCGCGTTCTGCCTCTTTTTCTCTATTTCCCACTCGAGCCACGATCCCCACACCCTTTCGACCCCTAACCCACACGCCGATAAATCCATCTCTCTTTCGCGCAACCTTTTCAACTCTTTTTTTTTTTTTAAGGGGAGGCGGAGGGCGGTTCGCTTTGTTTTTCCGACACCCTTTTGCGAGCCGCTCGCGGTGTCAGCTGCGAAAGGGTCACGGAAAATCGGGTTCGATCTTCGATCCCTCTGGATCGCGTCCCACGATTTTTTTTGGGAGACACGCGGATGCACCAGGGGACTATTTAGATTATACACCTTGCTCGCCGCTGTGATTTTTTAAAGCAATTTTCTCTGCTGCCCGTTGAGCCGACGAGTATCGCGAATTTACTTTTGCGCGTGAACTTTTCGAAGGTGCAGCGCGAGGAGATAATCAGGATTAGCAGTCTTCTATATTTGTTCTCTCTTTTGTTTGGGAGAATTGATACGTTATCGTAGAGGGCTGTAACGAGTTCGATCGGGTCCGTGCAGTTTCCTAATTTTGCGAAAATAGGGATGGAACGGTGCGAAAGGGAAATTTACATCGCTTAAGGGATAATCGCATGAGAAACGACTTTACCAATTATAATATAATAATGAGAAAAACGTGCGCGATTTGCCGATTCCTTTTAGTTCTTCTGATTTTCCTACATTTCGTCATTTCTCTGTGTGTTCTGAGTCTTTTGCAAATTTTGTTAACACTTTGTTCGTACGTTACCGCATCCATTGCACCAGGTGACATCTGGACAATATACGAAGATTGGACTACTGTGTACCATACATTTTAACCTCCTAGGCACGGCTGAATTTTACGACGGATAATGCTGTTCTCTACGCGAATACATTGGAATGAAGTGTTTGATCATAAAATTATAATTTTTCTTAAAGATATGATACACGTATGTTGACTTTAACGATTTACTTTAATAATTAATAATACAATTATAGTGGCGCGTCGTACAAGAAGATGACATCCACGAAAGCCACTATAGTGGCGCACAGTGCCTAAGAGGTTAATCAACAAGTTTACTTAGAACAGCGGATTTCGTTTTACGATTTTCATATTGTACAACGAAGCTGAGCATGGGAAGTACGAAAGAGTAGTCTTCCGAAGAGTTTCAAAATAGTGTCGCATTATTCTCGACTTAATAATCCAACTGCAAAATGAAATTAATTGGTATCCAACTCCTGTTCGTAGCAACCGCGACAAGACATTTTGAATTTGCATAGAGATCTGCAATTTAATTACAAATATGGTCTACACAAGAGTGAGTGGATAGAAGATGGAAACAACTTATTGTAGGAATAAAATCTTTGGAGGCCTTAGACACTCAAACAATTTTTCTCAGGCATTTTCGATAATTCGACAGGAAGTGTTTTTAACCTCTTAGGAACGGCTGAATTTTGCGCGGGACTGTTTCTCTGTACGGCAGAGTTCATCGCGAATTACGTGTAAAGGATACAGCACTGCAATGTGTGACGGATAATGCTGTTCTCTACGCGAATACATTGGAACGAAGTGTTTGATCATGAAATTATAATTTTTCTTAAAGATATGATACACGTATGTTGACTTTAATAATTTACTTTGATAATTAATAATACAATTATAGTGGCGCGTCGTTCAGGGTGATGGCATCCGCGACAGCCACTATAGTGGCGCGTCGTACAAGAAGATGACATCCGCGAAAGCCACTATAGTGGCGCATAGTGCCTAAAAGGTTAAGTGGAGTGCACGCTTGGATAAAAATGTAACACTGTACGGCGAAATGAGCCATTTAAACGCATGTTAACGATTTAACGACCGGTAGGGAAGATCAGGAATTTTCTTTTATATTATTATCCGAAAGGGAATTTGTAGACGATGTTGGGCGAATTCTTAGACGACCATGAGCTTTTAAAAATGATGAACTTATGTCGATGGATACTACGTTAACACGTTATGCGCTATATTAAGCCCTGGGAGCTGACGGTATCGAATTCGCGAATGAATGTGTTATATACATAATTTATATAATATTAAGAAACATTCACGCTATTTTAATAGATTCGTTTGAAACAGAAAAACACAAGTGGTGTAAGCGAGTCTTTTACCTATGCATAGTTGTATTCTTCCCGTTTAAAGTTCAACAAAATGTAATGTGAAAGCTAGCTGAAATATTAACGTGTATAAATGTATGTAATAAAAACAAATGTATAACGTGTCAAACAATATTACTTCTAAAATCAAGACACTCTTTTGTATCTAGAACATTTTGATTCTTTTAACTATTTTTATTACAATTGAGTATGGTACGTCTTAAAACACGGTACAACACATAGACCCACGAAAGCCACTATAGTGGCGCATAGTGCCTAAGAGGTTAAGCTTTCAATTTCACTACTTCAATTTAACAAAATTGCATCCATTCGGATCTCGTACAATTTTGATCGTAATGTCTACTTCAGTGAAGAAATTCTTTGGAAACTTTCTGGCGAAAATGTTTCTGTAACTTCAGTAATTGTAAACGGAAGAATCACGAACCGCCATTTTGACTGGTTCGGCAGTTCTAGTGTTAATTAAATAACTTTGGATTTATGGAATTTCCGAGGTTAGTTTAGAAGTTGAAGTATTAACAAGAATAAATTGCTGAGTGTGGAAATGAAATTTGCGATGGTGATTAAGGCAACTGTTAATTAGAAAACGATGAACGAGAATCAATTTACTTGTGTAGGCGTAGTTGCAAGTATCGCGGTATTCGCTCGGCTGCCGCGAGAAATATCGACGACTTTCGATTCATCTTCTGCCGGGTTTTCTCTCCTCGTTCGTGCGATTCTCCTCTCCCCTTCCCTAGATCGTGAACGCGACCGATTCGAATTGCAAATCAAATAGAACGTGCCCTATGGAACACTCTGCGAGGATATTCGTTCCCCTCGCACGGTCTCTTCTTCCTTTCCGCCAATTTTCCGCGTCGGCTGGGACAGAATGCGGATACCAGTCGATACTCGCTCGCACCAGAAACACATTCATCTTCTCTTAAAACGAGCCCCCTCTTCTGCACATAAATACATCAATCATTATTAACATTTCCTAGTGTTCCTTTAGAAATTCATTTTTCTGAAAACCACCCAAAAAATCGACGACTTAGATTACCATTATCCACACATAAAATCAGAAAGTTTAAAGTAGTTTAAAACAAAAAGAGACTGTTGCAGTGAAGACTCTAAAACTCAACGCCTCAAACCACCCTCTTGAACATTCTCAAACCGACACATCTTCATTGGAAAGCTTAGAATGAATTTCTTCGTTGAAGCAAATCCCTAGTATTTTCTTTCGCAATTATTAAAGTTATAAAAATGTTTTCGTCAGAAATTTTCGGATGCACTTCTTTAAGGAAGTATACCTTACTGTTGAGGGATTGTATCAAGTGAAAGACTCGCGTAAGGGAGAAGTATAAATAACGACATATATTTAAAAGTTCGACTGCCATGTCACCCATATATGAGTGACAGAATTATTTGGCCAAGTTTAAAAATAAATTTGTACATTTATATATTCGTTGCACTAAACTTAGTTAAAATCTGGAGAATAGAAGAAGGTTGAAGGATAACATTGTGTTATACATTTTAAGTTTTCAATTGTTGCTTCGTTAAATAAATTACTTTGACTTTGTGGAATTTTTGAGGTCGTTAGTTGGGCAGTTAAAGTGTTAAAGGAAGAAGACGACTACTCGCAGGTATACCTAAAAAGAGCCCTTAACAAATGTGCTTGCCAGAGAAGGTATGGGCTATTTCGGAGGTGTAGAGTTTTCTATAAATGCAGGGATTCTCAGTGAATTTCCTCAACGCTTACAATAAGTATTGTATGAAGTTTTAATTGATGCAGCCTCGTTATTACTACAAAGCAACGTATATCGTTGGATCGATTGTTCGATACTTCTAGTGTTAACGCTAAACCAAGCGAGCATTAAAATAACCTGGGGTACGTTGTCGTATAAAAATGACAATTTATAATTTATTTAAAATTTCTGCGACCTTTATTAGAATATGTGATTGAATAAAGAAATCTATTCAATCGATTCCTACAATGACAATGTTATAACATCCACAATAGTAAAATAGAAACCTAAAAAGGGTCGTTCGACCCACTGTGATAGGTTTAGCGTCAAAAACTGAACAATGCACAAAAATATTTGCATCATTCGCGCATCAAAATAAAAGACACGCGACGACGACGACCGTCCCCGAAGACGTGTCCGAAAATCGCAAGCTAGCGCAAAGGTATCATCGTCTTTGCACTTGCCAAGAGCTCCACCCCCGTTTTCACCTAACTGCAGATCAGCTCGCGAGAATTCGGGGATGGATTGGGGGGGACCGCGGATCGTCTGCAGCCAATCGAGAGTTTATAGGGGGTGTAGCTCTCACGGTGCGGAATATTCGCCGCTCAATTTCGTTTTCCCCCTGTTTAATCATGGTCCGGGGGGGCCCGGTCGGGGGTGGCTCTGGTGCGTGGCGAGCGTAACGCCACGCCGCGAGGATGGACGGAGCGAAACGAGCGAATAGAAGAGACCAAGAGAGAGGATAAGAGAGCAAGAGAGAGAGAGAGAGAGAAAGCGCGAGAGAGGGGTTGGTGATGGAGGAGGAGGGGTTGCTGGGGCGGCGGCAATAGCCCCGCTCGGGCCGTCATTTGTCAGGGGCTGTCGCGGCACGAGCGTGTTTCTGTTCCAGCGGCGCAGATAGCGACCCATCCATAGGCCGTTCATCTTTATTCCTTTATATATAGAGTTCCTATCCCCCCCTTTCCCGCCCTCGGGGCCCCGGTTCCCTCCAAAACGCCCTACACGATTCCCTCGAACTCATTTAATTACAACAAACAATTTATTAGGTCCATCCTGGTTCCGCCCACGGGCAGAAACAGGGTAGAGGTGGGGGACCACGGGATGGAGGAATGAAATCGGGGGAACGGGGGATGACGGGGGGTTCGCGTACCCACACGCGTACACACCTGGCACACCGATACACCAGCCCGTACACACGCAAGACCGACCGACCGGCGAAACTGAAATTATTCCGCCGGGGGTGGCCGGTCACCCGATTATACCCGCACAAAGGAACGTGTTTTTGGTTCGTTCCCGATGAAACGTGTCGGTTACGCTCGGCTCGGTTCGATCTGTGTTCGGACCCCCTCGTCGAGATCGGCGCCCCGCTACGGGATATGACCGCCGTCCAATTGATCTCTGAACGACGGAACACCGATCGCTGATTTGCTGGAAATGTTTAATAGACGGCCCCGTCCCCGGTACCGGTCACCCCCCGCATCACCCCCGTTCGCAGCTTTCTATTTGCCTATGATTATGCACGGTGCCTATAGCCGATGGCAACAATGGGGGTGGGTGCGCGGGATGTTCGATTAATCGTAAATGCGCGATGCAGTTGTCGATACTTCTTGTCCGCAAGGTTTTCAATTGCTGCGGCGGAGCTGATTCTTCCGCCTATCTTTTGACTTCTTGCAGAGAAACTGTTGCGAAATGTAACCCTCTATGAGCCGAATTTTTGTTTTTAATCCAAAAAATATTGGGGAAACGAAAAATCAGAAATTGTGAACCTATGTAAGCAAATGAAAAGAAATTTTCTATTAGTATTATTAGAAAATAATAATTAATAGAAATAATATTAGTATTAATTTATCTAGATTTTGTGTAATTTTTATTGCTATGTACAATTGAACAACGGAATCCTTTGAATCCTACGAAGACAATTTTATTATTTGAATAATTGTAAAATAGGAAATTTAGGAAGGGTCATTGGGCTGTGATGAGTTCAGTGTCACCGAAGTAGGAAGTATTATTGCTGAGAGCTGCTTAGAGATAATTTGGGGTGTAAAGGGGGTTAAAGGGTATAAAGAGGGTTTGTCATTCGCTATCCTCACCATCGATTCTTCCGCGACAAACAATGTTCACCCGCTGCGTAGTATGTGTAACCCTAAGCTAATTTTTTCGAAACATATGATATATGCCTCCCCTTCCTAGCTGCCGATGCTGCAGCCGTCATGACAGAAAATAATTTATTCGATATACCGGTAACAATTAAACGCTTTGAATAACTATAATTTTACCCCGTGCTCTAAGACTACATCCAGAACCACCCTCGTCACAATTATGCTTCAATTACTGAATATTAACTGCAGTTGTTCATTATTGAATTCAATTGTTCTATTCTACGCTTCGGTCCCTTAACATTAGCTTCGATTATATAATAACAGAGCTGCAATAGTTTACGACTATCCTAATTAAGGTACCATTCACCTTCGTTTGTTACAATAATCATTGAATATTCGTGAATTACATATTCCAGCTCTTAACAAGCATTTAACACTAGTACTGCAATTACAATTACTGAAGTTATAAAAACATTTTCACCAGAAAGTTTCGAATGAATTTCTTCATTGAATTACAATGAAAATTGTACGAGATATATATATATATATATATATATATATAATCGGATTTATTACTCGGCAGTTCTAGTGTTAATAAAAATTAACTCTTTGCACTCGTTGAAATTTCAATTCCAATATCGACAAATTTTTTATCGCTTACTTCGATTCGTATATGTGAAGCTTATAACAAATTCTCGTTCTTATAGCACTTGAATTTTATTCGATTTCTCAAATGCGAATATAAAGGTGTAAAATTGTTTAAAATAGTAATATGGTAATTTTTAGCAGCTCTTTTGAATGCTTAGGATTACACATTGATGTCTTAGAAATAGAATTTTGTTTTAGCATAATAGACAAATGATGATGTTATTTCAATTCTTACAATTACCATTGTTTCCAAATCCTGAAAATTAATCTCTTAGGTCTGTGTAACGACACGAATGTACGATATTCTTCTTAGTCGTAACAAACATTTCTTTATGGAGAGCATCAAGATAATAAGGAATTTGATTGCGATATTCTAGATTCCAGACGATAGAAACCGGTGATATTTCGTAATTGTTCCGCTCGAGAAACCTACTACGTAGTCTATCTAAGGTTAAGAGGAACATGAATGAATACAAAGCGAATGGGGGTGGAAGAAGGGAAGGATTAAGTGGGAATAGGACTAATGTACATGAAGTCTGAGAAAGCTGAATGAATGGGATCACAGATGAGTAAGAATAGATTAAGAAGAGTAATACCGGCACGCATGATTCGAGTTGGTACACTGGCTTCTGTTTCTAGAGTACAGAAATCGTAACTCTTTCACTGAAATTACTTTCTATTCTCCTGTCTATCGTCGCAAATAAAGTCCCTAGAAACTAACTAGAAATACGTGTACCTTACTTTTTGGACAGTACTCTGCATTTTAGATTGCAGATAGTCAATAAATTCACGAAGGATTACGAATCGATCTGTACACCCAATAAATCAATTAGAAATTCTTAACGAGCATAAAATTGATTGGCACGTAATGCCTGATAAAAATAGCAAGCTCTAGCCTATGTAGCTTATTTAGATTTTGCTTGATTTGGTTTACAACGCATTCTGAAATTGTTAGAAAATTGTCTTCTAAACTGTATACACTATTTTCCAAATAATAACACTTCAAATTTTTGATATACTTTAACCTCTTCGGTACGGCTGAATTTTGCGCAGGGTTGTTTCTCTGTACGGCAGAGCACGTTGAAACGAAGTTTCTGATAACTAAAATATAATGTTTCTTAATGATACGATGCATATGCTTCAAGTTTAATAATTAACTTTAATAATTAGTGATACAATTTTGTGTGCTCAAATCACTATAATGGAGTGTCGTAATATAAGATGACATCCCCAAAAGCCATTATAGTAGCGTAACGTACTTAAGAGGTTAATTATATTACAAAGTGTTAATAACAATACCTTATACCTTATACCAAGGTGTTATTACTATAACTTTATCCGACTATGCGCACTGGCTAACTGCTGTACGCTGACTGACAAACGCGAAGACAACAGTCTCGACTTTACGACCCCGTTTGGCTTCTTCTGTCCTTGAAAAAAAAAACCCGCCCCTTAAGCTTAAGCACTTCAAACTAAAGATGGTTCCGTTGCATTCTAACATAAATAAACAAATCTATAAAATCGCTTCGTAACGCGACATTTTTTTAACTTTAATAATAGTGGAATGAAACGTGTGAAATCGGTCGTGTGACCGGTGATTTTAGCGATTGCTTGGACTAAATGGTAAAACACCCACATATGGGTGACAGAGCAATTTGTCCATATTTATAAATAAATTTATACATTAACATAATCGTTACACTACATTTAGTTGAAATCTGGAGAATACGAGAAGGTCGACGGATAACTATGTGTCGTACATTTTAAATTTTAAATTGATGTTTCATCAAATAATTTACTTTGACTTTGTGGAATTTTTGAGGTTGTTGTTCTGGCAGTTAAAGTGTTAACAGGTTAAATAATAATAAGGGAATTTTTAGTGTCGCCTCAGAGGCGCCATTGGAGCGTTAAGGGTTAATTATAACGAATCAGAGGTTTCGGAAATTGAAGCGAGCAACATCTTTGAAACGATATCCCACAGTTCGGGACGAATCTCGACAATTGGGAGCGGCGAGTGCTCGCGAGCAACGTTCTCTGCGACGGCGGGGTTAATATTTACATTTCGTTCTCGCGGTTCGCCATATCACGCAGATCGTGGTGCCGGCGAAAGGATAAACCGGCGATCAATTTAGCAACACGAGCGTTATCAGTCGGTGTAACTGTTTACGAGAGCCGGGGCTAAAAAGGTCACGGTTCATCGGCGCGCGAACTTCTCCGCCCACGCTCGCCGAATCGTGCGAAACACCGTCGGCGAACGGTCTCGTTTCTCTTATTACTTTTCTCGCGGGATCGGTAATTGCGCTCGGAAAACCCATGAATGGGACCGACGATCTCCGCGGGACGAGGCATTGCGTTAGTCCCGACAGGTAACGCGCTATGTCCCCTTATTAGAAGCACATTTTCAGTTGGCGTGGGTACCGGCGGAAAATGACTCGCGATGTAATTACGTCGTCAATTATACCGGGCTAGAATAGCGAGCGATTTCTATCGGTTGCACCGAACGAAAACTTTCCTCGCTTTCTGGTGCAATCAATTCGCTGATTGCTGCCAGGAAGAGAACGAGCCAAGGAAAGGGAGAGACAACGAACTCGAATAAACTGGCGGGGGAGAGAGGCGGAGAATGAGTTAGTGTGAACCAGAGAGGGAAAGAAAGAGAGAGAGAAAGAGAAGAGAGATCAAGAAAGAGGGAGAGTGACCGAGCTAGAGAGAAGTAGAAAGAGTGAGCTAAAATGAACCAGAGTGACGGAGAGGATAACCTAGAGTGACCTAAAGTGACAGAGAGAAATAGAGAGAAGAGAGTGGGCTGGAGAGAAATATGGAAAGAGAGCGTGAGCTAGAGAGAAATATTTAGGGTGTGAGCTGAAGAGAAATATATGGAGTGTGAACTAGAGAGAAATATAAAGAGTGAGCTAATATGGACCAGAGTGAGAGAGAGAGAGAGAGAGAGAGAGAGAGAGAGAGAGAGAGAGAGAGCGGAGAGAGTGGGCTAGAGAAAAATGTAGAAAGAGAGTGTGAGCTAGAGACAAATATAAAGAGTGAGCTAATATGGACAGAGTGAGAGAGCGAGAGAGGGAAGAGCGTGGGTTAGAGAAAAATATAGAAAGAGAGCGTGAGTTAGAGAGAAATATGTAGAGGAAGTATGAACTAGAGAGAAATATGGAGAGCGAGCGTGAGTTAGAAAGAAATAGAGAGAGACAGTTAGAGTGAGCCAGAGTGGCAAAGAGACTGAGAAAGGGAGGAAGAGAGAGAAGGATCGGGAGTAAATACGAATCTCACGCTTTCGTTCTTAATAGCGGCGCCCTATCGTACGTGTCCGATCGACGGTAACGACTTCCAGAATAATGTACGAGTTGTAACTACGGCAACCGGGCTGTGTTTTCTTCGCCTCTTTACCGAGTTATGTCTCCAGCGGCTCTTGTACTCGGCGAATGTCGCTCCACGGACGCTGAAATATATTCTTTTCCCTGCATCGGGCGTCCCTGCACCTGGGATGCACGCGATTCCCGATGCCGGCACTGCGTGAACTCTGTTTCGCTGCGTTTCGTAAATCTACGGCTCGGCTCTGGTTCGGTCGAATACGTTTGTACCGAAGGAAGAAGCCCATTCGATTTTATTTCAGCGACTCTTCGGTCCGGTCCTTGGATATTCTTACGCTTCTTCGGTCCAATTGTAACTCCGTGCATCGGCGTCCCAATATTTTTACTTGATTTCTTTAAAGCGTTGCCGCGCTTCGATTGGTCCGCATTTTTCGTTATTAACTCCTTGATCAACCCCGCAGTCAACGCTCAACATTTCGCTAAGGAGTATGTTAGTTCGTCTCGCGAACCAACCCTTTCAAAATTATCCGGCATGTTCACGTTATCCCATATATACCGAATACAATTAACACGTTAAGCGCCACGCCGAATTTCTGTGCCGTTTTGTTCAAGCCACGGTTAGCCGTTAGGCGGGCCTTGCCGGGCCGCTCGCCGATAGACGAATCAGAGTATAAACAGTCGAGTAACGTAATGCGCTTAACGTGTTAAGCAGAACTCTCAAAATCAAGGGTAGCGTTTCAGGGGACTTCAGGAAGCTACCTTTTATCAACCCCATTCTTTCCATTTTCGCCATTGAACGCCCCGAAATTTCAAAGTCGCGCCACGGCTGCAATTCGATTCCGATCGAGCTGAAATTTGGCATACACTCTGCCTACGTGTCTAGAAACGTGTAGCCAAAATTACAAAAGAATCGGAGACCTAAGATTTTTCCCCAATTTTTCGCGATTTATAGAAGGGGGTTACCTTCAATATTTAGCAATATTTGGCAAATCTTTGAAGTCGTGCCCCGGCCAAACTATTAGAGCTATCGACATGATTCCACCGGCAAAATCTTCCCCAGACCTTCCTCTCTAAATATGTTACTCAATATCGAGGCCAGCATTTCAGGGAAATCCAGGGGGCTTCGTTTTATCAACCCCAATTTTTCCCATTTTCGCGATGGACGCTCCGAAATTTCAAAGTCGTGCCACGACTGCAATTCGATTCCGATCGAGCTAAAATTTGGCATACACTCTGCCTACCCATCTAGAAACGTGTAACCAAAATTACACAAGAATCGGAGACCTAAAGATTTTTCGCGATTTTAAGAAGGGGGTTACCTTCAATATTTAGCAATTTTGTGGCAATATTTGGCAAATTTTTGAAGTCGTGCCCCGGTCAAACTATTGGAGCTATCGACATGGTTCAAACGCTAAAATCTTCCCCAAACCTTCCTCTTGAACACGTTAAGCGCCACGCCGAATTTCTGTGCCGTTTCGTTCAAGCCACGGTTAGCCGTTAGGCGGGCCTTGCCGGGCCGCTCGCCGATAGACGAATCAGAGTATAAACAGTCGGGTAACGTAGCCGTGATAGCAAAACGAAAAATTTGTCGCCGGTCCGTAGGGATCGAAGAGGCCTGAACGGAAAGTCCAGCGCTTAACGTGTTAACAACAACCGCGGAACATCGTAATTGGAGGAAATGGTAGAAATGCGAAATAATTACACATCGCGCGGAAAGAACTAAACGAAATTAAGAGTTATACGCTCCCTAATTCGTTGATCGACCAGCAATTAGAATAGAAATGACGAAAAACGATGAAATAAAATCCTGAAAGAATTTTGAATTCTGAAATGAGTTTCACGAAAATGTCAGTCGTTTCGAAATGCCTGAAACCGTAACCTCTTAGGCACGGCTGAATTTTCCACGAGACTGTTTCTCTGTACGCCAGAGCACATTGGAATTAAGACATAATCCACTTTAACTTTAAATAATTTTTGTATATAATTTTACAATTTATCTTGAAGATATGATGCATATATTTTAACTTTAATAGTTTTTTAATGAAATTTTATAATTTTTATAATTATAATTGATTTTTATAATTGAAATATTGTTCAATAATGAAAACACGTTGTTGTATCATATAACTCTCAATTTTTACTAACCCTAAACTCTCAGCTGTCAAATTGTTCTTTTCTCAGAGTTGCCAAAAATTTACTGCAAAAATGGCGGCAAATTCAAATCTTGCGTTAATTTTGGGACACCCTTTCTAAGATGGCATCCGGAAAGCCACTATAGTGGCGCATTGTGCCTAAGAGGTTAAGAGTCACATGGCGGGGCCAAGGATTACGGCCACGCGGAAGAGGATTTCCCAAGGATCTCTAATTGTGAACCAATGGCGGCAGACGTTGGCTGTAGGTTTTCCGTGAAAATGTTCTCTGTTTTTCCACGCAATGAGCAAAGGAGGTAGAGAAGGAGAAAGAGGCGCGGTGATATGAGAAAGACTGCTCTTACGTAGGAAGTTTACCCATGGCTTCGTCGTCGCCGTCGTCGTCGTCGTCGTCGTCGTCGTCGTCGCCGGAATAATGGGTGAGAGGGTGAGACGGTTTTCGTAGAAGCGAGCAGAGCTCGTAAAGACTTTTCCACCTTCTCTCCTCGCTCTCTCGCGTGTCATAAAGCATCTTCGCGGAGTTCCTCGCCTAGACGGTGAATACGATCTGATGTTATTACCGCGATGCCATCGCGTTGCGTAATATATCGCTTCTCTCGGAGCAAGGTGCCCCGGTATAGAACCCCGGGAAACAGGAGAAAGGTGCTGCGAAAGAAGCGTAGAATCGTGCTGGAAATTTTCAACATAATATTCGCTGCAACTTGTCTAATCTCTGCTAACAGCCCTGCAATTCCGTGGTAATTGCATCGCTCAACAACCTTCGCCACACTTGCGTCTCTAATCCCAAAAAAATTGCTGCAAGGTTTTCACGTTTCGATGTTGCGCAATAGATTGTTCTGCGTTACTGTTTTCCAAACGTTTCTCGGCTGCCGTGTCACCCGTACACGGCCGACGGAATTATTTGTCCTTATTTGTAAATTAATTTTTACGTTAGCATACTGGTTGCACCAAATTCGGTTACACCGAGTTCTCAAAGGACTTCGTTCCCGGTAAACTGTAATCGTATAAGAACCACGTCCAACTTCGCTCGACTCCGTCCAACTTTCTCCAACTTCGTTCAACTACTCGAGAGATTATTTTTTTAAGGCTATCAGCATTCCAGCGTTTCGCAGCGAAGATTTTCCCGAAGAGAAGCAACTACATCGTACAGCTTCTGGGAATGTTAACCGATTTTTAGAACATAGAATCTCACTGTCTTGCAGTTTAGTTTGTCTTGCAAAAGTGTTCACTAAATAGATTTCCTTAACACTAGAACTAACGAGTAATAAATCCAACAGATGTAGATTGCTTCGTAATAATAGCATAATTGCATTCATTCGGATCCCGTACAATTTTTATCGTAATGTCTGCTTCGATGCAGAAATTCATTCGAAACTTTCTGGTGAAAATGTTTTTATAACTTCAGTAATTGTAAAAGAAAAAATCAGGAACCAGTCATTTTGACTGGTAGTTCTAGTGTTACCCACTTGACGTACAAATAAACTGGAATTTGACGCGTCCGAAGAATACTATTTAACTGGCTCGACAGTTATATGCACGCTCGGAAAGAAAACATTTTATTTCGAAATTTACATTGCATTAACATAAGCATTATAAACAGCTACGTCGAGCAGATAAAAGAACATTTATTATATCCCTTGGTACTCGAATCGAATAAACATCGATGCACGATTTTCGGCGTCCGCCAGAGACAACTCTTGACGTCTCGGAAACGTCAAAGTCTATAATGGCACATGAAATGGCACATTAAACTTCTAGTGCCATTAAATGAGTTGAGTAAAATTGAATAAAAGTTGAATAAAATTTGCTGCCATTGAAAGCGTCGAAAGGCGTAAATACTCGTTGGTAGACGTTTCATCAGAAAATCTTTGGTGGCTCCGTCGAGACGCCAGTGGGCCCCCTGAATCGGGACTGGCACGGACCCAGGGACAGCGCGACCGGGGTTTTCGCCAGGCGATTCGATCAATTACGCCGACACCATTGTAATTTGTAGCGTCTCTATCTGCGTTTGTCCGGAACCGGTTAACGAGGCCAGCCAATCGGAGAAGGAAGGCTCTGATTGCCCCCGACCAGGGGCCCGATTAATCGAGACCGTTCGAGAGAGTCGAACATTGTGGGCCGTCGGCGGCTGCGGCGGCGGCGGCGGATACGGGCGGTTTTACGATCGTTCCGCGCGTAAACGCTCGCCGGGAATAATTTTTGTTTGGTGCGCGCTCGCACTCGCGCGCGCGCGCCGCTTAGTATTAAACGTCCATCCCCGTGAATCGCGAAATAAAGTGGCCGGGAACACTCTGGCCAATTAATTACCGCGATCTGATTGCGCGCAATTAATCCCGCCGTCTTGCCGGCGTATCATTAATTAAGAGTAAACGAATGTCTCCGGGATGTAGACACTCGAGGACGCGCGCTCATTTATTACGAATAATTTACTTACGAACGGCCCTGCCTACAGAGACAGAGAAACTGAGAGAAAGAGAGAGAGATAGAGAGAGAGAGAGGAGAGCCTCTTTCCTGGATCCTCGGGCGCTAGATCCTTCTCGATAAATTGTTCCTTGTCGACTCCGGTTGATTGCGATCCGCCGCTGCTGCTGCTGCTGCTGTTGCTGCTGCGTGCTTCATAGTTTTATGTTACCATTAAATTGCTCGGATGCTCGAACGTTCCCGACGCCATTTACGATTTTTAAAGTGGGAACGCGTCCGTGTACCCGGCACGGGATGCTTCACGGTTTTAGGCAGCTTTCAGGGAGCTTTAACGGACTGCCGTGGCGCGAGAAAAGCTTCATTCGTCGCGGAAGGTTCTGCAGATATTTGTTTGTTTGTATTGGATATTTTGTACATTTCCTCCGTGCAAGATTGAATCAAACGCAGTACGAATCTTCGGTGAAACGATGTAACCGATATTTGGCAAACAGCTCTTTAGCATTCATTCTCTGTAATCGAGTCGAAGAGTAAATACGTTTCCTTCATCCAGTTTAAAATGAAGCATTTGCTAGAAATAAAGTGGTGCGGTTATTTCTATTTAGAATCCGTAATCCCAATAGGTTGGAAATTTGGAAAGTGCAAGAGTCTATAACCTACGATAATTAACTAACTCGCACGAACGAGGATGACGGATGAAAGTTCGTCACAGAAAGCTGTTATTCTAAAACTAAAAAATTAGTGAAAGTTATTACAAGCGTTGTTGAATGAATTGACTATATACTAAAAACAACCAGTTCCCATAAATATAGTTGCTCGCAAACAGTCGAGTCAATGGCAAAATGAATCGAGGATAAAAAGGTATTATCGAATGAATCGATTACGATCGTCGAGCACAGTTGATCGCAACTAAAAACAACCGATTCCGAGCGAAACAAAGATGGCCGACATTTCCCGCGAACGCCATGGCGAAGCGGATGGAAACAGAAACGAAGAAAGGGGCGGATGCGGTGAAAATGTCATGAAATAAATTGTCAACTACCGCGGACTACAAGCCCACTCTCGCATAAATAGTTGGAAGTTTGCAACAAGCTGTCCAATCGCTCAAAGAACGACGCCAGAGACCGAAGAAGAAGTTTACAGGATAAAGTGACATTTTATTTCTTCCGCGACATCCGAACTACCGTGACTAGAATAACCGGTGCTCGGAGGATCGCGTCGGGAAATGAGAAAAAACAGCTCGTGAATACGCTAATAAGACGAAAGCTCCGAGAAGTGGCAATAATCGGGGGAAGCGGTCATAAACGGCACGCCTCTCCTCCTCTTTTTCTCCTTCGCTGGAACAGAGGATAATTCGATTCACGAGGGAGGTACTCGAGTAACGAGCGGGAAAACCTGGGTAGCTTCGCCGTTGAAACACCGTATAAATAAAAACTGAACGGGACGGGAGGATGGTTGGTTGCTGCGCGGAATTTGCTCCCGGTCCCGGGGAGAACTTCCTCTTCGAGCGGCGCCGAATGATAATTGCGTTTCCGCCGCTATTAATGTACAAACTGCGCGAATTTCTCCGGGGACCGTGCCCGATATCCGGAACCGTCTGATATTCTGACCTTTCTTCGGTCCTTCGAAACGCATTTGCGCTCCGGACGCATCTTCGACTCCTCGGCAGCTTGTTCTTGTAGCCAGCCAACGCGACCGTCTCGTTCGCGGTGATTGCAGCGTGTTACGTCGTAACAATATTTAAATATACAATGAATATCGGAATTTTTCCGTACATATTTAATTTAGACTCCCGGTATATTGTAAGACGAGGCATTCGTACTTTCCCCTGTTAGAAACCGCACAAGCTTAGTTTTTGATAGAAGTTTTATTCTGCGTATGACAAATGAAACGTAGAAACGTCCCTGGGGACTGACGGTATCAAATTTACAAATTAATAGGTTATAGATAATTCATATAATATTAAGAAATATTCGCACTATTTCAATAGATTCGATTGAAACAGAAAAGGGCTTAGCGAATCTTTTGCTTATGCACAGTTGCATAATTTCCGTTTAAAGGTAAAGGAAATGTGACGCGAAAGCTAAGCAAAATGGCTCCGCATTCAATGTGTTAACCTCTTAGACACGACATGCCACTACAGTGGCTTCAGCCAACTCAATTGTAATATTAATTATTAAAGCAAATTATTACAGTTAAGATATGTGCATCATATGTTGAAGAAAAATTTGTACAATTTCATTAAAAAATTATTAATGTTAAAGTATATGCATCACATATTTAAGACATATTATAATTTAGTTATCAAAGTCTTCATTTCAAAATTGTCAAAGGTATATGCATCAGATATTTAAGAAAAATTATAGAACTATATACAAAAATTATTAAAGTTAAAGTGTATGGTGGTGCTTCATTTTTGTCTATTGTCTAAAGCGTTAGGCAGGTAAAACTTATACAATAAATTAAATTACTAATTAAGAAATTCTAAAAATATCTTCATTGGAAAGCGTCGAATGAATTTCTTCATTAACACTTTAACTGTCCGACCAACATCTAAAAAATTCCACGAAATCAAAGTAATTTATTTAACGAAGCAACAATTGAAAATTTAAGATGCTTGACACATATGAACTAAATTGAGTGCAACGAATATATTAGCGTACAAATTTATTTTTAAACATGGGCAAATAATTTACCCATATATGGGTGACATAACAGTCAAAGTCTTAAGCTTCGCTAGATTCGTAAAAACGACGGTTTTTAAAATCTTTATTCGACTGCAATTTCGTTGAATACAATTTAATTACAATTTTATTTTAAACAAGTCACTCGAATAACTCGTTCGCTTCTAAAGATGAACGGAAATGTATCCAACTGGTATTTGCATAATATTAATTTTTGTAGGAATAGATAAGTCAAGGACATGCGAAGGTCATCTGTCTGTTTCTAAATAGTAGGACTGTTTATTTCCACTTCAATAGACTGTTTGGAGACGAAAACAATGACTTACTCTGTGAAGGTTACTCAAGGTCGACTGCAATGTCTGTAAACATTCTTCGTGTAAACATATACAATTTTTGGAATCTACGGTAGAGATTTATTAACGTGATTTAATACAGTGTTTAGTCAACACATTTCGTTGAAATGATTTTAATATAAAGTACGATACAATATTTGTGAACATTTTTATCTTAACGTTTATTCAAATCGCATCGGCAATTAACGAAAACATTGCAATTCGTGTAACGGAATATATGCAAATGTAATGCAATTGAAGTGTACATCGGTGGTATTTAGGCTGCGGATTTTGTGCGTTTATAATTAAAAATGGGTGCATGCAGTTGGGAAACAATAAAACAGTATAAACATCAATTCCCGAGCGTTCATTTATTAAAATTGCTAGAGATAGAAAGAAATTTCTCAATGGATTCCGTGTCCCGCCGTTATCGACGAAGAAAATTTCTATTTTGCATAACGATCCGCGGTCTCGTTATTAAAAAATGAATTACCTGAATCGTTCGTGTCTCGGGCCGCGGAGCGCAGCTCTTTGTATCCTTTCTTCTGGTTGCTCATTAAAGAATTCGATCAAAGCGAGTCGATAAAAAGAAAGACTGTTCCATTGTACATTGGATGAAAATCGGCAAAGTTCCTGTGGTCTCCGTCCCATTAGCGAAATGAAGCCGATCCATTAGACGGTGGTTCGATGCTTTTACTTTCGCGCGATGCCTGTCTATTACATTCTTGTTCCCGCCGGATTTCGCAGTTACCCACGTCGCGAGAGGCAACCTTTGTCCATGAGATCAGCCGGTTTAATAACATGATTCAAGGAGCGGCAGCGATCGGCGCATTAAGGTCAGCTGGGTCGAGGTGTATAAAGATAATAGCCCAGCCACCGACCGACCGGCCGATCTCTTGCCGGCCAACCGAACCGGCGAATAAGTTCTCTTCGTGTCCAAGTATGTAACGCGCGTGAGAGATTCATTAACGTTGCATCGGCGACCAACTTTGGGAAAAGTATAGTGAGCCACGAAAGTATCGTACATAACCTAACGATCGTCGGTACAACCGTTTTAGAACCTAACCACTTCGCTTTTATCGCATAGTCGGAAAAGTATTCAGCGATTTTTCTCATTTTTTGATTAAATGTTTCTTTTATTCAAAATCAATTTTATTCAAGTATGGCCACTATTATCTACGACCTTTTGTCATTTTAGAGTCATAATCCCATCGGAATGGAACTTCTGTGGTTTATCGGCTAAAAAATTAGTCAAGTGATTTTCATAGTCCTTTTTTGAATTTTTACCATCAAGGTAATTTTGCAGAGATCGAAACAAACGATAATCTGATGGTGCAAGATACAAGCTTTCTCAATTTTTGTGAATCATCAAACATTGTGGTCTGGTGTTGTCATGATGGAACCCATCTTTTCTGTTAATTAATTCTGGTCTGTTTTTTAATCGATTGCTGTAATCTGGTTAATTGTTAACAGTAGAGATTAGAATCAATTGTTGGATCAAGCGGTAGCACTTCATGATGGACAATTCTCTTCCAATCCCACCAAACGCACAGCATCACCTTTCTTGGCGCCAATTCTGGTTTTGCCACCGTTCGTGATCATTCACCGGCCTCCATGATCTTTTTCGCACATTGTTGTCGTATGTGATCCATTTTTCATCGCCAGTTTAATCTGGCCATGAAATCTTTAGGTCTCTATTTTATTACGACCTAACCCAGATCCATCGTCCCGTTCTACGCATTATTATTACTTCCTGTTGAACATTTAGGACATATCTTTCGTCTCGTATCTCTTCGAAATTGTATTGCAGAAAACAATCCCTAAACAAAACTAACATAACTTTTCTACTATTTAATTTATCTCGACTTATCGCATTCGATTCCAATCATCCACGATCTAACTTTTACCTAACTTCCTTCTGCTAAAGGTTTCTGATCCTTTCATCCCTCGACAACCCTTAACCTCTTAGGCACCATGCGCCATTATAGTGACTTTCTGGATGTCGTCTTATATTACGATGCGTCACTATAGTGGTTCGAACACACTCAATTGCATTATTGATTGTTAAAGTAAATTATTAGAGTTAAAGTATATGCATCATACCTTTAAGAAAAATTATAATTTAGTTATCAAAAACTTAATTGCAAGGTGCTCTGCCGTACAGAGAAACAGTCCCGTTCAAAATTCAGGCCGTGCAGGTTAATATCGAAATTTGTAGAACGGAAGCGAGCAAACCAACTACATGCTGATGCATTTGATAAAGCATCTTCACCGTAAACACCACAAAATTTTTCCCGAACTTGTGCAGCATTTTTGCCTTTTTCGTAGCAAAATTGCAAAACAGCGAATTTTTCAGAAATTTCACTCATTTTCACACTAATATTACTTTTGACATGATCGATGAAATACAAAATTGTCTGCATGAAAATTGTAGACCGAAATATCACCTCTGAAATGCGCGTCACTATGACGCAATCTAATTAGTGTCCGAAATATGACACCAAACAACATCTAGTGACAAAACTCTCTCGATACTTTTCCAACTATCCAATATTTCGGAATTGGAAACATCGCTTTACTAAATCAGACGGAAACAAGATTTTGAGAAATTGCAATCGCTATGGACAGCATGAAAAAGTAAATAAAAAACGTTCGAATACTTTCGCGGCACACTGTACATAGCAAGGCCCTGACATTTCCATAATTAAACCAAAGCCAGCTCTCGTGACTGACAGCACGCCGCGAACGAGAATCATTTCGCATTCCCGTTAAAAAACGTCGCTTGTTGTAAAAGTTCGCGATAATGTTAACATCGATTGTACAAACGAGGGGGTATTAGAAGAACGATTCAATCGGTGTCTTGCTTTGCTTGTTAAAAGAACGTTGCTCGGCGATCGCGTTAATTTTGACTGTACAACCGAGAGGACACTGCAAAATTAATCGATTTGAATGAATATTTTGCGCATTTGCACTTCTTTGAAAATATTGTCGATTGAGAAAGTACTTGAATATTTGATATCTGATTTTGCAACAACTCTTGATAAACCGTCTCACAGTAATAAAATAGATTGTACAAGGGTAAGTGCAGGCTCGTGTTGAATCTCGAAGTCTCCATTTTTACAATTGCTAAAGTTATTAAAAGTAAATTTGCTCTTTACCTGACTCTGATTGGTCCATATTTTTTGTTGACCCTTTCGATTAAAAATCGAAACAGTATTTTTACCTATAATAGCTTCATTGTACATAGGTCATTTCCTTTTGCACATATGAAATTAATTACTATTACTCGTATTTAGAACGTTAAAACTTTCGTCGATTTCTTAACTGTAAACCTAGCGATGGAAAAGTTATTTAAATAAGATTATGGCAATTTTTAGTGGCGCTTTAGAGGCGCCATTCGAGTGCTAAGGGTTAATAATATAAAATTGAAGTCTCGCATAACATCTGCATAAAGGAAAAAGTATTTTAGAATAACTCCACGAACCTCCCCTTTCAAGGTACTCACATAATTTCGGAGCACTCGGCATAGTTATCGAAGAATACTTAGGATGTCCCGATCACTGTTTATAAAGGCCTAATGCAGATCATGGCGCAGTTGGAGATCAGAAAAGTTCGTAAAATCGAGGTTTCGACTTGCTCCTCGATGACGAAGTAGAAAAGACTTCTGATTTCGTCGGAAATCGCAATTCGCGAGTCGACGGATTCTAGCGAATGCTTTCGTGGTTCCCACTAATGATGAAATCGCGAGATGAACGGCGTCGATCCGTGGCATCGGGTCAGATGGGTCAGCCGTTGCAAAAATAATAATCAATCGAACGACCGGGAACGAAGAGAGCCGGGGCAATTACGCGGTGGCGGCGGTGCCTGTGCTGCGGTTAGGTTTGCCCGGGCCAGGTGAGACGAGGACAACCAAAGAGCCTCCTACCGCCTTTAATTCGCCTCTTTTCCTTCCCCTGGGCCGCTCGTTCCTTCCGCGGCAGCTCCCTATCATAACCTAACAGCTCGAGACTCCCTCGCTTTATTATTAAAAGTTGAAATTCCGCTGGGAGCCGGGCCGATCTTGCGGCGAACCTCCCGACCCGCTCGCGTCTACCTTGCTGCTCACCTGCCTGCCCCCTGCCACTGCCATTTTGACTGACGTCCTGTTAAGGAGGTCGACGAGCTCGCTGAGCGTCGGAATTTTTGGAGAAACCTTCTTCCTCGGGCTCGTATTTTTCTGATCCCACGTAGATACGTGCTACTTTGTTAACCCCGGGCCGCACGATTTTCATCTGGACTACTTTCTACGTTCTTTGAGATTCCACAGATTAGAACAGAAAATTCATATTTATTTGCTCTAATGCCTGAATATTGCAAACGAATCACAGAATTTTTACTCATTCGTTTTTAACGCATTGAGTGCCGGCGACATGTCAGCCATTCAATTAATTATGTATTTTTCTGAACCTACGTAGATACGTGATACTTTGTTAACCCCGGGCCGCACGATTTTCATCTGGACTACTTTCTACGTTCTTTGAAATTCCACAGATTAGAACAGAAAATTCATATTTATTTGCTCTAATGCCTGAATATTGCAAACGAATCACAGAATTTTTACTCATTCGTTTTTAACGCATTGAGTGCCGACGACATGTCAGCCATTCAATTAATTATGAGCTCTATTGCTTGTATCTAAACAACGAGTAGCTAAAGAATATATATAAAAATATAAAATAGTATATTTTGATCGAATATTTGTCATGTACAAGTTAACCCTTTGCACTCCAAGAAATTTTAATTCCTAAATCGAAATATTTCTTAGGAGCTAGAATAATTTCATTATACATGGTTCATTCCCTTTCGTGCATATCAATTTTATTACTATTACTCGTTCCTGCAGAACCTTCAACTTTCATCGATTTTTTAAATGCAAACATAGTGATGTAGAGCTGTTTCGAATAGTAGTATGACAATTTTTATTGTCGCCTCAGAGACGCCATTGGAGTGCTAAGGGTTAATAGAAATAAAATCATTCAAGCTTTCGGATTCAATTCAAGCGGCAGACTTACAAAACCCGCATTATCGCGGGGCTGGCGATGTGTTAAATAAAGGCAATCGTCTCGCGGAAGACAGCTGACATTTCTCAAATGGAAACTCTGAGAGCAGTCTACAATAATTTTACAATAATCTTTATTCGCCAAATAAAATAATTCGTAGAGATGCGAAACGATGAGCGCACCTTTCAGCTTCGTTTGAACGCGTTCAACCGTTTGTAAGTTTACAGAAACATGCATTGTTTGTTTTATACCTGATAAGCAATAGGTACGTCATCGTAAACATCTGAGTCTCCAGGACGAAAACAACCCTGAGACCGTTTCGACGTTGTTCTTTCCGTGTCACACGATTCCCACTCCCTTCCACATCTTCGTTCCACAAACTAGATATGTCTAACAGCATTTCAAAAAGGTGTTACACATCACCTCGCCACCGTGTGCGTCGCTTAAATAAAACTTTCGATTTTTCTAAAAACGTTGCACTCGATTTCCAACCCGGAATCCAACATATTTTTAATCGGGAGATTCTGAAGAATTATTTACTCAATGAATAGCTGAAATACCTTGCAAACGTTGCAAAGAATTAATAAAAATTCGTGAATGTTAATTTAATCCCTTGCCCTACAACAACGAGACAGACTCGTGATCAAGATTTCGAACTGAATTTTCTAAACATGCGTTTCCTTAATTTTCTCTACAAATTTGTCTTTTCTTTTTGTCGTTTAGAGGAGGATAAAGAAAGTGTAGTCACCGGTATTGTAAAATAAGTCGTAGGCCAAGGGGTTAAGAAACGACTACAAACGCGGCTGCGTTCTTCTCTGTGCTTGTCTGACGCGACCGTCTTGAGTCGCTAATTTACCAGAATTTCTGCGCGGACTATGATAATCGAGTTCCGCGCGTTTACTCGGAAAATAGAGCAGCAACAGCAGCTACAATCAGGCTTTTTCCACCGGTATTGTAGAGCCGAGCAATAAAAGCTCGCGGCGCAGAGAGGATCCGGTTGCTCGTTCGAGCGACGATTTTTCCCCGGGACGCGTACATCGCCGGCTGGCAACCGGAATTGCCGAAAGGCGGTAAAACTGTCCGACGAGAGGGTTGAAACGGATATCGGAGGGGGTGCGAGTTACGCGCGGCCCGAATACCCATTTACTCGTAGGAGTGATTGAAAACGCCCGGAAAACGGCGTCCTCTACGATGGAATATTTAAGCGGGACAAGAGTCGCCCGCAGAAAACCGCAGCTCGTTTCTTCGTTCGCTGTTAGCCCGCGTCGCCATCGGACCCCGCAAACGTTCTGCGGCTTTTTTGTAAACAAACCGACCCTCGACGCGTGTTGTACGCGTATAAATATTTACCTTTAGAGACTGCCGTGCTCGAACGGCGACTCTCAGTTGCGCCTAAACATTGACACGCTATTATTTCAAACAGTGTTTGCGTCGCAAAGTTTCCGTCCGAGCAATTGATAAAAGTTTAAGTGTAATAATGCGTATTTAACCTTTAGAGTACGGAGTGGGGGACTGTAGGTCCCCCAAGATTAGTTTTTCTTTAATAACTTCGTAAATAATTTCTTTCTCTCTTTTTCCCTTTAGGTAGTCGAGATTTATTTTAAATCCTGTATATAAATTTATTAGTGGCATTCTATTATTAATTTATTTATAATTATAAGTTTATTTTATGTCAAAACGTGAAATGTTTGAAAGTGGACAGTATTTTATTTGTTTATTAAAAATAAATGCTGTAAATTTAATTAAATAATCGTTTTTTAATTTACTAACAGTCTTTGTAATATTAATATGCTAACTTATAAACAAAACAAAACAAAACAATTTTTGTGTGGGGGACTTTAGTGACTCCACTCCGTCCTTTATGTTACAAAATAGACTCCGTACTCTAAGGGTTAAATGTACGAGCAATTGCGATGAACGTCCGAGTGCGTCAAAAGAAATTGGCTGTGCGCAAAGAAAATATATACAGTGGCTCACAGAAGAATTCGGACACTCTTCAAACCTAAATAACTTTTTTAAGATTGGACCAATGTTCCGCGGGATTTCGCGTGATGCAAAGGATAAGAGGCGACAAAGCTCGATGGCTCGACATCTAATTCACTAAAGGTACACGTGTACGACACTCGGCCGGCTACCGTCTTCGAGATCGGTTCTGCGAGCGAGAATACCGCGGCCCAATAATTTGTCGGCCTGTCGTTTCTTTTTCTCCTCGGCTCGTTTGCGAGGGCTACAAATTGTTCCGGGAACGCGATCGAGATCGATCCCCGGCCGTACTTTCGATCGTTCGAGGCTTAACGACGCCCGACGCCAACATAACCGCCCTCGACGTCCACGAACTTTTCGGAATAATTCGGCCGGGCCGGGGTCGGGCCCGAGAGACCCGGGCCCGACGATTCGCGCGATTACGTATTATGCTAAACACGCGAAAATGGCTTTTTAAATGGAACATCTACATTTATGCGGCGCGGGGCCCCGATCGCGCAAACCCCGGGCCCCGCAGGACCCATTCCATACACGGGGCCCGGTCCCGTGGACCGCGTAAGCACCGGCGAATTAAACGCAATTTTCGTCCATGCGAGGTATGCATAACAAATTGTCGACGAGCGACTCTCGACCGAACGTCTTTATACTTTGATGCCGGACCCGGGGTCGTTAGGCACGTAGCACGGGGGCAGAAGACGGCTGTTTCCGTCCCGTCGACGATTACAATCCAATTATTATTCCTGCATAATGCCCCAAACCCTCGGCTTGATTGTGCGCCTGGGCCCCGTGTACTCACCTGCCTATGAATCCGGGGCGGGGGGGATGCAAGCAGCAGCCTGATCGGTCGCGTTCGCAGGATAATGAGACTGTGGATAGAGTGGCCGAGAATCCCTTGGGGATAGGGTGTCCGCGAAATTGAAAATTAAACGTTTGCCTGGCTACCCGGAATCTTGATTCTTCACCCCTTTCGGTTCGTCTCCCAGTGTGCGCAGAATCAAAGCAGCTTTCGTTCGGATACTGATAAACTCGTGTTCGACGTCGTTTGATATCGTTCGCGAGAGTTTGTCGAGAGAGTTGCACGCTGTTATTCGGTAAATACAGTTTTTTTTTTAATACTTGATTCTTATACTTCAACGCTGTAACTATCGCACAATAAATCCAACGATATATTGCTTTGTAATAATAACGAAACTTTTCCTAGTCGAACTTCGTACAATTTTTATCGTAATATGTGGTCTCATCAAAGAAGCATATCCGAAAACTTCAGATAAAAATATTTTTATATCTTCAACAATTGTGAAAGAAAAAATAGGGGATCAGTGATTTTAACTGATTTGGTAGTTCTAGTGTTAATACTTTGATTATAATTGTTATAAGTAACTCTTTGTGCTCGAATAACAAAAACAAGTGACGAATTCGAATTTATATGTACTCTACCGTGTTAATCATTGTTTACTAGATTCTCGACCTTGCCTCCTTACCAGCTACAACAATACGCAATAAAAAATTACAGAAAACCACTTAAAAAATTGTAGTGACCTTCAAGTAATCTTGAAAGAAATGTCAAACAAATAGAAAACTGTACAATAATATTTGCAATTATCGTATAGCTAGACTGTAAATATTTGTGTTTTTATAGCATTCTTAAATTTATATATAACATAAAAAAGAACTTAAGACTGGTGCAGCTGAGGCATTATTAAAAATAATTTTTACATTACTTTGTTTGTATTAAATAAATCGGTACAAAATTGAAGTGTTGCATGTGCGAGTAATAGTAATAATCTTTCTTTGCACGAAAGGAAATGAACAACGTATAATATACAAATACTATGTACTATGTATTATGTACCATGTACAGTAGAACTGTTTTCTATGAAAAATTGTCTGACCTTTTATATTAAAACTGCTCGAAGTGCAAAGGGTTAAGAAATTAGATAAACTAATTTACTGG
>CM052094.1:3705826-3717959 GCA_028453745.1 Agapostemon virescens
TAGGGATGTAAATTAGGAATAAGAATCAGAAAGAGCACTAGGGAAGAATAGTAAGGAGGGTGTCTGGAGAGAAAACTGAGGAAATAAATTAGGGAAAAAGAGTAAGGATCTGGGAAGATTACAAAATATTAAACTAGGGAGGGAACTGCGTAAGTGAATCAGAAAAAAGAACCAGGGCGAGAACTAGGGAAGCCAATTAGAAAAGAGAACTAGGGAAGTAGACTAGTGCAGAGAACTAGAGAAGGATCTGGGAAGGAAATTAAGAAAGTAAATTAGGGAAAGGAAGTAAAAAGGGGTGTAAGCAGGGGCCTCGGCAGAAGGCTAACAAGAAAGGCAACAAAAAAGCCTTACTCGTTAAAATCAATTTAAACTGAAACGAGACACAGCCACGTTTTTCCATAACGATATAATAACTTCTGCTTCTACCACGAAGTCTTATCGCGCATTATACTTGAAGGCAAAGGTGGTCATTTCGAATAATCGTTGCAAACAGATCCGCGCTAAGAGCAAGTTCCACTGGTATTCCTACGAAGATAGGAAACGTCTCATGTTGCGTCGATACGACTTTCTGTTTGAAAAGCGGATTGTACTTCTACTGGTCTGCCCGGGGATACTATAGTGGGGATAATCTAGCAGTATAGTGGGGACGGCGGCCTTGGGCGTCCAATTGACTCCGTTCTGATTATAGCGTTCGGTTCCTTTAAATGTACCCTCTTACTTCTTCCGAGTCGTTCGCGATTTACATACTGATTACAAGATACGTAGCATTTTACATCAATTATAGAAAGTATCCCAGGAAGCACGTACCCCTTTTTCTAGTTACATCTTTGTTCGTGGTGCGTTTCGAACGTGCTCACGTTGCCGATGTCATTATCCGTGCAACATTCCAGTCGGAAATTAGGCGCGTTGAAAAAATCCTTTTATTTATTTGAAAAAGTAATTACGCTCGGCGTGTTGTACAAGCGGTTCGCGCGCAGCCTCGTGTGTAAATACGAGGAGGGATATCTTTATTACGGCTAATTCCTTGCGTGTCCGTTATTCCGAGAGAAAACGGTCGATGCGAACGTGTTAACGCTGCCAAAAGGGGTGGCGGCGGTAGAGACCTAACGAAATAATTGTTACGATCGTTCGGCGATAATTACTATCATTTCGCCTCGTTATTTTCGCGAGCCGCCCGGCCGTCGCGATTCCATGCTTATCCGGTCGAGTCAAGACCGCAATCTTATATTCAGACTCGAGCAACTCTGTATCATTTTATAATTGCCATCCTCTGTTCGTAATACAATCATTTGAGACACAGTAATAATCAGGATAATGCCGCTCCTGAATAACTCATTTATATTTCTGGAAACTTTGTACCCGTTCGTTTAGAATCCGGACGAATTAAATTAATTGCAGCGCAAGACGAAATTAACGATCTTCGAGAATTCTTTTCTTAAACAGTTATCGTTGAACGCATCTGTTTCAGACATTGCGGGTTTCTGAAACTGTATTTAACCCTCTATCGGCCGAATTTTTGTTTTTAATCCAAAACAATTGGGGTAACGAAAAATCAGAAATTATAAACCTATATGTGCAAATGAAAAAAAATTTTTACGTTTAAACAATTTCATTGCAATATATTCACTATGTGACTTTCAGGTAACAACGTCCTATAAAGTTTGCACTTCTGTGCGTCAAGCCCATAGAGGGTTAAAATATAAGCAATATTTTTCGTAAGTGGAAATATTTATTCGATCGAAAGTTAGAATAGTTACGAGTATATTACAAGGAATTCATGTATTCACAAAGTGTTAAGCAAAATCGAACGACTGGTTTCTTGGGCATGTTAGAAAATTATAAGTAAATTCGTCTACAAGCATTCCAGTCGTCTAGGTTACTGCAAAACATCGACCCGTTGAAAATACGCAAACATTAATTCGCTTTTGCATGCTCGATGTTACAATGATTCGCGCGTTTCTTCAGAAACTTTATAAAAATACATTGTGAAAATTGTTATGGCACAGTTTTCTACGCATCTCGAATATCCTCCGTTCGAAAATTCTTCGTTGACGCATTTCTCCCACTCTTACGTAAAATTTTGCAAAAAAATCTCAACTATTGTACACGGTTCGTAAAATGCGTTAACGTTCGAAGAACAAACCGTATCGCGGCCCGGTATCGCGAAAACGTAATCGCGGTGATTGTGGGGTTAATTAGGCCGGCAGATGCATCGGTCGTGGTTGATCTTTTTAACCGTGTGTTTCGTTAGATAGGGCGAGCATAATTCATAGGTGTAAGGTGCACGCGACAATCAGAGGTATTCAATGGAACTTTCTCTCCTGGTCGTGTCCAGCTGTTGGTCGTCGTCGCTTGCAGAAATGTCGCATCGTCACGATCCACCGACGGACCTCCGACGCCGATATATATACGCCGTGGTTCATTACAGCAGCTGCATTACCCGTATATACGCGACGCGTCATTACTTTTATTAGCATAATGACAGGCGAACAACTCAATTTGCATGGAAAATCACACAGGTCCGTAACGAAGTTCGCCCGCGGATCCGTGATCGTCCTTCTGGCCCATTCCGCGCGTGTAATAAAGCTCCGCGAACACTCGCTACGTTGCTTATACACTGTCCCGCAGAAGTTTCGACCGCCCCGAAAACAATTTCATCCTGAAAAATAATCCGAAATCGTCCGTAACTTTCGTGTCGGCCGAGCGATTTCGTTATTTTCGATCGTAAAACGAAACGAACGGGCCCTTTGGCTGGAATATTTTAAATCTGAATGCCAAGCGGTTATCTTTTTAGGATCGTTCGGCGTTCTTCGATCAACGACAATCCAAATAATCACCGCCATTATGCTGGCTCTCGTTGATTTTAGTTACTATCTTAACCTTTTAGGCATGGCTGAATTTTGCGTTGGCCTTTTTCTCGCTGTTTCGCACCGCGCGATAGTCGAAGAGCGTAAAAACTGACATTAAATTTTAGATAATTCATATAATATTAAGAAATATTCGCACTATTTCAATAGATTCGATTAGAAAAACACAAATGGGATAAGCGAGTTTTTTGCTTATGCACAGTTGCATTATTTTCGTTTAAAGGTAAATAAAATGTGACGCGAATGCTAAGCAAAATAGCTCCGCATTCAACGTGTTAATTATTATATTTTCGCTACTAAACAAGACGGTTTTAAGAAATTTCTATTACTCCCACATACGAAAAAGACATTGCAACGCTCGTTTTTGCGTTCGGCAAATTGTCTAGAAAGGTCCGATTTCCAAAGTGCGACATCTTAAGGACACCCAGCATTGGCAGGAGCAAATTGAAATGATTTCGATAAATAAATTATAGCTTTTCTTAAAGATATGATGCATATACATTAACTTTAATAATCAATAATATAATTGAGTGTGCTCAAGCCACTATAGTGGCGCATCATGCCTAAGAGGTTAATCTTGAACATTCGTCTTTTGCATTCTATTTTCTCGTTCCTCTTTTATGGATTTCCGAATGTTCATTGTGCATCTTTGCGTATTTATATTTTGAAAATTCTTTGATAATACTAAGGATTGTTAAAAAATTTAACGTAGCAGTATTTTTACTTAAATTGCATTCTTAAAAACGATTAACAAACGCGTATTTACTTCGAGTTTCTCTGAATCTGGTTATCGCACGTAAATCTTGTATAAATATATTTCTAATGATACTTATCGATGCTGTATACGCATGCCACATGACGATTACGTTTAGTGTTTCTCGTTTGACCAAAAACTACTTAGTACGATGTACGAATTAATTTAAAATTCATATGCTTACAACTTCGATGAAATGACGAAAGAAAATACAACGATTGACTGAACCGTACGTAAGAGTAAACAGTGAATATCAATTATGTTAAAATGGAACACCGTTGAGATACCGTCGGTGCGTGGATATGTGTGGTGCGAATGAAAAAAGAAATATAACGAATGAAACAGAAAGTGTACGAAGTGAATTTGGTTGTGCGAGAGAAAAAACGAGTGTGCAGTATGCGAGCGCTCGCTGTATTTTGGAAAAACGTCTGTCCAAGTTCGTTCGTCTGTTAACCTCTTAAGCACTATGCGCCACTATAGTGGCTTTCGCGGATGCCATCTCTCTGAACGACGCGCCACTATAATTGTATTATTAATTATTCAAGTAAATTGTTAAAGTCAACATACGTATATCATATCTTTAAGAAAAATTATAGTTATCTGCCGTACAGAGAAACAGCCCCGCGCAAAATTCAGCCGTGCCTAAGAGGTAAACGATCGTATCAACAAATTGAATATTATTTATATACAAATGCCTTAAGGGGGTAAAGGGGTCTAGAAGGCCAAAAAAGCCTTTCTATGTGAATTTAAAAAAAAAAAAATACTGAATCGATTTTTCTGGAATTTTTACCATTTATTGTACATATATTGTATTGTCTAAATTAATTTTTATGAGCAATTATACGAACATATATAGAATTTATAGATGGAATACGGTAGGTACGAATGGCGATGCCGAGAAACTTTTGCAGGCCAGTGTACACGACCACATGTCCCCGCGTTTCGATCAGACGAAAAACATTGTTGAAATCGTCGGAGGGTGCGAAGGAGAAGGGTCCTGGGCCCTCGGACCTTGGGCCAGGCTCCGGTGATCCGTTCGCGCTGGATAATTCCGTATCATCATCGAAATTGCAGTCGATCGTCATCCGGCTCTCGTCGTCGATCGTCGTCCTCGGAGATCGTGTCCCTCGGCCGATCTCGGTGGATCGTTTGCCACCGCGCACGATCGAGTCGCGCATTCGATAATTGGTGCTGGTAATGTGGTGCCACCATGGATTACTCGGTAATCGTTCCGCGGCCACTGTCGAAAAACAGTAACCCGAGCCTCGCTAATAACATCCTGATTTGATTGCCAAGCGGGATCGGCCGATCTTTCCGTGGAATGACGTGTCAATCGATGTAGCCGCGATTAAACCTGGTACGCAAGGTGCTCCTTCCCTTTTAACGCAGCAAGTACATCGTGTACGACGCAGCAATTATTCACCGTACTTTGTTGAAAAATTACATTCCCTTCGTGTAACCTGATCGATCGGTTTTTTGCCGAGATGTTTCGATCGCTTGTCCCGTGTTCCAATGCATTTTTCATTTAGAATATTCTGCTCGGGCTAGAATACATTTACGTCTGGTTGTACTTTGCTAATGAAGTGACACGAATCGTCTAAAAAGTCGCCCGTATGCAAATCGCGAATACTAATTTTACAAGCATGAAGGTACGCGTTTAGTTCGACGCTCGCATTTGTTCGTATTGTATTCGAAAATTATAATTATTTGTAGATTTAATATTGTACTTTGCTAATTGAGATAAAATGACTGTCCACGCGAAAATGAAATCAACAATATATATATATATATATACATATATAATTTAACCCTTTGCACTCCGAGCAATTTTATTTGCAAAATGGAGACATTTCTTTTACTTAGAATAGTTTCCTTGTATACGGTTCATTTTCTTTCGTCTGTATAAAGTTTATTACTATTATTTGTAACGTGCAACATTAAAAATTTTCCCGACTTCTTAAATGCAACCATAGTGATGTATAGTTATTTTGAATAATAGTACGGCAATTTTTAGTGTCGTCTCAGAGGCGCCATTGGAGCGCTAAGGGTTAAAAGAAAGAAAGGAAGAAACAGAACAGATCTACGCGCACGATACTTTTTCCCGCAACTCGCAGACTGTTGTCTTCGTTGTAAACAAACAAACTCAGCACGCGCGCACGCAGGCGTCTTAAAAGTAAACAGTAGAATGGTATATTCCGCGCAGAGAACGTTGTATTCGACACGGTCTCCTACGTCTGACATCCGACACCACATAAGTCACACGTATAATCTGGAAAATCATGCAAATCGCGAATATTAACTCTTAGCACTCCAATGGCTCCTCTGAGGCGATACTGAAAATTGTCAGACTATTATTCAAAACAATTTAGACATTAAAAATGTTTGTAATTCAGAAGTTAGTAAAAATTGAAGTGTTGCCGTACGATTAACAGTAACAAATTCGATATGCACGAAATGAAATGAACCACGTGCAATGGAATTATTCTAGGACAGATAAATGTCTCGAGTTAGGAATTAAAATTGCTTGGAGTGCAAAGGGTTAATATTACAAATTTAAAAGTACGCGTCCAATTTGATGCTCTAATTCGTTCACATTATATTTTAAAACGCATTAGAAATGCTAAATGGGAAACAAAATATTTTCTACTCTGTTCTAAAAATTTCGGCGTAATTATCGCGTTGTATTTTGTACATTTTTATAGACCGTCCCGCAGCGTGGTTTCGCAGCTTTCGCGAATAAGGGACAATTAGGCAAACTTCGGTGAAGGATCATCGGTAACGATCGGTAACGATCGCGCGATAAGAACGGTGTTAAAGCAGCCCGAAGAAACACGAAATAACGCGCGAAGTAACGTATCCTTTATCGAATCGCCGTCGCTCGGTTGCCGATTTGTTTTATTTACCGATGCCTATCGCTAATAACGAGGAACGCCGGTTTATCCTGCGATCGCAGCTTGATATTTTGCTGGTCCCCGTTGCGTCGGTCCCCGCGCGAATAGCTTCGGGTTCCTAATTTCACCCGGGACTGGCTTATTAAAGCGCCGCAATCTGTGCCGCGATACCGATCTCGCGGAATATTATGTAAATAGAGCAGTAAACTCGGTCGATCGGCATGCGTGGCGACATTGTTCACCGGAAAGACCAGGTTTCTTGTCGCAAACATCGTTTCTGTACCGATACCATCCTGGCAGGTATCGAGCCTCACACGTGTAATATAAATCCTCGGAGGAGTATGCTCTTTAAATTTTTTTAACTGCACCGTTAAATCGAAGGAAAACGAGGTTTGTTTAATTAAGCCAGTATTTCGCCGATTATCTTGGTACGCATGAAATTGGAATTTCTCGTAAAAAAAGCCGTTCATTAGTTTTGATACTCGGCAAGAATTCTGTTGCCGTTTCTGTACATCCTTTTTCTTGTTCGCATCGATTCGAAAGTTGGTTTTTGGCGTTGGCGTATTATGTTAATCTCTTGGGCACGGTTGAATTTTGCGAGTTCAACGCGAATTACGTGTAAATGATACAGCAGTGCAATGTGTGACGGATACTGCTGTTCTCTACACGAGTACATTGGAACGAAGTGTTTGATCATAAAATTATAATTTTTCTTAGAGATATGATACACGTATGTTGACTTTAACAATTTACTTTGATAATTAATAATACAATTATAGTGGCGCGTCGTACAAGAAGATGACATACGCGAAAGTCACTATAGTGGCGCACAGTGCCTAAGAGGTTAAGTGGAGAGCACGCTTGGATAAAAATGTAACACTGTACGGCAAAATGAGCCGTTTAAACGCATGTTAACGATTTACCGACCGGTAGGGAAGATCAGGAATTTTCTTTTATATTATTATACGAAAGGATATTTTTAGACGACGTTGGGCGAATTCTTAGACGACCATGAGCTTTTAAAAATGACGAACTTACGTCGATAGATACTACGTTAACACGTTAAGCGCTATATCAATAATATTATATACATAATTTATATAATATTGAGAAACATTCACGCTATTTTAATAGATTCATTTGGGACAGAAAAGCACAAGTGGTGTAAGCGAGTCTTTTACTTATGCACAGTTGTATTCTTCCTGTTTAAAGTTAAACAAAATTTGAAAGCTAGATAAAATATTCAACTTGTTAAACAATATTAATTCTAAAATCAAGACATTCCTTCGTACCTAGAACATTTTGATTCTTCTAACCATTTTTATATTTCGTACGTAAGATTGCATCTGTTTTTCCCTGTTTCTACAATTGAATGTTTAGCAAACTTTATAAAATACAGACGAATTTAGCAATACAAAAACTGTTTCGAATATTTGTACGGCAATCTTTACTAGAGTTCCAGAGTCGCCATTGCACTTGAAAGGGTTGATAAAATCAGGTTAACACGTTAACCGTTACAACATGCAGTCGTCACGCGTGTACTCGCGTCTCTTCGTGTTCCAATTGCGTATGTTTACCTCGCCGGACTCGTTGAAGAGACCACAGTTCCGTCTTCGAATCGTCGATCGGCGACGCATCAATAGTCCGAGGACCCCGTACAAAGTCGGTGCAGCACTACATCGAACCTTGTGAACCTCGAAAATGAATGGTGTTTCGCAAAGCGCGGTTTCCCAAGAAACAGAGTCGAGGTCGACTCAGCGAACCGCGTCTCTGCCAACCATAAACGATTGCTGGTCATCCTGCGTGACCAGATGAGAGCCGGGAACCCGAACTTCTGATTCCTGAACTCCGAAGCGCGTTGCGCCAGCACACTCTGGGCCCTCGATACCGATCTCCCTTTTCTCTCGCGGAATATTATGTAAATAGAGGCGCGCGCGTTAAAACACGATCTCCAGGAAAGCCAGCGAAAGAAAGAGAAAGAGAGAGAGAGAGAGAGAGAGAGAGAGAGAAAAAGAGAGAAGGAGAAAGAGAGAGAGAGCTTTCTCGGAGAGGCCAGAGGCAGGCATATCCGCGCGACCGGATGCCGGCTGAATAAGAAGCGCATAAAGGAACATTTAGCGCGCGCTTAAACGAAATTGCTGTAATCCTCCGCCTCGTAGTGGCGGTCGAAAGCACCGCGAGTCCGTTCGTATAGAAAGAGAGGCAAGAAAGAGGGGGATGAAAGGGGGTGGACGCTAGGCATTAACATACCGATTTACATAATGCATATAATTCGAGTAATTATGAAGGGAAATATACACAATTTAATATAATGGTAGATGTTTAGGGTTCGGCGCTATATCTGCCACGGAAGATCTCTACGACGATGCAACTGGACCCCATAGCTGCCCCCCAACCCTTCCTCTTTCCCCTTGACCATGGCCGCGTATGCGTGAGGACGCGTCCGCGGCCATTCATGGGTTCGGACATTACCGATGCACGCAGGTGTTGCTGCGATGCCGTTGAACGCAGTTAGGTTGGATCGTCGAGTATACCGTTCCTTTTGAGAATAAAAGGTGATATCGTAGCTTCCTTTATAGTCTCCCTTTAATAGGCGATTTTGAAAGTCAAGGTGACCTTGATATCTCTAAAAAAAATGACATAAAAACAAAATTTTTTTATAGCATCGTGTCAGCTCCATTGTACCATTCAACTTTGTCCTTACCATATTTTACGTATCTTTAGAAACAACAAAGATATTTCAGGTGCAAACGTTTAGTGACTCACCCTGTATAAAGGAATCGGTGACGGATCGGGTAGCAGCGAGAAAGAGCGTCGAATTGAGCGGCCATCCGTTGGCAACCGTAGGGGGTACAACAGCCACAGCAAATTTAGAACGAAGAATTTTTACACTGATTCAAATACGGTAGTATGCAAAAATTGCGTACCCTTTATTTCGAATAAAAGAACGCCCTAAAATTCCGTGGACTCTCGTTGTGTCATAAAAAGACGTTCGAAAGTCGAAGTTTATCGACCCGACGGACGGGTTCGTTTTGTTCTGCGTGCATGCAGATGAAGGAGTCGAGTACAATGTCGATCGAAAAATAGTTTAACGAGCGGTCTGCATAGCGAGAAAACGTCGGAGGCATTCGGCGAGGTGTTTAGCAGCAGTTTCGCCAGCAGGAAGTAAATTGCCAGTTTCTGGGCTGGCGAAGGGTTCCTCGAAAAGTGGCCCGTCGCCCGTTAATGACGAGGCATCTTCGCGCCACCCTTCTCCACCTGCCAGACATTGATTGATAAGGCCCGGCAGTTCCTAGTGTATTTTAATTTACGTTTTCACACGAGGAATGTGGATTTCCTTGGCCCCTCGCACCCGAAACCTGTCACGTTATACTCCCTCGCAATCTTCACGCTTCCCTCCGACACGCGTTCAATCTTGCACTTCAATTTTCTTTTTCGATCTTCATCGACGGACCCCTTCGCTACGCAGCGTCGTTAAGATTCATCGCGTCGTTCAATTCCGATGAAAATATCGTGTTGCGGTTAGGGTAATGGTCTCCAGTTATGCCGCACACATAGCGGCGACTCGGAAGCTCTCTCTCGTTCGTTTGAAAGTATTCTATAATTTGTTTTGCATTATTTTCTGGCGGACATTCGATCGTCAACCGCTTTTCTGTATCTTCAAAGTTTTATGCACTATTTTGTGAAAAAGTAATTTGCTGAAGTAAGCGAGTGTTTTCAAAAATACCATACATTATAAAAATATTAGAGTAAATAAAATTACTATATTAGAAATTGAATAATAAAATATTCCTAATACTAGATGAACTCTTAAAACTTTTCAAAAATTAACAATTATTGTTTGGCCCATGTTACACATTAAATGAAGTAATAGAAAACTAAATTAAAAATTTAATTTTTTTTTAAATTTTATCTATAGCTTTGAAATACTATGTGATACCTATTTTCCAAATTTCATTGAAATCCTACTATTAGTTGTAAAGATATTACAGATATTATAGATACTACACTAATTTTAATAATATCGTTATATAAATTTAATTAATATCGTTGGATTTATTGTTCGGTAGTTCTAGTGTTAAACAAAAATCTATTACAAACCTTTTGATTTATATAGGAAAGCAAAATTTAAATTTCGTCTTTAGAAGTGTAGCGACACTTCGCGTTATTTTATTATAAATTTTTGAAACGTTTGTTTCGAAATGCCGCGCCACTGTTTTGATTTTATTTCTATACTCAAGTTAGATTTGTCAGACTAGTGATAGAATTTTAGTATTACGATTTTTGACATTAGAAAGCTTTCTAGTACCTCGTCGAGTCTTTTTTAACGTCCCAGAGGTCTCAGATGTTACGCCAGCGAATTTTATTATTTTTGGAGAATTTTATCTGTTCCGGAAGGTCGTGCAACGACTTTTTCGAGACTTCAAAACATTCAGCGTTCTAGATTTTTGGAGGCGTCGGGGCATTCGAAATTGTCGACAGGCTCCAAAACATTCCAGGCTTCCTAAAACGTCGAAGACTGCCAGGATCTCAAAGTTTTCAAGACTTTCATCATTCACGAAACTTCTAACACGTTCGAGGCACTTCAAACACTCAAAGCTTTTCAGCATTGTTAAGGCTCGTGTAGATATTCTAAAGTTCCAGAAACATTTCAGTCCATCCGAACTTGAGATCTCCGTCCGTTGGAAGACCAACAAACTATCCTAATGAAATCAACCAACTTCCATCTCTGGATACAACTCGTCCAAATTGAATTTCCGTGGATGTTACACTGTAACGCGTTGACAAAGCAATTTATTCAGCAATGTTCTAACAAAATCGGGAGTACGGAGAATATTTCCAAACAAACTGTTCGTCTAATATATTTTTCAGTTGTTTGCATCAACCCTTCTTAATTTTATGGGCCCTGGGGGTTTTATAGTAGTATATACAATTACAATAACATAAAAAATTTCCAATTTTCGCGGAATTGCCACGGCGAGAATATCAACGCTATCGACACCATTCCAACGCTAAAACCTGCGTTCATCCTTCCTTAAAAAGACGAGCACTCGGCCAAAAGGCTAGCACTTTAGGGGAATTCAGAATAAATCATAATAGCAAGGTAGTTTTGCCCATTTTCGCGATTTTGACGACGCGAAACTTTAGAGTCGCGCCACGGCCACAATTCTAATCCGATCGACCTAGGAATTGGCTTGCACACTGCCCACGTGTCCAGGTACCGGTAGAAAGAGTTGCAAACGAATCGGCGACATAGCCGTTTTTGCCCATTTTTTCGACCCTCTCCAGGGGTTCCCCTTCAAAAATTGCCAATTCTCGCGGAGCTGCCACGGCGAGAATATCAACGCTATCGACACCATTCGAACGCTAAAACCTGCGTTCATCCTTCCTTAATATAAGCTCCACTTGAGCGTTGCAAGGATGCACCCTGTAAGAATTTTACGAAACCGTTTGGAAGATAATTTTAGTATATCTGGAATATAAAATCCAACAGTTTTCTTAGTCGACGCATGCAAATTTTAGAAAGCTCGAACGATCTCTGAATCGATCGCGAGCATCGACAAAGACGAACCGCGACAAAGACGAACCGCGACATGTTCCGACGGAAAGATCAAATTGTG
>CM052094.1:3741298-3752595 GCA_028453745.1 Agapostemon virescens
GTTACCGTCGAACTGCTGCACCGCTACGAACACGGTAGCATCGCCGAAGTCCGAAGGTTACAATCTTCCTCGACCTTCGGAGAGTCTACGCCGTAGATTCTACAGGATCGATATCCTCCTTGTCCGTATCGCTTCCGTGGATCATCTTCTTGTTGTTATCACCGAGATCAGAGAGGATCGCGTCCCCGCAGCATTCGCTGGCTACCAAAACCGGTATCGGCGACGATCGGGGAGGAAAACGAGATCCATCGTCACGTCATCGATCCACGACGGGATCGCGACGATCTCGGTGTTCATAATTTGGGGGGCGTCGGCGCTTGACAATCGCTCGATTATCGCGAGAGGAAGGAAGCACCGGTTCGATAGAGATCTACCGGTTAATTGAGACCTAACCGCGGGCTTCGATCTCGCGATTGCGAGCCGTGCACGAGAAGACACACGCGCGTTCGCCTCGACTCGGCTCGACTACGCTCCGATCCCTCATCCTGTACGACACAACGCGAGCGAGCGGATCGGAAGCGCACGAAAAAGGAACTCGTCCGATTTATCGTGACGCATCGGGATACCGGCGAGAATAGCTGTGGGAAACGAACGGGATAACGATTCGCTTGTTTTCTCTGCCGTGTATGATGTATGATGCGCGTACAGCGTGTCGTGTAACTGCTGCAACGCCAGGGAAAAACCGGTGATTTAATGCGGAAAAGTGAAGCGACTCGCGGTGGCTCTTTCCTTGCGAGAGATCATTAGAAAAGCTTAAGACAGAAGAACGGTGCTATTTTGTACCGTCGAAACATTGGGATCTTCGATGTTAACGCATTGAGCGCCTGCGACGTGTGAGCCATTCAATTAATTATCAGCTCATTTGCTTGTTTCCGAACAACGAGTAGCTAAAGAAAATATTTAAAACCTTATACGGTATCGTCAAATAGTATATTTTCATTGAACATTCGTCACGAGCAATTTAATAGAAACAAAATCGTTCAAGCTTTCGGTTTCAATTCAAGCGACAAACTTGCAAATCCCTCATTATCGCGGGGCCGATACTAAATGTGTTAATGGCAAACTTAGGCCGCCATGTAACACGCTGACGAGTGGTGGAATTATTAAATTTGTCCGCATTTAAAAATAAATTTTTACGTTAATATATTCGTTGCATCGAATCTAGCCGAGTTCTCGAGAATATAAGAAGATTGAACGACTGTCATGTACAGGGTGTCGAGAAACGTTTCTTCTGTTCGGTGAAGACCTGGAAAAAAGTTGCCGCAAAATTGTACTCAAACTTTAAATTGAAGCTTGTGTTTCATTGCATTGTGTTCTACGCAGGACGAAGATAAAAACTGTTATATATAAGATAAAATTTAAGTAAAGAATAGTTTTGCGACGGTTTCTTTACAGGTTCTAATATATACGCCGTTGTGGATCTAAAGAAATCTAGCATATACGACAGGATCGTGATTAGTGAAACGATTTCGAGTAGTTACAGAAGCGGCGAAGCAGGTGGTAGGGAGTCTGCGTCGCTGTGGGCGTGGCTTGAATCGAACGGGTCAAGAATGACTCCGGCACCGTACCCGGAGGGTGAATCGTGTTCCCCGGTTCGTTTCTGAAAAACGCCGAAATAAAAATCGCCAATCGAGCCACGATAAATCAGCCGATTTCCGAGTCGCAGAATACGCGGCGTTTACGGGATCCGGGGGTCCGAGAAAAAAGGAAAGAGGTTAACAGAGACGTATCCGAGCTCATTAACATCCCGCCGGACACGCGTTCGCGCGTTCCCCGCGAATCGGTTTTCGGCGGCCGTCCGCCACCGATATATTTTAATTAACGATTACGCCGTAAATATCGTTTATCGGTGTCGTAAGTCACCGGAGGCCGCGCGTCCACGCATTCGTTTTGCGTGCTCCGGCGTGGGTGTGACGTCCGTTGGGCCCGAGTCAGGCCCGGTCGGGCCCGGGGCTCAGGTGGCCCCCGGACCGATAACTCCTCTCGCCCGAAATAGGAATAACTCGAGATTCGGTTATTAATTTGGTTCAGGGGGCCCGCGGCGGGGCGCAGCGACCCCCTCGTGCGTGTCAGCCGGGGTTGGGCCCTTCCTGGCCTCGCCCTTGGGACTCCCTTGAGACAATGGCCGCCCGCGGTGCCCGATGTCTCCGACGACGTCTCCCGGACCCCCGCCGAGGCCGACGGCCACGTATGCCCGCCGTTTTACTGCTATAGAGACGTCAGATATCCGTCCCGTCATTTGGTATTCGTAACCTCGCTCCGAGGGCCCCGGGGCCCACGCTTTTGTGCGCGGCGAGCCGAGCCGAGCCGTGAGCCGAGTTTCCATCTCCGACGCGTGAAACTCGGCCCGATATCGATCGCGGAATTTCTTTCACCCTCCACCGCGTTCTTTCTCTGCTCGTTGCAACGCGGAGGACATCCGGTGCTTTGCCGAGCAATATCTTTGCAATTCAGCTGTGATTTACGTTAATCCCTCGCGCTACAACGTAATTAACGATTGCGATGATTAGAACCTTCTTTGCGGCCCATAATTCTCTAGAAGAGGAAAATTAACGTGTATCGCATGCCTGTATGTTCTTCGATGGCTGTACGTTAACGCGTTGTCTGCTCGCCACGTGAATTTTACGTGTACAAGTCTTGAATATTTAATTTGTATAAACAGTCACGGGTATCAACAATCATTATCACTTGTGTAGGTGATTTAACTAATTTATTTAACAGAAATCTGTTTTACAAGTTAATTCGTGAAAAGTTCGGCGAAAAACTGTTTATAATTCCGGTGCGCCTTTGTCTTCTTCAGAAGCACCCCTCACATCACGGCTAGCGTTTCAGTGGGCTGTAGGAAGCTTCATTTTATCAACCCCATTTTGCCCATTTTCGCGATTGATCGCCCCGAAAATTCAAAGTCGCGCCACGGCTGCAATTCGATTCCGATCGACCTGAAAATTGGCATACACTCTGCCTATGTGTCTAGAAACATGTAACCAAAATTACAAAAGAATCGGAGACCTAAAGATTTTTCGCGATTTTAAGAAGGGGGTTACCTTCAATATTTAGCAGTTTTGTGGCAATATTTAGTAAATCTTTGAAGTCGTGCCCCGGCCAAACTATTAGAGCTATCGACATGAATCCAACGGGAAAATCTTCCTCAAACCTTCCTCTTTAAGAAGAGCCCCCAAAAGTTAGGCTAGCATAACAGGAAAATCCAGGGGGTTTCGTTTTATCAACCCCAATTTTTCCCATTTTCGCGATTGATCACCCCGACATTTCAAAGTCGCGCCACGGCTGCAATTCGATTCCGATGGACTTGAAAATTGGTATACACTCTCTCTACGCGTCTAGAAACGTGTACACAAAATTACAAAAGAATCGGAGATCTAAAGATTTTTCCACCTTATGGAGGACGACTATAGTCTCCCATAGTAGCGAAAGGATTAAGTAATGTCTAGCAAATATAAATGCAACGTCTTTCTGCGTAGACAAGATTCAGTGTGACTCTTGTGTTAACCCTTAGCATTCCAATGGCTCCTCTGAGGGGACATTAAAAATTGGCACAATATTATTCAAAACAATTTTTACATTGCAATGTTTGCATTTAAGGAGCTAGTAAAAATTGAACTGTTGCTCGTACAATTAATAGTAACAAATTTGATGTGCACAAAAGGGTTTGTTGCAAAGGGCATGTTGATATGTGCAAAGGGTTAATCAATATTTCAGGGTTGAATCAAATGCAGCTGTAAAAGAAATATAAATTTCCTTTTTTCTCGTGTTTCGAGAAGACGTAGTGACTGTAGTAGCAAAGAAAGTGGTCAAGGGGTTAATCTAGCACACCCGTTGCAAATGTTCGTACACTTCTGGTAGCATACCGATCCATGGAGGATGAGACGAGGGAGGGTGGTTGAAGGGAGAGAGAAACAGAGAAAGAAGTAGCCAGAGGGCGGTACGGGTGGAGCGCGAGGAACCGTGAACAATTATGGCCGATATGGTAGTCGGGTGGGTGTGCAGCCAGGTACATACTTGGAGAGGACTGGCATGGGGCATGGGGCACCATGGACCGTGGACTCTGCGGCCTGTGGTGCTGGCCGAGTACGTCGGGGCTTGGGGTTAATACGGTGGCCGGTGATGCACGACCGACGCAGCGCTGTGGCCGGAGCGGCTGACCGCACGCCAGCTGCCCAACGCCGCTCGAGCTGCCCGCAAAAATCTGTAGCTGACCCTTGTGCCCATGCCCATGCCCATGCCCGTGCCCGTGCCCAGGCTGTTGCACACCTAACCCCTAACCCACGCCCTCCGACAACCCTCTGAACGTCCTCGAAAACCTCCGCGACGCCGCATTCTTCTTCCGTATCCACCAAACCCCTTCGTCTCGTCCTCCCGATCCGCTCATTAGAAATTTAGGCTCTCGAGAATCATCGTTCTTCATCGTTCTTCATCGTAAAAAATTATTAACCCTACAGTCGAAGCGATTTTAATTCCAAAATTAACACGTTAAGCCCCGCGTCGATGTCGTTGCGCTTCCGGTTCGGCACGCAGCAAATGAGCACTTGGGCGATATTTGAGAGTTTTAAAATAAACATGAACGAGAAACAGGTTGCAAGTCCAAAGGCGTTCACTAATTACAAAAAAAAAAGGAAGATATTAAATATAATAAATATAAAATATAATAAAATATAATAAATATAAAAAAATCCGAAGATATTGTTCGGGATGTCACAACAATGATTCAAAGATATTCGGACGCGGAAGATATAAAACTCTACTACGAAAAAAAGTCACCAAAAATATGCAACCGTGTCAGAAGGACCAAAAGCGTCGGCGAACATAAACAATCATTAAAATTCCGCGGTGATCGTCGGCGGGTTTTCGGAAGTGCAACCTGTGCGGTCAGAAAGAAAGTCGCATATGAAAAAGGCAGCCGTGAGTCTGGTATAACCGATCGTGTTGTTCTCGAAGAGCGTCCCGATTGGACGTCGAAAAGACCAGGTGAATCACGCTGGCTGATTAGCAGTCCGCTGCCGTAGGGTTTTGTGTCGACGGACGAGATGACGAGGCCGATGACGACGGCGCGATCGAACGCATCGGGGACGTTGCAACGCTTTCTTTCTCCTTTAGTCGTGCGCGTCATGAATTCTATTATTTGGACAGCGACGCGGGGCTGACACAGGTGGGCGCACAACTCGCATACGCAACCGCGCCGTTTAACGCAATTACCTTGCTGCCGTGCAGACGTGCGTGAAATCTCAATTTCACTCGTGCACGCCGCTTGTCACCGAGAAACGCGCCCTCCCTCTCTCTCTCTCTCTCTCTCTCTCTCTATCTCTCTCTTTCTGTCTCTGTTTCTCTCGCGAGCGCGCGCGCGCGCATGAGAAAAGCGGTTGTTTTTGCCGCGATACCGCAACACGATGCAGCCAAGAATTCCTGGACGAGGGAATTCCGGCCTGATGCTGCCTCGATGGAGAGAAGCTGCTTGGAACTCTTAAGAACCCGCGGATTTGGTTTGCTAATTGTATCGAGTGTACCTGAGACATCGACGAACGAATAGAGAAAAAGCGATCTTGCATCTGGAAACGCTGCTTATTGCTGGAGTTACATTTTTTCGAGTGTGTAGACACGATTGATCGTTTGTTTCGAGATTGACCAGGTCTTAGAGAGCTGGCCGAGGATTTGGATACAAACTTCTTGGCGTCTTCAAACATACTCGGACGTGTTCAAACATACTCGAATGTTTTGGAACATCTTCAAACGCGTTCGAATGTTGTTCTGTTAAGAGCGAGGCAGTTTGGTATTTTTTTAGACGTCTGTACATTTTTAGTCTGTAGTAGACTTTGAAAAGAAGACTTGCCTTCTTGGCTGCAACGTCTTCAAACCTACTCAAATGTTTTCCAACATCTTCGAACGCGTTCGAATGTTGTTCTGTTAAGAGCGAGGCAGTTTGGTATTTTTTTAGACGTCTGTACATTTTTAGTCTGTGGTAGACTTTGAAAAGAAAATTTGCCTTCTTGGCTGAAACGTCTTCAAACCTACTAAAATGTGTTCCAACATCTTCGAACGCGTTCGAATGTTGTTCTGTTAAGAGCGAGGCTGTTTGGTATTTTTTTAGACGTCTGTACATTTTTAGTCTTTGGTAGACTTTGAAAAGAAGACTTGCCTTCTTGGCTGAAACGTCTTCAAACCTACTCAAATGTTTTCCAACATCTTCGAACGCGTTCGAATGTTGTTCTGTTAAGAGCGAGGCTGTTTGGTAATTTTTTAAAGGTGTGTACATTTTTAGTCTGTGGTAGACTTTGAAAAGAAGACGTTGCCTTCTTGGCTGAAACGTCTTCAAACCTACTAAAATGTGTTCCAACATCTTCGAACGCGTTCGAATGTTGTTCTGTTAAGAGCAAGGCTGTTTAGTAATTTTTTAGACGTCTGTACATTTTTAGTCTTTGGTAGACTTTGAAAAGAGGACTTGCCTTCTTGGCTGAAACGTCTTCAAACCTACTCAAATATGTTCCAACATCTACAAACACGTTCGTATAATATTTTATTAACACATTACTAACCGGAAGTCTATTAATAGGATTTTCAATAATTGCACTTAACAGAATGAAGCTTAAAAAACTACTTTTACATTGTAGTTTGTAACAAAATTGTTAGATAACGTTACTGAAGATGCTTTGAGGATTCTGAATAAAAATTCCTGTCAGCGTTGAAAGATCGATTGAAAAGTTTTCAATCATGGACTATGGACCTTAAAAAATGTTGAAACGATCGAACAGATATTTTGAAATATCTTGAAATATATTGAAACGTATTCGAGCATCGCGAAACATTTTCAAATCCCCTTGAATGAAATTTTGTTTAAAATCGGTGCTCCGTTCCGGAAAGAATTTTTCGCGCTATTGTACACCGCGGAATATTCTATATTAAATATTGTAAATCCGAAATTACATTCCGTTTGGTTAAAGTTCGCTGGAACTTCACCGATGTAATTAGAGCTATCACCGAAAAGTTAATATTAGGAAAGCGACTGTAACGAACAGTTCGCTCGTCAACGAAACTTTGCGTTATACAACCGGTGAAGTTCAACAATAGAGCGCGACTAAACAGGAAACACGTTCTCAGTATGAACATCTACAACAGAGGTCCGACAATGCCTACTGTTCTACGGCATGTCCGTGCTCATCATGCTGTGCAACTTGACTCCAACGTTGGCCAGAAAAACTCCACTAAAATTTAATAATACTATTATACAGTTCTGTCTGTTGGGGATTTCGGGTACAAGCCGTGTCCTTTTGTTAAAATTCCACCAACATTTCCCCGACTGGCTTCAGCAAATGACCGAACGATAGTTGTACACGAGCTTTAACAATAATACCACGGAACTATACCATTACATTTTTTCAACCGAATGAAATTTTTCGAAAAAGAAACTACGTTCATAATCCTCTGTAATTCATTTTCTCGTTCGTCTTCATATTAAAAAGTTCATTTTAATCGAGGCTGGAAGATCCTTAAAAATTAATTTTTCATAAATTCTGCTCCTTTAACCATTGTCGCAAATATTATTTTAGCAGTACGATGATATCATAATTTTTAAAGACTGTCTGATTTCATTCGGTAACATTATTTAACCTATTTTGCAAGGGACTGTTTCACATTCGTTGACATATATTTTAACTCTAATAATTTATACAAATTATTGTATTGTATAAATGTAGTACTGTATCAGCTGGAATATCTCCAACAAAAAATCTGATCATTCGGCTTCTCATAAATATCGTGTTACCAATAATCAAGATACTAAAATTCAGAAACTGAATCGGTATTTCGAATATCGTTAAAATACCGGTATTTTTAGATTACTGTTACATCTACCAAAACCAAATACGCCAATCTAATATAGTTTTGATAGCGTTACGGCAGACACGATAAGATCCTAAAAATACCGATTCAGTCTCTGCTGCGAACTCCGAAATAATTACAGAAGCAAAAGAGCGAAATGAGTTCGAGTCTCGCGCGAAATCGATACAGTCTCGTGCGAGCCGTCCGCTGCGATGCTTTCGTTGTCAGCGGTTCCACGGTGAATATCCGCAAAATCGTTGCCAGTCGGAAGACGGTTAGTTTCGCGAATTCGGCGGAACTTTTCGCCACGAAATTCGCCGGAACGTTATTCCGCGGTTATCGGTGGCTCACGCGCGTTGCATTACCGGGCCGCGCCGCACCGCACCGCCAATTTACTTTTCTCGAGCGTGTAGAGAGGCGCCTATATCTTTAATATGTTTCTCGTGGGAACGATTCTCACTCGCACGATGCACTTTACCGTAGGCCCTGGATCGAACCCGAGGGCCCGGACGCGCATCGCCGTAATTTAATTGACGCAAAGATTGCCACAAAAAGTCCATCTTTACATAATGGTTCTTTTCCTTTCCCAGCGAGATACGAAACGATCATCGACGTTTCCCATGGTTCGACCGCGCCGTATTATCCCTGCACTGTCGATCCCCATCGGACACCTTCGACGATCTCGTTCGTTCGCTACCTGAAAAATCGATCCGCTCTGTCGGCGGCCGCTTCGCGAACGGCCGCCGGGCCCAATAACTGTGTCATCGATACCGTCTCCCCGCCATTGATGCAAATCGGTACCATTCAACGGGCGCGCGCGATTCGAGTCGCTCGATAAGACCGGAACAAGAGGAAAGTCCTGCACGAGCAAAAAGGAAACCGGCACGAGTCGCTCTCTCGATTGGATTAGTCCCGACCGCCTTCTAAACCGTGTAAACGTTCTGCTTTCGTTCTTTCACCGTTCCCCTCTGGTGGGGACGTTTACTTTTATCCTGGAGACCGCCGCCTATCGGTTACCTTTCTCCGGTTGCGGTTCTCTCTGGAAAAATGGAGCCGATCATGGCCGGGCCTTCGTTGCTCCTCGGGTCGGCGCTTCTCGTCGCCGACAACGATATCTCCCGGTCGCCTCTCATTGTCGTCGAAGGGCCCTTTGCCCACGGTACAGTTGTCGGGAAGTTCCGTGCACGAAGACCGATTTTACGGGTCTTTTCTTCGGGCTCGTTTGACCGTCGAAATTGGTCCGATGGGCTAGGTCCTCTTTATGGGCGCGCGACACATTTATCCTGAGGGTTCGCCCGAACGACGACAAAGCCCCGTCTCCTCCGTGGTCGAATAAGGGGCCCTCGCGGCCCTCCTCTCTGTCTTCTGCAACCGAAATCCAATTTGCATGAACTGCAGCCAAAATGGACGAGGTAATTGGTACACAGTAGGGATTAGGGCTGCGCCAACGCGACGGACGTCCGGGCACCCGGCTTGTGCCACCCCTTCGCTCCCCTTTCCACCCCCGGCCGTCGTTCCTTACTCCGGAGCGGATCGTTTGGTCTCCTTGTTTCTTCTAATTGAGGATAGCTTCTTTCTGGACGCTTTGTAATTCAAATCTCGTCAGCCGGCCCGCTTTTTCGCGAACGGAAAATGAGGATACGTCTGGCGATCGTTGTCCTTTGAACCGTGCTTTTGCGAGTTCGAAGACTTCAGCATGATTTGCATGTAGATCGATAAATCGCTGTATTAACGCTTATAACCATCGAGCGTTAACACTAGCTTCTGTATATAGTCTTATAACAGTGACGAAAAGAAGTCTGATTAGAACGATTGCAAAATAGCCAACGAACCCCTAAAACAGTTGGGGATGCTATCTCTCTCGAACCACGACCATAATTTTAATGCTACCAACCTGAAACTATTACCGATTCTAATGAAAGCTGGGTTAAGTAGGTTGTTCATAAAAATATCATTATGTCCATTCACAGGTAGGCGGCAATGTCGAATTTTAGCGATGCGAAGCTTTATTACTATGTCACGAGCATAATTCTATTGCCATCGACGTAAAAATGTTCTTGCGCATGGTGGATACATACAGGACCATATTTGCATAGTTTCGCGAAGACACGTTCGTTATTAATCTAAAACAATTGCTTTCGCTGCATCAACTAACGAGTAAAAAATTAATATTGTACGTCTATGTACATACTGTAATATAAAGGGTGTCCCAAAATTAACGCAAGATTTGAATTTGCAGTAAATTGTTGGCAATCCTGAAAAAAGAACAATTTGACAGCTGAGAGTTTAACGAGTCTGCAGATGCTTGTGCTAAAATGTACTAAAGGGTCCGATAAAAAATTTCCTTACGTGTTCATGCCATCTTTAAAATGCACTAGGAGGTTTGATAAATACAGTACCGGGGCGTTCAGGCGACGGCAGAGTTTCAACTTATAAAAAATAAATAAAGGGTGTCCCAAAATTAACGCAAGATTTGAATTTGCCGCCATTTTGCAATAAATTGTTGGCAACCCTGAAAAAAGAACAATTTGACAGCTGAGAGTTTAGGGTTAGTAAAAATGTGTTTTAATTATTGAACAATATTTAAAAAATAATGAAAGTTTGGTGGCCGCAGTTCGAAAATTTCATACAAAATATGGTCAAAATAGTGTTTTAACCTCGTCAATTGTGAAGAGATTAATTGAAAAATTCAGGGAGACTGGATCAGTTGGAGACGCTAAACACACACCGGTCGTCCAAAAACAAGCCGTTCAAATGTCAATATCGAAGCTGTGCGTGAGAGTGTTGGTGAAAACCCAGGAACATCAATTCGGCATCGTGGACAAGAATTGCAAATTTCAAGAAGCTCTCTACAGCGTATACTCGCAACAGATCTGTGTCTCCACGCTTACAAAATTCAATTAACACAACAACTGAAGCCTAATGACCATGAACAGCGAACAGAGTTCGTGGAATGGATTATTAAACATCAACAAGTGGATGCTGATTTTTCGAGCAAAATCATCTTAAGCGATGAAGCACATTTTCACCTCGATGGCTTTGTTAATCGCCAAAATTTCCGTGTTTGGGGTTCGGTGAACCCACATGTGATTGTCGAACAACAAATGCACCCACAACGTGTCACTGTTTGGTGCGGATTTTGGGCTGGAGGCATCATTGGACCATACTTTTTTGGAAATGAGACTGGTCAAGCAGTAACTGTTACTGATGCTCGATATCGCGACATGATAACACAGTTCTTTCTGCCGAAATTGAATGCTATTGATGTGGCCAATATGTGGTTTCAACAAGACGGTGCCACATGCCATACAGTCAGTGAAACAATTCAGTTACTGCATGCGACATTTTCTGGTCGTGTACTCTCTCGTTTCGGTGATCAGAATTGGCCCCCTAGATCGTGTGATTTAACACCATTAGATTTCTTCTTATGGGGTTATTTGAAGTCAAAGGTCTATGTCAACAAGCCCACA
>CM052094.1:3752695-3762907 GCA_028453745.1 Agapostemon virescens
CGGTGCCACATGCCATACAGTCAGTGAAACAATTCAGTTACTGCATGAGACATTTTCTGGTCGTGTACTCTCTCGTTTCGGTGATCAGAATTGGCCCCCTAGATCGTGTGATTTAACACCATTAGATTTCTTCTTATGGGGTTATTTGAAGTCAAAGGTCTATGTCAACAAGCCCACAACCACCCGTGCATGATAAGAGGAAATTAAACGTTGCATCAACGAAATTCAGCCACAATTATGCAGAAAGGTAATGAAAAATTTCGACAAAAGATTGCGTATGTGCCAGCAAAGCTGTGGAGGCCGTTTGCCCGATGTGTTATTCCATAAATAACCCTATCCTACGTACTTTATGATTCAATGAAAAAATAACAATCTAAAGACTAAAAACTGTGTTTTCTATTTAATTCAAACCTTGCGTTAATTTTGGGACACCCTTTATGATATATACTATAATATTGAAAGTTAGGAGAAGCGAAAGGTGTAGGAGTCACCCACGTTGTTTCGTATTATAATATATATCGCGGCGACCCAGCCTCGTTGCAAAACTGCAACATTGCGAAAAAATGTCTCCTTTGTTCCCGTTCCGGCGCTCGTGCGTTTCTATTTTCCGGTATGGTCCCCGATGATCTAGAGGCGCGGCGTCCCGGAAAAATGCGTCTGCGAGATCCTCCAAGTCGGAATGATATTGAATCGTTCCCTCGTGTCGGACGTCGGCCGAGCCACCAATATATTTCATAGACGGATACAACAAAAGGACACGGTATCCTCTCGGAGAGACCTCTCGGAGAGATTAGTATGCTCGTATCTGCATGCCGCAAGATCGTATCTGCCGCGAGCGCGGCCCTTTGTGGGTTTTTGTTTGCGTTGCGTACGTATTTATGCGAGCGTCCTCCTCCTCTTTTCTTTCCGTCTTTCTTTCTTTCTTTCTCCGACCGCCTCCGCTTCCTCGGCCGAGAGACGGCTCTTCTTCCTTGTCTTCCTCTCTTCTTCTTCTACCTTGTCCCCTCTTCCTGCCTCCTCTCTCCTGTTTCGCCGTCCCATAACCGGGAACACGCTTCCTCGTCGACGTCCCGAATGATTTGCTTCGTTCGGGTGATCCTCCGGAGAATTCGCTGAACGAGGACACTGAATTTTCAATGATGCTTCGAGGACTCTCCCTGCCAACTGATCTAATACCATTCCAGACTATTCTCTCACGCGTTTCACTCGACGGAGATGCTTGCGCAAAAATGGCTGTATAAAAATTCTCCTGCTTTCGCTTCGGACGTACGCTGATTCGTTGATCCTTTGTCCTACCATTTTCTTTACGGCTGCATCGATCAGAATGCGGTTTTATCACCATAAACGAATATAGAAGAGAAAGGGAAGTTTGTATTTTTAATGTGGCCACTTCAAATTTTAAATATTTTATTTTGTCGAAAAAGAAAGATGCAAGGATCAGATTTGTTAGGCTTTGTTTAATATTTTTGTCGCGAATTTGTCACGTTACAATATGGCGAGAAGTTTACGCTAAACCTACGTCGGGGGGTTAAACGACCCTTTGCAGAGTTTTTATCTTACAATTATTGAAGTTACAAAATTATTTTCGTAAAGATTGAATGCATATATTTGTAATAAAAATCCCCAATATCGGACACATCTACCTAACACAAAGGATGAATATTGAAAAATTCGTTTCCAGCACCGCAACGTTGTGCGCTAGCGAAAATGCCATGGAACAGTTGCGAAAATAAAATTTCGGTTTTACTCTATTGGCTTACCGGATCCGACTTTCTGGACGTGTCTCGTAACTCGGTTCTCGTACAAGACTGGGTGTCGTTCAATATCCAGTATCCAGCTAATTTCGAGCATTTGCATGCCGATACAGGGGGCAGTAGGCGGACGGCGGGGCAGCAGTTTCAATTTCGCAACGGCGATCCAATCATGTAAATCAGGGGTAGCATTATTAGTGGCGGCAATCGAACTCTCCTAGGGCGATAGAGGAGTGGTCGGTCAGAGGGGATGGTTTCGAACGGTTCGGAACGGTTCGGAACCAGAGAGCCCGGTTACCGATCCGAAACGAAGGCCGAACCGGCGTCCAACTAATCCCGGGTTTACCTAATCGCTTGCTCCCTTCCTCCTTCGTGAATCGCGCGATTCCGTTGGTTCGCAAAGCGGCTTACCCCTTTCCACTGAGGCCGGATACGGAAACGCTGGAGAAACGTTGCATCTGCGATCGAGAGATCGCGATCCACTGTCCCTCGATCGTCGATCCTCCTCTCTGCTGCCGAAAGTTTCCGGATGGAGGGGGCCACGGACGACGACGACGACGACGACGCACTTGTTGAAACTGTATTTTCGTCGAGCGAATTCATGCGCCGAGAGCCCGTTCGAAACCCGAATCGCCATCTTCGTCGTCCGGAGGTTGATTCATACCGTACCAGAGCAGTTGGCATCGGCCGGACGATTTGTCCCGCCGACAAATTGGTATACAATGCCTCCTCGCCGGTGCTGATGGCCTCTCCGACCGGTGATTCATGCGGGCCGACGTACCTGAAGAGGAAAGAGCCGACTCGCCCAGTCCCCGAGCCTTCCGACCCGGACTTTTCGATAGAGCAGCTTAGGGAACACATATTTCAAAGGCTATTTCGACTCTGTCGGGTGTTGGACAGTTCGAGTAAATCGATATTTTCGGTGGCTACCGGAATCTTGGCGAATAAGACGTTTTTATTAGGTAAATCGGAAAGTTCCGTCCGTTTTTTTACAAAAAGTAAAGCTTTATTCATGAAAGAAAATGAAAAAGTACGTTAATCAAAATATTGTCCATCGTTAGTGATGACTTTTTCCCATCTTTCGGGCAGCAAGCGAATTCCGCGTCGAAAGAATGATTCATCTTTGGAGGTTATCCAGGCGGAGATCCATTTTTCGAGATCTTCGTACGAATTAAATCGTTCTTCAGCAAGTGCGTGTGCCATCGACCGAAACAAGTGGTAGTCAGATGGGGCACAGTCTGGTGAATAAGCCGCATGTGGTAGCACTTCCCAGCGAAGTGCTTCTATCGTTTCCTTGACAATTTTTGAGACGTGAGGCTGAGCATTGTCATGCAGCAAAATCACCTTACGCTGTCTCGTTGCATATTGTGGTCGTTTTTCGTGCAATGCTCGACTCAAACGAATAATTTGTTGTCGGTAGAGATCTCCTGTGACTGTTTGACCAGTTTTTAGCAGTTCATAGTATACCACACCTTCCTGATCCCACCAAATGCAGAGTAAAGCCTTTTTTCCGTGGATATTCCGCTTTGGCGTCCATGTTGAGGGTTGGCCAGGATCACAAATAGTTTTTCGACGTTTAGGATTGTCAAAATAAATCCATTTTTCATCCCCGGTGATGAGACGATGGAGAAACCCCTTTCTTTGTTGCCTAGTAAGCAAAATTTCGCAGATGGTTTTCCGCCTTTCAATGTCTCTTGGCTTGAGTTCATATGGGACCCACTTTCCTTCCTTGTAGACCTTCCCTAAGGCTTTTAAACGGTCGGAAATGACAGATTGAGCACAATTTAACGCTTCTGCAATTTGTTTTTGCGTTTGACATGGATCTTCATCCACCAATGTCTGCAATTCTTCGTCTTCGAATACTCGTGGCCTTCCAGAACGCTCTTTGTCCTCCAAAGAAAAATCACAATTTTTAAAATGTCGAAACCACTCTGTACATGTTTTATCGGAAACAGCATTATCGCCATAAACGTCTACAATCATTCGATGAGCTTCAGCTGCCGTTTTCTTCCAATTGAAACAAAAGACTAACACTTCGCGCAAATGACGCTTATTCGGCTCAAATTCCGACATCTTCAATGTAGAAAAAAACGAAGTTATTGATGCAAGCGTAAATTGTTGTGTACTGAGTTTTATTAACAGATGTTCAAACTAAAAAGTTAGCCTTACTTTAGAGGTTATAGTTACCCACAGTAGATGGACAGAACTTTCCGATTGACCTAATATCTTCTGCAGGAATTTCTTCTCTGCCGAGCGGCGGCTTCGGGCCTTCAATATTTTTATCAGGACAAATTTAATTAACATTAGAACTATCGAACAATAAAATCAACGATATACATTGCTTTTTGATAATAACGAGGCTGCATCTACTCAAACTTCATTCAATTTTTATTGTAACGTGTGGTTCGTTAACCCTTTTAGTGCCGGGCGAAAAAGAGGTGCCTATGCGAGAATAACCGGTCGAATTTCACGGTTTTACTAGGGTTTGGGAAAATTCTAATAAAAACCAAACAAGAAACAGTATTTACATGATTCAAAAAGCAGTATATTAAGGACGAAATAGAGAACAAAAAAATGGCACTAGTTTTCCTGTATTCATTGAAAATTATATAAATAACAAAGGTATAAAAGATCATAAAGAAAGTAAAAGTTGAGTTCTCTCTTACAAAACGTATTTGCACATACAAAAAGTCATCTTTCACAAGAGATAAGTAGGAATCGGTTTGACGGTTTTCGGTTGACGGTTTATCCACTGGATGTTAACCCTTTGCCATGTTATAACGAGTCAGACTCGTGATGAAGATTTTTATTGTGCTTTCCTTTGTCGACGATATCAAATTTTGTTCTTGCGTAAACGGTATTTAACCTCTTAGACACGGCTGAATTTTGCTCTGTACGGCAGAGTTCAACGCGAATTACGTGTAAATGATACAGCACTGCAATGTGTGACGGATAATGCTGTTCTCTACACGAGTACATTGGAATGAAGTGGTTGATTATAAAATTATAATTTTTCTTAAAGAAATGAAACACGTATGTTGACTTTAACAATTTACTTTAATAATTAATAATACAATGGAGTATTTACGTATCAGAGAGATGGCATCCGCGAAAGCCACTATAGTGGCGCATAATGCCTAAGAAGTTAAGAAAATTGTATAAGTTTCATGATTTTTGTTAGAAATAATCATATCGGAATAGATTGTTATACTATATAAATTCAAAAACTTTGTTGAATGGACCATTAACGCTAGAACTATCGAGTAATAAACGCAACTGTTTACTCTATTCAGACCTTGTCCCATTTGTATCACAATATCTGCTTCAATGAAGAAATTCATTCGAAGCTTTCCAATGAAGATACTTTTATAATTTCTGGAATTGTGAAAGAAAAAATTACGAACCAGTCATTTTGACTGGTCTGGTAGTTCTAGTGTTAATTCTCTGAAGACTATCGCAAAATCGCAGGTACACTTTCAAAAATAAAACATTTTATCTGTTAGGAAAAGGTTTTAAAATAGTATTCTATTATATATGGAGGACTATTACGTATCCTAGATTTTGAGTTTCCAATTGTTTCTTCGTTAGATAAATTAATTTGATTTTATGTAATTTTTGAGATTGTCGGTTTGGCAGTTCGAGCATTAACTTATTGTAAATTAATATCTGGCAAATATTTTCAGCCCGAAAAGCCAGTAAGAGTCGATATAAGCGGCGGAAACACAGTCGTTGATGCAATCGTCTTGGAAACAGCATGAAATATGAAAAATAATGAAATCGTGAGACAATTTGTTGGTCACGTTGACTCTCGAGGAACGAGTCGCCTGCTAGGCGAAGTTTGCCGTCTCGGAAGACTCGTTTCCGGGAAATATGACAATGCGAGCGTGCTTACAATGCGGCGAAAGAAGCCTAACGAGAAACGTTTAAGCGGAATCGCGAATATAAATCGAGGCTCCTGCGGGCAGGTGGCTTCGTCGAGCCGCGACGCGACAAGACATTGCCATCAGGTTCGTCCATTAACTGGAAAACGTCGCCGACTCGTCTCGATGAGCATCGCCGGCTAATGATTTTCCTGAGTATCAAGCTTAGCGGATGAACACGCGTGTCCGCATAGTGTTTCTTACACGTGCGACCGTGGGAGACCGGAAGTCGAAGATCGCCGATCCGGTGTCCTCTATACTGACTGCCCTACTTGCAACCTACTCAACCTGATTATCCGAGCACACGGTTACGTAATTAAAAAGACTTGTAGCAGATCTCCTTTGCAATTCTAAAGAAATGCGGAAAACTCCTGTCTACTTTTCGTAAATGCAAGATTACTTCGTGCAAGCACAGCCGAACACTTTTTACGGCGCAAACATCGATAACATATGTACACCAAATGTCAACGGTCGAAACGTAAAACTGTGGAGGCATTAAAACAATTTAAGAATATTAAGTATTTGTTAAAGAAACGTCTAAAAATTTTAAAGATCCATTTTCCGCAATATCTCGTTTACTGCCGCATATAATTTCTTATACACAGAAACGAAAGCTTTCGCTGCAGAAAAGTTTTTCGCCGAAGATCCTGACCAGACGCACAGCAAATTGGAAAAACAAGGAGAGTTAACCCGTAGCACTCCGATGGCTCCTTTGAGGCGACATTGAACATTGTCAGACTGTTATTTACAACAATTTATACATTACAAATTTTCGTAATTAACAAGTTACTAAAAATTTATGTGTTGCCGTGCGATTAACGGTAACAAATTTGACGTACACGAAAGGAAATGAACCAAGTGCAATGGAATTATTCTAGGACAGAAAGATGTCTCGAGTTATGAATTAAAATTCCTTGGAGTACAAAGGGTTAATATTTTTGTCTCGCCTCGGTGCAACTGGTCGAGTAAACGGCGAAATTAACAAGATTCCCACAAAAATCCGAGATCGCGCGCACGGACGAGCATCGGCGAAGATGATCGCGAGGGTCCGGGCCCACAAATTGTCTCCTAGTATCGTTCCTGTAGATCGAACGGGCCCTAACAGGCTCGTCCGCGAATAATCGTTGGTCAGATGTCTTTGTTTCCCCGAGAATAGTCAGGGTTAACAGATTCGGCCGGCGATGGGCCGGTAAAGGGGTGGCTCAGGGAGCAAGGAGATGGTATGGGAGACAAAAAAAGAGAGAGAGAGAGAGAGACAGAGTCCCTTAACTCGGGCGTTCATCTCGAAGGATCGAGATTCGGGGTAGGAAGAAGCCGGTTCGGCGACCGATCCTCTTCGTGGCTCGGCTCGCGGTGGGTCGTCCCGATCCTGCCGGCGATTCGATCTCTCGAACTCGAGTCGATTCCGGGAAATCGAGGGAGACGTCGGGCGCGTGTCTTCCGACGAGGACGTGGAGGAAGCAGGAGAAGCAAAGAGGAAAGGAACGAGGATGAACGGGTAACGAGCCTCCGGTCACGTGTACCGCGTCGGCCGTCGAGATGTCAGATCTATTGGCGCGTGCTCGATGGCGCGTGTTCTCGCCTGTTGATCAGCCGCCATCTTGTCGGCTGTCCATAACCCTTGATATCGTCTGGCACCTCCGTGGAACCTATTACTCACGAATCCTCCGACCGAGCCGTTTCACACCTTCGATGAACGATCTTCGGGGAACGTCGGGAACGCGGGCTGATCCTCGACTGGATCTACTCGCAGGACGATCTGCACAGAGTTACGAAATTTCGGAAAACTTTGAATGTTGTCTTCAAGCCGTTTAAAGTAACTTTTTCCTTAGCTACCATTTCCGGAAATTACCATTTCCATTAGGGAGAGGCATCGACCTATCAGCGTGCGGTCGTAGCGAATGCCAATAGATCCTGCTGAGCACGACATTGCCATTAAGGCAGAATTAATCACCGAATGTTTCTAATAGAAATTACCAAAAATATGCCGTATTTTATGAATTTATTGCAAGAGAGCTAAATGCTGTAGCGTTAAAGGCTTGTCAAATTTTTCTCCAACGATGCAGTTAACGATTTTCATTATAAATAATTCGGTTTGTTAATCCAAACGGTAACGTTACGAACTCGATTATTCGCTTGCAAGAACCGCGCACCTTAAAAAATTTAGAATATCCAAACGAGTAATTGCAGATTCGTGAAAATTGTATTGTATTAGGATACTGCTTCGAAGAACATATACAAAAATTTTCAGCTCGAAAGATTGATTCCTTCGCAGGATATTAGCGCTTCCACCGGAATCGTTCTACGAGAGACTCCTCCAGTGACGTCGTCGGCGAGTTATGTTCGACTTGAAAAGATTCAAAATTTCGCGATTAAATTTACACGTAGCCCGCCTCCTTAACACGTCAAGGTGTCGCGGGGTCCTCGAGCGGGTCGCGAGGTATTTAATTGGCGCCATATTTCCCTTTCGAACAAAACCGTCGGGCCGCGATATTTCTTTCTTACGCGGCGGCCTCGTTACACGGCCGAGCACGGCCGTTTGGATCCCTGCGCCGTTGTCCGGTCGGCGTGCGCGGGGAAATGTCGAGGAGGAGTGTTTTATTTCCTGCAATTGCATCAAGGAGGTGTGTGTGTGTGTGTGTGTGTGTGTCTGCGTTGCCGCAGAGAGAATAAAACAAAAAAAAAGAAAAAAGGTGCGAGAAAGCCAAGTAGGAAGGCGAAGGAAGGGCAACAGGAGAACGAAGAGGAAGAGAGAAAGGGCACCGCGTGGCGTGCCAGTCGGAAAGTTTCGCGGGCCGCGGATGCACACAGGATGCAGGAGGTGTCATTAGCATAGCGCGGAAGAGCCGTGCTTTATGATTTATTCGGCCCCTTCTTGTTAGCCCCTCCTTCCCGCTCGTAATTCCAGCTGCACGCCAGGTAAACACGACCCCGGCTCCGCAATCCTATGTAGATCCATCGCGTACCGATCCGAGAAATTCACTTTCCCGATACCTCGATCACCGCGGATCCAGCGTTTCGCAATTGCGATCTTCCAACGGCGATGCAACCTCCCAGAAGGTAGCACTTAACACCGCTCCAAACACCGGGACTAATGTCGAGACGATGCCCCCCTCCCCCTCGATCCGTATCGCGATGTGTGTTTAGGCGATCGCGCCGCCTATTCCTAACTAATGTTAACGCGATGCCTAATATTAACGTAATACCCTGTGACAAGGGATGTGTGTTTTACCGGCACGGGCGGGACTAATGATACGGGAGCCTCTGGAACGGGGCCTCTCGTGTCACCGTTCCGTTTCCTGAGATTGTTCGCGGAACACGGATCCCGGAACCTGTGGTTTAGCCTGATTGCTTGAACACAGGCTTCGCCTGGATGGATGATTCGACGCCGACCTATCGCGACTCTCTATCTCTTCATTTGCTTTGCTCTTAACTCGCGTCGCAACCTCTCCTTTCGAAGTCGTTGTTTATCTTCGACGCGTCAAATATTTGTCTTGGACCTATCCTCGTCGGATCGAATCTGCGCGATTCGTCGCCGATGGAAAAATTTGCGACGGACGTGTCTTGGCAGCAGCAACCGTGCTAGATCGGTCTTCACATTTTTCACCTGGCCGATCGACACTTGGCACACGCTACGTTTGTTTGGCGAACGAGTCTCGGCCATTGAAACAGTCAACATGGCGACAATATTGGTCTACGCTTGTGTGATGTTGCTCGTAGAAATTAACCCTCTATAAGCCGAATTTTTGTTTTTAATAATAAAAAAGAATGTACGGCAGAGAACATTGGAATGAAGATTTTGACAACTAAATTATAATTCTTCTTAAAGATATGATGCATATATTTTAACATTAATAATTTACTGTAGTAATTAATAATAGAATTGAGTGTGCCCAAGCCACTATAATGGCGCATGGAATTTGGTTTATTCTTTGAAACGCGAAATTCTGATTTAGTCGTACTGGATGGTAACAAAGTACGAAGCAAAAGTGATTGAAAATATTGCCAAAAGATCTTCTCCAATTGGTTTGCAGGCAGTACTCTCGGTAGATTCGCTTAGAACGCGGTTGAAACGGAGGTCGGAAAGGAAGAGTTTTTAAAAAGTCAGTTTGATGCACGGGTTTCTTTATTTCCCGGACGTGGCCGATGGTTCTCGGCTCGACTGGACGAAAGAACGATGGGATACGCACTGATTGCTGGAAATTGGCCGGTCGATTGTTCAGGTAACGGAGCACGAGGGTATGGCCACTCCGATCTGACACCAGCATTCTCTTTCACATCGCGGTCACAATGTTATCCGGCGCCATCGAGCCTGCAATTTCAATCCGACGCGACTGAAACACCGCTTCCTAGATCGGGGAAATAATAAGCGACGTTATACGTATCCGGATCGTGCAAAACGAGGTGTAACTGGAATCACTTGAGGCATCCGCTCAAACGAGCTGTGACTGCCGCCCGGAGAGATTTTTATCCGGAGGCCGCGTCGGAGTCTTTAATTCCTCCGGTGATCTATGGCCGAGATATCGCGTCCCATTATTCCC
>CM052094.1:3785413-3803110 GCA_028453745.1 Agapostemon virescens
ATTCGAGGCGCAACGGAAACACGTGATGCCAAAAGTACTAGTTTTCATCCCTTAACACGTTCCCCGCCGCGTGGGGCGTATACGACCCACGCTGAACTTCCCATTCGGTATGCTTGTAATTTTTTTAAAACTTATCGCAGATGTTGGAATGCAACGGCATCTTTAGCTTGAAGTGCTTAGGTTTAAGGGGAGGGTTTTTTCAAGGACGGAAGGATCCAGGGGGGGGGGGGCGTAAAGTCATTGACCCGTTTGGAAAGCATCCGAAGCACCCGATGTCAAAAGTCTAGTTTTCATCCCTTAACACGTATACGACGATATATAATTTATTCTTGTAGAGGATGCCACCCCTAGAGTTGTTTTCGTAGAAGGTATCTTCCGCAATTTGCTTTTGTAGGAAATACCATTACCAAATACCAGTTTTAAATGTTCTGCGTAATATTTTAAAAGTTTTATAAAAAGTATGTCCAAAATTTAATTTAATTTCATTCAGCATAAATACAATTTATTGGAGTTTACTTAGAATGTTTTACTTTACTTCCATATTCAATTACAAAATAATAGCCGGTGACATGGCATAGTTTCTGTGTAAAATCGCCGGTCAGCAAAGTGTTAACAATTGAATTGGCGAAAATTGCAAAGTGGCGAAAAGCTTCTCCGAAGCGAGTGTCGAATAGAAAAATCTGTGGAAGCGGCGCCACGCAGCAAGGGTTGTTCCGTTCGCATCAGCGTGTAAATCGATGTCGATTGCGTCGATCCGACGCAATTAACAACAGATTAAAACAGAAAACTACTCGTTGGATTCGCGAGACACGCTCGAAGGAAGACGAACGATCCCATTCTCCCCTTGCACAGTAACCCAATACAAGTCCACCTCGGTCCACCGAGTGCCCTTAAAACCCGGATCTTCCCGGAAACCGCAGGACTAAATCCAAACAAAGTCCTCGAGGAATCAAGAGACACCCGAGACACGGCTAGAGTCAAGAACACCCACGAAACAACGGAAACAGATATGCCACGATCTCGTTGCTAAAACCATCGTTTCTCAACAAAATTCTAATCTGCGAATTGCGGATATTTATTTCAGCAATTTCACAACAGCGACGGCAATCTTGTTTTTCCCGGGAACAGTAGAAAAGAAACATATTCGAACCGTCCACTCTTTCATCAGCTTACTTTTTTATCTTTTCCGATGTCTTATAATTCTCTGCTAGCCTAAGTTGAACTGAGAAATGCAGCGTAATAAGTAATTGTTGGTGCGAAAGCTAACCTCGAGGTTAGTATTCAAATTTCTATAGCAATTATTGCAAGGTGAATTTATTCTATGTAATGTAAAAACGATCTTAGTTCAAGGCAAGAAATAACATTTGGATGCTAACATAATTAACCTTTTGCACTCGAATGGCGCCTCTAAGGCGACACTAAAGCTTGCCATACTATTATTTAAACAACTCTTACATCGCTAGGTTTGCAGTTGCGAAATCGATAAAAATGTTAAAGTTCTAAGTACGAGTCATAGTAATTAATTTCGTATGAACAAAAGGAAATGGACTATCTACAGTGGAGCTATTATAGATAAAAATATTGTTTCGATTTTGGGGTGGAACTGCTTCGAGTGCAAAGGGTTAAGATTAGAACTGGCAAGCAAATCCAATGATGTCCATTCCTCTGTAATAACGACAAGACTTTAGACAATTTTTATCGTGATACGTGCTTCATTAAAGAGGAAGGTTTGGGGAAGATTTTAACGTTTGAATCACGTCGATAGAGCTGATAGTTTGGTCAGGGCACGCCTTCAAAGATTGGCTAATATTGAGGGGATACGCCCCTCCTTTTTAAAAATCGCTAAAAATTGAGGAAAAATTTTTGGATCAAGGATTGTTTTGTAATTTTGTATACACGTTCCTAGATCGGTAGACAGTGTCCATGCCAATTTTCAGGACGATCTGAACGGAATTGGAAACTGTCGAAGTTGAAAACTTCAGGGGAAGTTAGGCTGGGGCCAAAAAATTTAGTTTCTCCGATTCTTTTGTAATTTTGGGTACACGTTTCTGGACGCGTAGGAAGTATGCATACCAAAATCAAGTCGATCGGAATCGAATTGCGGCCGTGGCGCGACTTTGAAATTTCGAAGCGATCAATCGCGAAAATGGGAAAAATGGGGTTGATAAAAGGTAGCTTCATGAAGTCCCCTGATACGCTAGCGTAGAAAATGGCGGCTCTTCTTAAAGAGGAAGGTTTGGGGAAGATTTTAGCGTTTGAGCCATGTCGATAGCTCTAATAGTTTGGCCGGGGCACGACTTCAAAGATTTGCCAAATATTGCGACGAAATTGCTAAATATTGAAGGTAACCCCCTTCTTAAAATCGCGAAAAATCTTTAGGTCTCCGATTCTTTTGTAATTTTGGGTACACGTTTCTGGACGCATAGACAGAGTGTATGCCAATTTTCAGGTCGATCGGAATCGAATTGCAGCCGTGGCGCGACTTTGAAATTTCGGGGCGATCAATCGCGAAAATGGGAAAAATGGGGTTGATAAAAGGTAGCTTCATGAAGTCCCCTGATACGCTAGCGTAGAAAATGAGGGCTCTTCTTAAAGAGGAAGGTTTGGGGAAGATTTTAGCGTTTGAGCCATGTCGATAGCTCTAATAGTTTGGCCGGGGCACGACTTCAAAGATTTGCCAAATATTGCCACAAAATTGCTAAATATTGAAGGTAACCCCCTTCTTAAAATCGCGAAAAATCTTTAGGTCTCCGATTCTTTTGTAATTTTGGGTACACGTTTCTAGACGCGCGGTCAGAATGTATGGCAATTTTCAGGTCGATCGGAATCGAATTGCAGCCGTGGCGCCACTTTGAAATTTTTTCGCACTGCGAGTACTCGCAGGTACACCTAAGAAGAGCCTTTAACAAATGTATAACAGACATTACAAGAAGGAAAGAACGTCCTTTGCACTACATACACGGCGACGCGCACGGCGACTATGAAACAATGACAGAGTCCATCCGCGTGTTTTCGCCGGAAGTAGCCGGAAATTGGTCTAGCAGGGGGCGTGTTAAAAAATTACGTCGTTTAGGAAGTGGCACGACCGCGGGATCCGGATTCCAATATCGCAGGGCGTGATCGAAACACAAAACGGTCGAGGAATCTGCGACCCGCCGAAACCGTTATGATTTAGCGGCTCGTAAAGGCGGTCCCGATGTAGGAAAATATTAAAATTGAAAATCCTCAACGGTGATATACGCGTGCGTGATATTGGTGGCCGGCAGCTGTCCCGTTTCCCGAACGTTGCTCGTCGCGGAAGAAGGGAAACGGAGTGGGTCCTGCGTGGGTGGCACAGAAAGAGTGGATCCTCGGGAAACTGCGAGAAGAAGGGACGGCCAGGGGGTGGGAAGGGTTTCGGCAACGGTTAGGGGATGGCGCGCGATATTGTCTCGAGGCGCGGCGGTGACTCCGCGTGTCGGGACATTGCTACTTTAAAATATATTGTCGAAAGTATAAAAGGACCGTAGGGGGTTGGCTGGCGGGGGTGGGATCGCGGCACCGCGTAACGTCGGCTACGACGAGCACGAGGAAATAGAAAACGGGGCGAGAAGGGCCGGGGAGGGTGAGCATGCGTGAAGGAAAAGGGTGTCGCGCCACTTGTCGCGAGGACACACGTGTCGCACGCTATTGGAGTTGGAAAAGGGTGGCCCGGCACCCCATACGCGTCGTTTCTATACGGCTGACTTTCGCCCACCTATACGCGGGGACTTTAAAGTGAAATAAATTGGAGCCGACGCGAACCGGAATCGTTCTCTCTGTCTCTCCCGCTCTCTGTTTCCGTGACTTCGTCCTTCTCGTTCTTGTCCGAAACGTTGCATCGGTGGCAACCCCTTCTCGCAGAGAGACCGTCGAGCGACCCCTCGGTAACGACGAACGTTGTGATCGCGGCTTCGGCGCATTTGTCACCGCGTTTATCGAGCGTCGCGTTATTGGCAGCGAGATCCGTCACGCGGAATCTACGCTGCTGCCGTTTCGGCCGATCTCTTTTCGCTAATTGTTTGCCTCGGGTTTTCCCAGATTTTTGATAGTTCAGCTCTCCACCGTCGATACGTTCTCGTTTCTTCCGCAATTTTCTTGAAATTTTTATCCCTCGTTGCTTACAGCTTTAACCCCTTGGCCTACGACTTTATTTTACAGTAGCAGTGACTAGACTTTCTGTGTCCTCCGCAAAATCACAAAAAGAAAAGACAAATTTATAGTTACTGCGTAGCTAGCTATTCTTCGATAATCGTATACCATTCCATTCGATAATCGAATTCCACTTAATTGTCGATTGAACAACGAAATATACTCGCAAATCGTATCACGTTCGATCTCATTGCGATCGAAAAACTGTCACGCAAGTATTGGTAAAAGTTTCACGAGAGAACGATTCGGGACAAAGGCATTTTCTCATTGAATTATTAACGTCTCACCCTGTATCTGAAACTGCATCATGTTACACGCATATCTTTCACGTATATCGCGACTGCTCAGACGCAAGACATAATTGCACGTTTCCGCCAAGAACGTTTACGAGGTTGACTGAATTAAATTTCATATTTATAAGTCGAATGCGGATAAATTCGTAAGGCGATTCTGAAATATAAATAAAAAGGCAAGCGCCAGTGAAATTCCGCGGACCGTCCGTACGCGTACGGTCGATCGAGCAGAACACGAGATCGATCGTCTCGAATCGAAAAGCCCGGTTTTCTCTGGCGAGCTTGACGATCGTCGATCGAGAGAGCGCGCGTCAATGTCGCCGGATCGAGGGCGCGCGATCGACGACGCGATCTTGCAGATCGGCCGCGTTTTCACCTCCGCCGCATAATGATCGATGCCACGCACACGATTACGCGCAATTTGTCGCACTTATCGAGCCGGGCATCATGCTCTCCGAGTCCCTCTGGACCTCGCTTTCGTGGGTACCGGTTCGACCCGGGCGACCGTCGCGGAGTTTCCACTTTGCATACGATACCTCAAGGTCCGGCAATTTCGTCCGACCACCACGGATCCATCTGCTTTCGATCGGAGATTAAGTCCTCGGACTTGTCCCGATTTAACGTTCCACCGCAGCGCAGATTGAGCAATAAGACGATCATCGTGGAATTAATGCCGATTTTACGGCGATCCCTCACCGCGAGGCCGTCGCGAAACGGGGCCCGCGCGTCCTCTTCGATTTTTCCCTCGTCTAATCGCCGACGATCTGCGCCGAGCAAATTGTTGCGCCGGCATAAAACTGACTAAACGGTGCTAATTAACGAGTACTCGTCGCGGCCGTTCATTAGCGAGCTGCCGTCAAGCCCGCTGCTGCCACTTATCTGCGTTGACGATAGCGCGAGATCGCAATTCTATCGACGACGATTTCTTCGCCCGCAGAAAATCTCCGTGAAGATTAATTGTGAAAACGGACACGTTAACCCTCTATGGGCCCGTGTAACTTTCAGGTCACATTTTAATTTATCGACATATTACCAAATAATTATAGCTTTTTTCATGAGATGGCGCGTTCTAAGCGAATCTACCGAGACTACTGCCTGCAAACCAATTGTAGAAGATCTTTTGGTGATATTTTCAATCACTTTTGCTTCGTACTTTATTACCATTCAGTGCGACTAATCCAGAACTTCGCGTTTCAACGAATAAACCAAATTCGATACAATTGACTCGAAGTCAAGACGATGAGAGAATCAATTTTGTTGCAAGGAGAGAACATGGATTCAAAAGTGTCGTCCAAAGTGATTGCAATCTTCGAATTGCTGTATGCAAGCTGTATGGAATTTATTTTAGTAGTTCGAAAATGACAGCTATTTCGTTTCCATCGTAAATGCACAAAATGCAATGTCCACCGATCAGAAAGGTGATCGCAAATAAGCGAAGAACGAGGCACTACTTCCTCCAAAATTTCTCTTCAATTCAAAAATAAATTCTTGTACATTGAAATTACTAGGGCGCACGCATTCGAATGAACAACTTAACCCTCTATGGGCCCGTGTAACTTTACATTTGTAAAGTACATTGTAATTTATTTTACATATTAAGTACATTTTAATTTATCGACATTTTACCAAATAATTACAGCTTTTTTCATGAGATGGCGCATAAATCTTAATTCGATAACGTTTCCAAGACAACCAATATTAATATTTATGACCGTTGCTAGGCTCATCAACCTGAAATAACAAAATAAATGCTGTGCAAACTGTCTGCAGTAAAAATAAGCGAAACCATTTGATCCAATTGATATTATTTGTGCTTTTGTCAGTGATTACCAAACTAAAAATAGTGCAGACAATAGCTCTGGGTTCGTATATCAATAACAACCTATTTGTTCGCATTTCAATTTTCAATTTGTTACTGTTTTTTTATGATACAGTTTTGTAACTTTGAGGTTGCAGTGGGCAATTATGGCAGATTTCGGTACGTTTAGAATAAAGTTTGTGCTTTCACCTGTTTTCAAATTTATACATCATATACCCAAAATATGAATACAAAATGATTGTAGTACCATGTTTGTATTGTATGATTGTATTATATAATTGTAGTACCATGATTACATTGTATGATTGTAGTACCATGATTATATTATATGATTGTAGTATCATGATTGTATTGTATGATTGTAGTACCATGGTTGTATTATATGATTGTAGTGTCATGATTGTATTGTATAATTGTAGTACCATGATTCTATTATACAATTGTAGTACTATGATTGTATTGTATGATTGTAGTACCATGATTGTATTATATAGTTGTAGTACCATGATTGTATTGTACCATTGTAATACCATGATTGTATTATATAACTATAGTACCACGATTGTATTGTACGATTGTAGTACCGTGATTGTATTGTACGATTGTAGTACTGTGATTGTATTATGTAATTGTAGTACCATGATTGTAATGTACAATTGTAGTACCATGATTATATTGTATGATTGTAGTACCATGATTGTTCAAAATATGAATACAATATCAGATAGAAATAACAGAGGAATTAGAATTAGATGCATTAGCGGTAATAGATCCGATGATTCCTTATTAGATTCCGAGGCCGATGAAGATGTAATAGTATTTCCCCGACGACGGATAAATGTCATTGACAGTGACGAAAAATTTAGTACTCGATCCTCGTCAGATGAGGAAGATGCAGGACTACAAAGAATTGTTTGGCAACCACTATCCCAGACGAATAATAATAGTTATTATCGCCCTTGGAAAGGAAATTGCCCTAATGTCCCCGAAGCACCCCATTCTCCTGTGACCTATTTTCAAAAACTATTTGACAAGGAAATTATAAGCAATATAGTTGACTATACCAATATGTATGCACTGCAGTGTGATCCATCAAGGAGATTTCAAAAATAAAATGTTTAATGTCAAGTGCAAAGTGTTTTATGGAATTTCACGCTTAAGCTTTTATGCACAGAAGTGCAAACTTTATAGGCTGTTGTTACCTGAAAGTCACATAGTGAATATATTGCAATAAAATTGTTTAAACGGAAAAATTTGTTTTCATTTGCGTATATAGGTTTATAATTTCTGATTTTTCGTTCCCCTAATTTTTTTTTTATTAAAAACAAAAATTCGACCCATAGAGGGTTAATTTATCTATCGTCTGTTATCACGATTTTGTTCCTCCCTCAAAAGTATAATGCAATTGTTTAAGAATGCATGTGACATTGTGCAACAGCGATTGCAACTGATTAATTTTGGCAGCAGTTGCCATTCTTTGCAACGAAGTGTTTCTAAACATTCGTGTCATGCTGTTAATCTTAACCCTTCCACCAGAGTATCTTCGCTCGTCTAAACGTATACATTGTACAGTGTATACTCGGTATAATTTGTCGTCGAACGTTATGGCATGTCTTTGATTCGAACGGCAAGTAGAGTTATCATTTTTTTGATGCAAGGTAATAAAATACTTTAAGAGCATCGTAAAAACTCCGCAGTGTTCTTATCTCGTGATCTTTAATATACAAAAATGATGTGGTTTATTATAAAAGAGGAACAAATAATAAACAGCAGGTGCTATAGCTTTTCGCGAGAGAGAGAGAGAGAGAGAGAGAGAGAGAGAGAGAGAGAGAGAGAAGAAGCAGAGGAGAGGAGCAGGTGCGATAATTTTTCGTAGTAAAGGTAAAAAACAATAACGGTTATGTTCGGCTGGTAAAGGTCGCAGAGGATCGTCCATTAATTACAAGAACAAGCGTGGGACAAGCCGAAACGCTACGTCGCCGGCGTATCCACCGTAAAGAAGGATTAAACCACTCGTCCCTGCATTCTCCGACAGCGTAATCCCTCATCGTGCTCTAATAACACGCTCTTTGTCCGTATATAACGCCAACAGTCGCTATAAGACACGCGATTATGATGCAAACGACGCGTAAGAAACGTATTTTGACCCCCGCTCGCGTTGCCTGGGTCGCTTGCTACCCGGTAAAAAACTTAACAGACCGTAGTCGAAGATATCCAAGATTCTGCCCACTGGACACGTTTGGCAAGGAGTCAGTATCATATACAAACAACGAATAATCATAAATTCTATAAATAAATATAAAATTCGAAAGATAACAAATCTCCTTTTTCAAGGTTCAATCTTTACTTCCGCGCACTCTGTTTTTATATAAATTAAAACAAATTTTAATGTTTTATATGAACCGTTTTCGATGAATCATTTTCTCCCATATATTATTTATTTAACCACATTTCTACTTCCACTTCTTTATTTGACCACAATGATTAGTATTTCAATACCATGTAGCAGCGATTTATTATTATGTATCGTTTTTAATTTTATTAACATAATTGGATGTTTTCTTAGCAACTTGAACAACATAGAGCAGTCTTGCATAAGAATACTCGGTAAAATCTGCACCCGTTTGTCCGGGTCGCTCCCGACCCGGTCACAGCCAGCTACAGCCACAATCGTCGAGCAAACGAAGACATTGAAAGCTGGCAAAGAACGGCACGAGAGAATTATTACCATTACAGAAATCGAAAGAACGTTGTAGAAATCGTGTACTAACGAACGAAATGGCCGTGTAGCGTTATCTCGGAATTAGTATCGTACCGAAGACGACAGGTGAGAGAGGCGTCCGCTTTTCCTCCGTCAGAAAACATCTGCCGGCGATCCTTGCGCTCTTACCAGAGATACTACTATAACATACCACACAATATATCGTGACCGATCGTCTGGCCAATAACGCCTATAATAATTAATAATTCAGCAGCTCGGTATTAAGATCCGATCTTCCCGTATAATTTCGTCGATCGAGGACGCACGGTGTCCGTGGCAGCTCCGCGTTATCCTGCGAGAAACCCCGGAAACGTGGCGGCATGAAATATGGCGGATTATTAACGCTCTCGTAATCGGTTATTTTCGCACATTTATATAATTGGATAGCGAGCCCGGTAAATTAAACTCGTTAATTTCCGTCCACTCGCCTACCTCCGCGATGGGCCCCGCGAACATGCTTCGGCCAATTATTTACATATTAGAGCCGGGACGTTTTTAATTAACGCGATCGCATCGCGCGACTCTTGTCAAAAGAGGATCAAACTTTATTCGGACGAAGCTCAATCTATCTTCATTTCTATCCGAGCCTCATTTACTATACCGTGCCTACGGAATATTCGACAATCGTTGCGGGGAAATTTAAGGAATGGTTCTTCGTTGCAATGTAAAACTAAAATGTGCACAGTTTTCTTCTCCAGATTAAAGTTTAAGGGAGCTTTTTCCAGGTTAAACGGTGCATCTGCCTATTTTCTATTGAAGTCTGATTTACTATACTTTACCTGCAGGGTATTCGACAATCATTGCTGGGAAATTTAAGGGATGGTTCTTCGTTGCAATGTAAAACTAAAATGTGCACAGTTTTCTTCTTCAGATTAAAGTTTAAGGGAGCTTTTGCAGGTTAAACGGTGCATCTGCCTATTTTCTATTGAAGTCTGATTTACTATACTGTACCTGTAGGGTATTCGACAATCATTGTGGGGAAATTTAAGGGATGGTTCTTCGTTGCAATGTAGAACTAAAATGTGCACAGTTTTCTTCTCCAGATTAAAGTTCAAGGGAGGTTCTTCCAGGTTAAACGGTGCATCTGCCTATTTTCTATTGAAGTCTGATTTACTATACTGTACCTGCAGGGTATTCGACAATCATTGCGGGGAAATTTAAGGAATGATTCTTCTCTGTAATGTAAAACTAAAATCCGTAGAAAAAGAGAACTCCTTCGATGTCTAACGGTACATCTAAATTCCAGATCAAAATTGCGATAACAAAACAGACGTACAAGTGTTATTGCAAGGTTAGGTTTAACCCTTTCAATGCAAATTCATTAAAATCTCTCTCATTTGAAAATGTTAATGAATTTCTTTTGGCACACATGTTACACGCGTTATTACACAGAATATTCAGCAGCGATTACAAGACAATTTAAGAATTGCGTCTTCGCGACGATGCAAATTAAAAATTGTTAGCGCAAGAACTACAATATCGTGTTCGATTGAAGTTGCATAATTCTTTCAACTGCGAGGATCGTTCTCACCCCTTCGACGCGATGCATTTCCGTTGAGCAATGCCCGCGAAATATCTCTCATAAAACATTTTAATTTCATTTTACCAACGACGAACGCTCGAATACATTTCCATGTAAATAATTAATAAAAGGTAGTACAGATTTTATGCATTTACGATAAAAAGCGAATAAACTGAGATCGAACATCGCGAGCCGTGTAAGACTAATTTCCTGCTCGCTGGAATTTTCGAACAGAAAATTTACGCGGGGGATTTGCACTTTTGCATAAACATCGACGGTTTGCCGTTGGAATAAATTCCGCGGGCCATTGTTATCCGTTCGAGGAGGAAATTTCCGCGGGAAAGGCGTTCGGGAAAATCGTCGTGAAAATTGTTAACGGTGAGTTTCTCGGTGCCGGGATTCGCAATGGCCGGATGAAAGTCGGAAAGTTCATACGCTTGTCGATCTATCGCACGCGAGGTTCGTTTTCGCGAGATCGCGTTTCAATCTTGCTCGAGCACGCACACAGTCGGTCCCCGGGCGATAATATTGTTGTCGCGGAAACGCGAATTCGCACGCTCCGAGTGATATTCATAATGGGCCGCCATTAATTCCTCATTGTCCCCGCGGGGTCCGACGGGACGTCTATTTTTCCTTTTCCTTCCTTTCCACCTCTTCCACCCCTTCGCCTAACCCCCTTCGCCTTTCCGGCGTTCTTTCGCAAAGCAGAAAAAAATGAACGAGCGAAGATACGATAAGACGCCGATGAGGAGATTTATTCGCTGTGTGGCTCCTTTTTTTCTTCGCTCGTTGCTTCAACAATTCCCTTACGTTACGATCGAAGGCGTTATTGTCGGATCCAGGCCCCGTGGGAACGGCGAGGGAACGAAATCGCGATCTCCGATTAGTAATAATTAGACTGCGAATCATTATGCAAATGTACTTTTTAAAATCGCTGACTTATAGCCTGGAGGTTTACGTCGTTTTCTGGTTTCTTGGTAAAAGGTGCAAATTATTATTAACCCCTTGGGTACATTTGACGTCTGAGACACGTCATTCACTTTTTTCCCCTAAGAGCGGATGACGTGTCTAAGACGTCAAACCAAAAATTAAACTTTTAGGTACATTTGACATCTGAGATACGTAATTCACTTGGCTTCCCAAGTTTTTTGTTTTTTTTGTTTTGCAATTCTAATTAGTTGAAGACATCTTAATACTACATATGTCACCAATATTTTAGAAATAAATACATTCTTACGTAAAATGTACTGCCTTTACATACTACTCCAAGCAACCAAAAATTATTTCCGTTCCACATGCAAATATTTTCTCAAATAAATCCGTACCCAAGGGGTTAACCAGTTAACTGTGGCGATCTCTTCTCAAAGCGCGCATCTATGTGTGTCGCGAAAATCAAGAGTTCTAGCCAGAGCGTACAGAGATGCATGAATCTATGTCAAATTATTTATAATTTTCATTTGTTTGTTTCACTTCGTCTTGACCTCTAAACATTTTAAACATATTCAAATTTACGAATATAATTTAGTTTTCGCCAGAATTACAATTTATACATCAAATTGTAACAAAATTTTACGCATGACGGATATAATCGTCATGACACAAAATTCTGCCACATCTCCATGACGGATATAGTCGTCGAACACACTTAACTGGTTAAGCGATTATTGTGGAATCAAGATCGCCCGGACCAAATGCGTGCGGAGATTAGAAAGCGTCGAAGGACTCCCTGGGTCTGCGAGGTAGTCGATAGACTTCAATTAACACATTGGTGACCGGTGACCAGTTAACTCGTCTTTTCATGCCCAAACGTTGTTGACCGATGACGAGTTAACTCGTCATTGCACTTGCATTATCTATTTCAATTTATGAAACCCAGAGCTTTATAATAAAGAAAATACTTTTTTTAAAATAAAATTTATTGGAGTTTATTTAGAATGTTTTACTTTACTTCCATATTCAATTACGAAATAATAACCGGTGATATAGCATTGTTTCTGTGTAAAATTGCCGGTCAGCCAAGTGTTAGAAGATCGCAGTTTCAAATCCCGCTACGGCGGTTCTCTTTGTGTCTCCTACGATCTTAATCGCAAGCCGTGCCGTTAAGTATAATTAAAATTACTTCGTCGCGTTTTGTCACAAATAGAGCCTAGCAACAGCATTTTTACCTTTTTGATTGCCGCGTTGTTCACGTATTCATGAGGGAATTACTAACAGAAATTTCATACAATTTTCATGTTTTAATAGAAAAGTTCAGATAAGAAGTTAGTTTTAGATCCAGTGTTAAGAACAAATCTGTACGTTAATACTAGTACATCGAGGGTTGTCTAATAATCTAATCATCTCGTATTGGCAGCCTTCAACCTACTTCTGAATCGATTTCTCTATTCGCATTCTATGTTTCCCAAAGAAGTTCGCTCGCGTTTTCAAAGGTGCTCAGTTTCCGAAAGTCGATTTCCTGTCGAAACGATTGACTTTGTAAACCCTTAAAGTTTCTAAACGCTTCTATAAACGCCCTGTATAATATTGTCAAGACGACTGTCCATGTGAAATCGCCATAATGTACAATTGCTGCGCGATGAACAACCCCTAAAGAAATAATCGAAAATAGGGATTGTCACGGATCTATTCTACCAATAGACGATCGAAAGTAGTGCAGGTCTGCCTATCGAATAGATTAGACAACGAATTCGATAAAACTAATCTAAATCGCATTATATTACATACTTGATATTGCAATTAATAATGCATAAATAAATAATTCGCGCGCTACGCGTCGTGCCAAATACGTACAGAGATTAGGAAATGATTAGAAGTATGGGTAGATTGGTAACTACTCGCGTTACCAAAAGTTGATTTCCTGTCGAAACTATTGACTTTATAAATCTTCGAAGTTTCCAAACGCTTGTTTAAACGGCCTGTATAACATTGTCAAGACGACTGTCCACGTGAAATCGCCATAATGTAAAATTGCTGCGCGATGAACAACCCCTAAGGAAATAATATAAAATAAGGGTTGTCACGGATTTGTGATACCGACCTGGCGATCGAAAGTAGTCGAGGTTGTAATGTAAAATTGCTAATATAAAATTGCTGCGCGATGAACAATCCCTAAAGAAATAATAGAAAATAGGGGTTGTCATGGATCTGTAATCCCGACAGGCGATCGAAAGTAGTCGAGGTTGTAATGTAAAATTGCTAATATAAAATTGCTGCGCGATGAAGAACCCCTAAAGAAATAATCGAAAATAGGGGTTGTCACGGATCTGTTTTACTAACAGACGATCGAAAGTAGTCGAAGTCTGCCTGTCGAATAGATAAGACAATTAATTCGATAAAACTAATCTAAATCGCATTGTATTACATGCTTGTTATTGCAATTAATAATGCATAAATAAATAATTCGCGCGCCACGCGTCGTGCCAAATGCGTACGGAGATTAGGAAAAGGTTAGAGTGTCTCGTGGGCGTGCAGAAGCTGATCGGCTACAAATCATGAGGTCCGGGTTCGTGCCCGGTGTGGCCGGTTCCTTTTTTTCCCTAAAATCCTGTAATACCCATTTACTATGTTGCCGATTAGAGATAAATCCGTGTAACTGTTGCGTGTTGCAGGGATACACGCCGCTGCACATTGCGATGCAATTCGATCACGAGAACGTTTTCAATCTTCTAGTCCAAGTGTACGGTAAGTCGGAGAGTTAATTCAGTGCATGGAACGTGCGAATTGAACAGTTACTAACGGGAGGATTATCGATATCATTGAATACGTGTTTTTACCATAAAATTGTGTAGGAGCAAATCAGGATATTCGCGACTACAGTGGAAAGAAAGCGAGACAATATCTGGTCTCGCAGGAGGCCGCCGTCAGTCAGGACACCTTCCGCAGTAAGTATTCTACCATTCTCATCCGAGCCACGATTTTAATCGAAATTAATCGACGAACCACATTCTTAGCTTCGTAAAATCAAAATTTAAACTAACTTTGGGATCCAGTTCAAAGTTTGTCACATCAAGTTTCGCTGTGCATTCGAAATTGCAAGCCCTTTTCGAAAAAACGCTGAAACTGTACACATTTTCATACCTCATTTCATACGTCACTGGAATCGATTCTATAATCGACAACAGTGCACTCATTATTATATTTTTGTTATAATTATATTTTTATTCCTCAAGCATACCGCGTCGATAGACTGCGGATGATGCGAATTCGCATCGATCGAAATTTTCTGAATCGGTCGTTGGAATTTTCGCGTAGCTTCGGATTTGGAAATAATTTTAACCCTTGGCACTCCAATGGCTTCTCCGAGGCGACACTGAAAATTGTCAGATTATTATTCAAAACAATTTGTACATTACAAATGTTTGTAATTAAGAAGTTAGTAAAAATTGAAGTATTGCCGTACAATGAACAGTAACAAAGTATTTTGATCAAGCTTGGAATATGTGATAGCCTACCCAAAAAGACCCCCGTCTGCAAAGTTTCAGCCCCATATCTCATCTGTAAGGGTAGTTACTGAGAAAAATAAAGAAACGATTTCTTGGCCCATTTTCCCTATTTATTAATTAACTAATTAATTAAAAATTCTGAAAAAATTCTGACACATTTCAGATACTGTGCCACATGTTAGGTATTATTTTCAGATTTTTCCGTTGCAAATTCTGGTTGTAAACAACGAAAAACATAAACAAATGCCGATTTCATATAGCAATCTTAAGCTGAACACCGCAGAATTAATTTAGCAGCGAGATATAATTGTAAGTATTATGCTCAATTTTTTTCAAATTTCTGAGAGGAGAGTCAGCGTGGTAAAAAAAAATAAAAACCACTTTTTTCGGCGTTTTTTTAAAGTTATACTCATGTTTTCTGAATACAAAAAATATATTATGTAATATTGAACGTTCCTGCGTTACAAACAAAATGTTCCAGATTTTTGAAGTTGCGTACTGTAAAAAATTAAAATATCAGCAGCTATGGTCCCTTTTTGGGTAGGCTATCACATATTCCAAGCTCGATCGAAATACCGTCGGGGGCGAAAATCACCTCGAAACCCGGTCATAGCCTTTGAAAGGAATTGGAGCACGTGCGATGGAATTATTCTAGGACAGATAAATGTCTCGAGTTAGAAATTAAAATTGCTCGGAGTGCAAAGGGTTAATTCAATCGGATCGCAAACAACGATAAGCAACGAGAGGGTATAAATATCCGCAGTCTAGCGATTCTATCGATCGAGTGGCTGTCGATGCGTCGACACGAGAAAGAGCTGTAAATAATCGCCATAAAATGTTTCTCAGTGTTTACGCAATTCGATCTGCAAGCAAATTACATCCCGTCGCTGTATTTATAATGTCTCCTCCTCCGTTCCGTCGGGGTGGAGGGGGGTTGGTTGGTTACAGAAGAGAATCATTGTCTCCCCGTTATCGTTCGTGCGATCGCGTCGTTCCATTAATTTTCACATTAATCGCGGGACTGAGAAAAACGGAGCGAGCTGGGGACGTGCATTTAAACGGCCGAACAATAGCATTGTCGCCCGAACGCTCGCGATTATAGTTGTGTAACGTTAAGAGGCGAACATTCGAACGGGGAAAGTCTGTTCCTGCATGATCTCGCGAAACGAAACAGGAACGTTCGGTAAATCATACCTGTTTTTCTCTCGAAACAACGACGCGAAATTTCTGAGGGAAAAATTCGACGAACGGAATAATTTTCACAACGGTGGAAGAAAATATTTGCTCGAAAACAATTTACAAACGTTAACACAATTGTCTTTTCTAGTGGTTTCGGTGATTTAAAAATAAAACTTTTTATTCTCTTCCATTAAAATTGTATGATATGTTCAAAATTTTGGTACTAGAATTAAAAATGAATTTTAGGTTAGGGTTTGCGAGATGCAAAAAGGTTGAAAGAGTATTCTTAATCTTTTAATATTTGCTTCACTGTATAAAATCGCTTGCAATCAAAATGCTAAATAATAATACAATCGGTCGGATTTTTTATTAATATTAAATTCAGGCCATAATTGACGAATTTTAAGGTTTAAAAATTTTATGCAACCGTAACAGAATAAGCTCAGTTTGCCGGAATCGTAATTATGCTTTTAACCCTTTGCACTCGGAGCTGTTTAAACGCGAAACCAAGACGTTTCTTCTGACCTAGGATGACCACGATTTATTTTATCTTACGAATATAGAGTTTTCTACTATCACTCGTCCTTAAAGTAATTAAGTTTTTAGAAATTTCAAAGATACGAGTACTGTGATGTAAAAATTCTTTTAAATAGTGGTGTGTAAATTTTTAGTAGCACTTCCGAGCCACCACTCGAATGCAAAGGGTTAAATCAATGAACGCGCGAAAAAGGAAGTTTTTCTCGTTGAATTAGGTATCGGTCGACGGAAAGAGTGCGCGGCAATCGATGCGATAAATTAGAACGGAATAGAAGCCGAGTGGTCGTGTAGGATCGATGCTGAATCGGCACGATAAAGCAATTATAAGTTACGATCCCAGATACACCGCAGTTTGCACCGCTTTCATGCGCTTGGCTCTGGTTCGGCCTCCATCTTGTTCGCTTATTTTCTCTGTCGGCTCTTTTTCGCTCGCGTGCATGTTTCCGGTCGTTCGTCTCGACGATGTAACGCTTGCTGTGTCCTTTGACGCTGTCCGCCTCCTATTTCCTCAATTTTCGGCGATGCGTCGAATCATTTAACGGAAAATTTCAATATTTAATCTGAATCATCGACACCTTTAGTTCTTTAAAAACTTCCCTTTGCATCTAACGTTCGTAAACTTAATTTTTCTAAAAAATTATATATATATATTTAAGCCTGAACTATTCAAAATGATTGCATAACATAATATGTAATTATGCAGTTACTAACTTTGTTCTCTTTTTTAGATGCAAAATCTAATTCAGAAACAGAAACGTCTCGAGAAACCTTTCAATCAAATTTTCTAGGAATAAATATTAGTCTTACTAGATAAATGACTAAGAAAATATATTTGGTTCTGAATTTTCAAAATTGTTGGACAATAGACATCTAACCGTATGATTACTATTTTCCATGCCCTTTTTTAAATGCAAAATCAAATTCAAAAATAGAAACGTCTCGAGAAACCTCCCATTAAATTTTTCTACAAATAA
>CM052094.1:3813017-3832123 GCA_028453745.1 Agapostemon virescens
TGATTTTGTAATTCTGTAATTAGACAGAGACGTTCTAGCAATGCGAACCAGACATAACCAGACATAAGATGAAGCAAAGATATCACTTTTGTTATTGTAAATTTAATATTTATTGTAGAACCTCCGGGTAGAATTAACCAATTGTAAAAGCATTTCCGGGTAGAATTAACCAAACTATTTTCTTCACCTGTTTTAGAATTTTAACTAGATTTAATCAAAATACTTGTACGACATTATTTATTGTAAATATCGTGGACCCTTTAGAGAAGCTCGCAAAGGAAATTTTTTAACGAAAAATTCTTGTTAGAAATTGTTTGTGTATTTTAAAAATTTGTAAGTGTACTTTATAAATTATTTTTAATTTGTGTAGTTAAATGCAGGTGGGGCAAAAATATTATATATCTTGCTTATTATAAATTGAGCAATACAGTAGAACCTTCTTTCAGGAATAATCAACCAGTCGTTTCTATCACTGAACTATTTGAACAAAATATTTGAAGTAATTCAAATTAGGAAATTTTCATCGACAGTAGCACAGAAAGATGCACAATTGAGTGCATAAATAAAATGACCACCGAAGGAACCCATATTGAAATGTCAGAAATTTTTCATCGAACGATATTGAGAATATCGATGGATAGGAATAGGTTAGGTCTACTGGAAAGTTCTGTCCGTTCCTATCACAAGTCTCGACACGTAAGCACATGTTTATTTTGCGCATGTGTGCCTCTCTATTTTTATCACTTAATGTATACATACTGACTGAGCAAATTAACTAAAATAAAGTTATTTTAATTAATCAATTAATTAATTTTAATAAATTGACTAAAATAAAAGCAAGGAACGTCGTACTGCATTATGATAATGCCAGGCCACATGCTGCTTTGGGGACTCGTAAAAAAATTGCAGAATTAGGCTAGGAAATTCAAAAATTTAATACTGGGAAATACAACATTTTTTTATGGGAAAAAAATTAAAAAATGAAGAAGATATCAAACAAACACTGATTCAATTTTTCGAATCAAAAGATAAAACGTTTTTCGCAAATGGGATATACAAACTGCCCTCACGCTGGTAACAAATAATTAATCATAATGGCAATTATATTATTAATAAAGTTTATTGACGGTAATCAAAATTTGTATTTCATTTTATTCCAAAAAAAAAAAAAACGAACAGAACTTTCCGGTAGACCTAATGTATATACATTAGTATAAAATCCGAGAATTTTTCGATTGTTTTCGGATTTTGAAAATCTGCGATTAGTTTTGATCGGTCCTGTAGCCGTCGTCCCGAAATATTTTCCATCGGAAATATTTTAACGAGAGCAGTGTCGAGTCTGGGATTATATCTGTCCGCTGGAGCGTTCCTGTATTGGATTCCGTGGGAATTACGAAAAATATCAATTAAACATAAAAGCGCGGTGCCGTGTCATCCGATAATGGCGAGATCGAACGGCCCGGGGCGTCGAATAATTGGGAGGATGGCGGCAAAACGGAAAAAGGGGGAGCCCGGCGAAAACAATAGCGCAAATAACACAAAGCAAATTGCAAGTACAACTTATCGTACGCGGCGCGCGGATATAATTGGAGCGCTCGTTTAACGAATAGCCTTACGTGTTTTCGGTGTATCCGAACAATGCGCGTATTTGGGCTGATTAAAATCGCTATTACAGCTGACAACATCCTACGACCGAATCGATTCGATTCGCAAAACGTTATCGAATCGACGCGATTCCTCGCAAACTGTCCTCGTTAGATCTATTATTGTAAAAAGCATCCCGTGCCCGGCGTACTACGGGATGGCCCGTTAATTGGAATCATGTCAAAATTATTATAGACGCTAATTTCATTGCACAACTACTTTTGTGAGCTGAAGATGAACAGAGGAGAAGCATCAGCGACAATGATCGGTATCACAAACGGTACCAGATCGAATTTATACTAAAACTGAATCAATATTTTATTATATCTGTGTTTTTACTGGACATTGAAAAATCATCACACTTTCTTTATTAGCCCCTTGCCCTGCAACAACGAGTCAGAGCCGTGATCAAGATTTCGAACAAAATCTTTCCAACATATGTTTCCTTAATTTTCTTTAAACCAAAATAACATTCTGTTTAATACTAGACAATCAAAATGACTGGTTCCTGATTTTTTCGTTTAAAATTACACAAGTTATAAAAACATTTTTACCAGAAAGTTTCGAATGAATTTCTTCATGGAAGCAGACATTACTATAACAATTGTACGAGATCTGAATGGATGCAATTTTGTTATTATTACACAGCAATATTACATCGGTTGGATTTATTACTCGGTAGTTATAGTGTTAATTTATTATCGCATACAATCGGTGGACAAATTTGACTTTTCTTTTTGTCGTTTCGCGGAGGCTAAAGAAAATCTAGTCACTGTTGTCAGAACATAAATGGTAGGCCAAGAAGTTAACTATCTAAAAACGGTCATTCTAATTTTATTGTACCCGGTTATGGTTCCTTGCATTATATGTAGCAATCTCACGATCCTATTTATCGCTACTAAATGTGTATAAAACTTACAAGATTCCAAAAGAAAATCATATTCGTTACGTCACTCGCTCGCCACTTCGTCAAAAGAATTTTTACCGTTACAGCAACGACAGAAGCAACAGTGACACTCGTAAAAATTAGAAAAAACATTGTTTCAATTTTTCCCGCCAGCAGGATAGCGACCAGGACGACTCAACGAAGCCGTCTAAACGTCGCAACTGCGGCCCCCGACTTTGCATACTTCCGGAGGTTGCAACAATTCCGAATACAGAAAATTCCGTTTAAATAACCAAAGAGCAAACGAAGGTGTGTAAAATGCGCCGATATCGCAGCTGATTCGTCCGCGTGTGTTGAGCGGGTTTTTCCGAAAGCGTGATCGAAGCGGCGGCGGTGCGTACAATTCTGGGATATTTCCCTGCGGAACAATATGGCGGGGCGGAACGGTTTCGCACGAGGTTTCTCGCGTAAACGTTCATAATGCCGGTTGCATTTGTTGAGCTGGAAGACGCTGCGGGCGCAGCCTGTAACCGGCGAACTTTCCTCTGGCGAGCCGCTCGATCATTCGGCCGCGAGGATCAGCGGCAGGAGCAGGAGCAACCCTCTCGTTCATTTGTTTGCTCGTTGATTCGTTTGCCCTCCGGGGTTTCGTGGATTCAAAGACGGAGAATGGCGGGTCTGTGGGGCGTGCAGGAGAGGGAGAGGGAGAGAGAAAGAGAGAGAGAGAGAGAGAGGAGAGCGCTGAACCGAACAGAAACGGTTCCCCAGCCCGCGATTCCAGCAGGTTCATTAGCGCTCCTGTCCTTTGATTAATGGCCGCCGGAGGATACCACTCGCCACCGGTTTTCTTACAGATCATTTCACCGTCGCCTATCTAGATGGTCGTTAAGATGATCCTCCTACGAGCACCAGCCTCCTCCCCCTGGCTCGAGAGGGACGAGACAAGCCGCGAACGCGATCGCGCCGTCCACGACGCTTCCTATTACCAGTTTACGCGAGTTATCACCTGCAACGTCGCCACGGGTACCGCTTGTCGTCGAGAGCTCGCCCCGTCGTCGACCGACCCGGTGTCGCGACATAAGCCTTTGATGTCCATTAAAGCATTTTCTCCTTTGCGCCCGGCTAATTAATGAATTCAGCCTGAACGAGACGGAACGGGGACCGTGTACACACGCGCTTCGATGCGCGTCGCCACGGACGTGTGCGAGCCTTTCTACACCGCGTTTCATAAACGCGGCTGCCGAAAAGGGCGTTCCCACCTGTCTCGGTTTTCAGTAAACGCTCGCGACACCGAAAGTGGGCGGTCTTTCTTGCTATTTTCTACCGGAGGAGGAAGTAGACCTTTTGCAGCGGACCGTTTTGCACCGCAAACACCGTCGTCTACATCGATGCGTCGCATCTTTTTATCGAGAGCTATTAACTCATTGGCTGATACGCAAATTTAGCGCGTCTTTCCCTGGGTGCCACGGTTTTATTTTAATATAATTAATTTAATATATAGTTTTAATAATAATTTTAATAATAACAATTGATAATCAATATGTTCTCTAAACTATATACATTTTTCATTCATCCTTTCTAATAGTTCCTAACTCAAATAGCCATTTGTAGCCAATCTAAGCTTGCAGCACCCACTACGAGATATCTCGTAGTTGGCAGTCCTTTGCAGTTAACCCTTTGCACTCGAAGCTCGTTTACATTCGAAATCATGTCTTCTGGTCTCGAAAATTTCACTTTACGTGATTTATTTCCTCTTATACATATTCAGGTCTTTATTATTATTCGCCTTTACAGCAGTGAAATTGTTATCCTTTTCCTAGATGCAAGCATAGTGATGTAAAGATTATTTTAAATAATGGCGTTGCAATTTTTAGTGGTTTCCCAGAGTCACGTTTCGACTGCAAAGGGTTATGTTGAGGGATTGTATCGAGTGATAGACTCGCCTAAGGAAGAAGTATAAATAACTGTTGGAGATATTCAGGCTGATTGCGACATCTATTGAATTCAATTACAAAATGAATTTTTGAATTTAATTTTTTATAACCTTAATTTGTACAAAATTAAAATGAATTTTTGTAGCTATAAATTGTACAAAATTAAAATGAATTTTTATAGCTATAAATTGTACAAAATTAAAATGAATTTTTATAGTTTTAAATTGTACAAAATTAAAATGAATTTTAGGAGAAGAAATAAATTAAGTTTCTCTGTAAGACAAAATGAGACTCAATTTTTTTGTGAATGAAAGCATAAACGAGCATACGTTGCTTTATTTCAACAATAACTATTTATTGAGTAGTCGGAAAAGTATTGCGAGATTTTTGTCATTCTTTGACTAAGTGTTTCTTTTATTCAAAATGAATTTTAGTCAAGTATATATTGGCCATTATTAACTATGACCTTCTGCTATTTTTGGGGTGGAGCCATAATCTCATCGGAATAGAATTTCTGTGGTTTATCGGCTAAAAACTTGGCCAAGCGATTTTCACAATCCTTTCTTGAATCCAAATTTTTACCATCAAGGTAGTTTTGCAGAGATCGAAATAAATGATAATCTGATGGTGCAAGGTGTAGACTATACGGTAGATGCATCAAAACTTCCCAGCCATGCTTTCTCAATTTTTGCGAATCATCAAACTTGTGTGTGATCCGGCGTTGTCATGATGGAACACGACACATTTTCTGTTCATCAATTCTGGTCTGTTGTTTTTAAATTGATTGCTGTAATCTGGTTAATTGTTGACAGTAAAGATTAGAATCAATCGTTTGATTAGACGGGAGCACTTCACGATGGACAATTCCCTCCCTGTCCCACCAAACAGTCAGCATCGCCTTTCTTGGTTTCAATCCTGGTTTTGTTATCGTTCGTGATCATTCACCGGCCTTTGTTCACGATCTTTTTCGCACATTGTTGTCGTATGTAATCCATTTTTCATCGCTCGTTATCAGTCTTTTTCGAGTAATCAGTTTGAGCAATGATTCGCAGATGGAAATTCGGTCCATCAAATTTTTCTCTGTTAAATCATGAGGCACCCAAACATCGAGCTTCTTTTTGTATTTAGCCTTCTGCAAATGATCCAAAACGGTTGAATGGTGAATGTTTAGTTCCCTAATAATCTCATGACTGCTTATATTCGTAAAGAAAGCGATTTTGGGGAATTTTTTGTATCAAAAGTAGCAAAGTTTTCAAGATTTTTCGTTAGAAATATTAATCGTCCACGAAAATATAATAGTTTTCTGAACAGAATGTTTGTATTACGCCGATTTGACTCGACATTTCCCCCAATTCGTTTCGAAAACGAAAAGCGACGGTGACATAGTTTCACACCAAAACTACTGAACGCACAAATTCAAATAAAAATTGTCAAGAGATACTGCACGATAAATCCCGTATGAAATTGTTGCAATAAAATCCGACAACAATGTCGTACCATGCAATTCTTGCTACATCTTCATCGAGATCGAATTAAAAGTCCGATACGCGTCAAGGTATAAAAGTCAACAGAACACGAATTAAACGTTGTATTTTTACCAGGTCGGCCTCCATTCGCGAACAAAAAAAAAATGCCACGACCATAAATAACTAATTCCAAACGACAGAACAACACGCTCCTCGCACGACTAACGAACGATCTTCGTTGGCCGATGGTTGTAACGCGCAACGTGGGAGTCTGGTCCGATTCGAGATCCATAAAGGCCGTGTTTCAAAATTTTGTCGGTCCACTTTCGCCCCGGCGGAGGCCAGCGTCCGAGAAGAAGAAGAAGAAACGCAATAAAGTCTGATCTTCTTTCGGTAACGCGGCAATAAATAAGGGCCGCCGTAAAAGCTCGTAAAGCAGATAATATCTCGGGGAAAAAATGTTCGCCCCGAAGCTGTAACCCGCTCGAAACGATGGCGGCGTCTCTTTTCCCGCGCGCTTTTGCTGGACCAGGGATGTTTTCCCTCGCGCGGAAGGCGGCTGTTATTTGTTCTCTCTCTCTCTCTCTCGTGTTTTCGTGAAAACCCTTTTTTCCAGCATACCCCTTGCCGTTCCCGCCGCTCCAAACTCGCCCCCGTTCCCCGATTTATCGGAACACGGTGTCCGGAGAGCTACGAGCGGGGCTGCGACGCCGAAAATGTTCCGGCAAAATTAAATGAACAATTCGTTACGGGGACCAACAACGCTCCGCCCCTGTCGGAATGGCCCGTCTCCTCCCTGGTGACCGCGAACCCTGGATTTCGTTCGCTAACTCTATTAATTAATCCGTATTTATTCACCTCTCGAGAGGCATTTGAAAGTTTCTTAACCGATATCGGCTCGCCCCGCACCGTGAAATTTCAGCAATCTAGCGGAACTGATATTATACAGCTAATTCGACCGTATTTTTGGCGGGATTAAACGTCACTTCCTTTGGAGTTATTCGTTTGCAATACAATTCCCCTCTTTTGTGGCCGTTCTCCTGAGTTACGTGCATTAATGGTCGACAAAACGAATCGATGGTCGTGTCCGGTTGGCCTTTGAAACATAATTTATTGGCTTGTCGGAAAAGTCAGCACGCATTTTTTGTATGTTTTTCATTGGTCGTTTATTTAAAGAACAAAGATCGCTGCGTGAAGTCTCGACCGTTCAATTGTAGAACAATGGCGCAGACACGAATGACTAACGCTTCCGAAAAGAATCTGGCCTCATCTTTTTTTAAAAATGTGTCGTAATTTTTCCGACGACCTAACAGTATAACGATTTCTATTAACCTTTTTAGTGTCGATCGAAGAATTAACATCGAACGAAAAGTACTAGGTCATATTTCATGATTCTTGGAAAGAATTTATAAATAAGAGTAAGGTGTAAATTCTAATAATATCAATTAATTTTCGCAGGTGCAGTCGAAGACAATATGTCGTCGTTTGGCACTGAAAGGGTCAATGTCTGTAAAATATCATTTTCCATTGCAGATTTTTATGCAGGTTAAAAATTGTCTGCACTAATACCAAGATACAGCAACTACAATTAACAATTTGAACAGTTTTTACTGTTTCGCACTCGATACTCAATTTTGTCATAAATGCATAAAGTCCTGAGACAAACGTTAACAAAAGTGACGAATCAACCAATCGTGTAGCGTTAAAAGGGTTAATTGTATCTATAAAATATAAGAAAACAACTGCATCGTGTTACAAATACCAGCGGTCTTAAAACCCTTTGCACTCAAAGTATTTTTAATTCCAAAACGAAGACATTCCTTTCGCCCTAGAACAATTTTATTCAACGTTATCTCTTTTGTACACTACACGTAAAATAGAACGTTCTTTCTCTCAGAACACACGAGGATTCAGCAATTTATAGAATAAAAACGAGTTTCATATTATAAATAACTGTATCGAATAATAACAATCGTTACTGGCGCCTCTAAGTCGCCATTCGAGTGCAAAGGATTAACCTTAACCTAAAACGTAACAAAACGAAGGAACGAACACCGAGCCACGCAACAATATTTCTAAATGATCGATCCGGTACAAGACTGTTTCACTTTCGAACTTTTTAACGAGTGATGCAATAAACGAAAGAGTCAGGGTGGGAAGGGTTAAGAGCCGTCCGATAAAATCAACCGGATCAGTTTACCATTTGTTTAGCCATCGGCACGAGGCCCGTGCTATCAGTCTCGTAAGCCCATTTCTTCGAGCGCGGACCTAATCCAGCCCGGAAACCACCCAGTGTCGTAAATATCCGAAACGACAGATATTAGTTTCTAATACGGTAGGTATCCTTTGCCCTCGAAGCGTAGCCACCGTCCCGGAAGGTATCGTTTTCCGGTAAGCTTTCGCAGACGGTGGATAAGCTGACCCTGTAGCATAGCGGTTAGCGTGAATCGTTGGGAAAATTCGTGAAATCGAGTCCTTCGGCCCAGGGTCCCGGAAGACCCGGGACCGAGATACGATCTGCTGTTAACGATCGTTTAACGACGGACCCCGGAGCGGGCCCCGGAGTGGCGCCAAGGCCCCTCGTCCCCCGCCTAGGCGTGGCGAGCGTAACACGAGCCCCGGAAAAGTACTAATAAATTTTACGGAGTCGGTGTCCGAAGCCATATACTCGGACTGTTTTAAGCCGACGCCGACGCGAAAAAATATTAGCAATAAATTTCGCCGGATCTCGGACTAGCCCCTTGCGTTTAACCTTTTACGCGTTCGGATCGCTGACTGGCCTAAACGAGTGAACTCCGATCATTTCTTTTTACGCCGTCGCAGTCGTTGATTTTCCTCACGATTTTATTAACCCTCTAATGGGCCGAATTTTTGTTTTTAATAAAAAAAAAATTGGGGGAACGAAAAATCAGAAATTATAAACCTATATATGCAAATGAAAAAGCAATGAAATTTAGAGATCGGTAAGCATAGTGTAGGTTTGGGGATTTAAACTGGTGTGATTTGTTTTTCAAGTTGTCCACCGCAATTTAATTTAATAAATCAGACTTTCGCTTGATTGCGTTACCGTATCCGTATTGGTACACGCTTTATTATATTTATGTCGATTCTGACCGAAGTACTGTTATTGCAAGTTTATTTGCGTTCGTAAGTGTTCATGATCGAAACGTGGCCGAGTGAAGAGATAAAAGATTGTCAAATTCATGGATCGTTTGTGATTTCGTATCGTAATATCTGCGGTGTACTCGATTAAGATCTTTAATTAACAAATGATCTGCGTCTCGGAGGAATCGAAACGCGAATGTATCGCGAACGATTCTTAGTGAGTTACTTCGAGCCGGTAGTTTCTCCGCGAGAAGTGTTCACAAATTACTGGAGAGTTTAAAAATAATTTACTAACTTAATCACGGTGGTTCGATCACGCTCGCCTGATTTATGTCGTTCTCTTGGCACAGTTCAAGCGGTAATATTTTAAGCTGCTCGATTACCTCGGCAAATTAAAGATTTACAATCACACTTATCGCAACCGAACTTCTTTCGTCAGAGATATCGATTCCTCGTGTCGAAATAAATTCTCGGAGAGCGTAAATAATCGATTCAGTATCTCCCGGTAGATTAACCGGGAACAATTGCAATCCGACAACATTGATTTCGATTCCTATCGACCGTAACACCGATCGAACGTCGATTACACCGGCGTCTTGCGTGTTAACAAGTGTACATTGCGAGCAACCTCCTCATATCCGCTAATTGCCACCGTGCATCTTCGAATGGCCCAATTAAAAATAAGTTATTCGACGTCCAGGGCTAGATGTAATCAACCGGCGATAATCCTCGATTTACAATGCTCGCTCCTCGATTAGCCGGGGCAATATATTAGCGCCGCTTACAAATTGAGAGCGCACACGGCCGACGACAAGATTTACGGACGCGTTTTTAGCCCTGTTGATATAAGCCTGTCCATAGAGCCTTCGAAAAACGAGCTCACCGGTTCGCCGGCTTGTCAAACAAGCGTGGGAACTTATGATTGACTGCTGCTCATTAGACACCGGGCCCAGACACTCGGCCAGCCAATCAACCGCTCAAGTACCTGCGACGGGCCAATCAAATCGAAACGATCCTTGCAAATATTGATTTTGCAGCATTTAGGCGCACCGGGAACGCGATACCTCTCGACCGATTTACGTCATTTAACCCTTTCCACTCCAAGCCGTTTTAATTCCTAACTAGAGACGTCTTTCTGGCTTAGTATAATTCCATTGCATGTGGTTCATTTCATTTACTGTTAATTCTACGGCAACACTTCGATCTTTGCTAAATTCTTGATTACAAATTGTTTTGAATAATAGTCTGACAAATTTTTAGTGTCGCCTCAGAGGAGCAATTTGAGTGTTAAGGGTTAACACCGGATCTATCAAGTCCTTGAAGTAACCGGAATTCGGTGACTCTTCGAAATTATTTTTTATAAAATTGTTTAAAATCACAAGTATGAGTTTGTTTAAACTTTCTGCAGCTCTTATTATAGCATGTGCTCTGCGAAAACATGTTTAACCCCTTGGGTACGGATTTATTTGAGAAAATATTTGCATGTGGAACGGAAATAATTTTTGGTTGCTTGGAGTAGTATGTAAAGGCAGTACATTTTACGTAAGAATGTATTTATTTCTAAAATATTGGTGACATATGTAGTATTAAGATGTCTTCAACTAATTAGAATTGCAAAACAAAAATAAATTAATAACAACAAAATAAAGCTAAATGAAATAAATTCAAAGTTTAATTTTTGGTTTGACGTCTTAGACACGTCATCCGCTCTTAGGGGAAAAAAGTGAATGACGTGTCTCAGACGTCAAATGTACCCAAGGGGTTAAGTCATTCAGCCCTTATGAAATCGTCTTTAGAATTTTAGTGTAGATGGAATTAGGATTTATAGAATTTTAATGAAATAGTCTTTATAAGATTATTCAAAATCACAAGCATGAGTTTGTTTAAACTTTCTGCAGCTCTTATTATAGCATGTGCTCTAGGAAAGCATGTTAAGTCGATCAGCCCTTATGAAATCGTCTTTAGAATTTTAATAAGTGCAAAGTAAACGATCTGGATGAGGTAACATGACTGGTTCATGATTTTTACATTTTCAATTACTGAAGTTATAAAAACATTTTCACCAAAAAGTTTCGAATGAATTTCTTCATTGAAGCAGACATTACGATCAAAATTGTACGAGATCTGAATAGATGTAATTTTGTTATTATTATAAAGCAATATACATCGGTCGGCTTTACTACTCGGTAGTTCTAGTATTAATTTAATAATAGTTCGTAGAGCCTTGTTAGACTCGATATACATAGCCAATGACTTAAACTGAACTGCAAATTGAAAATTCCGACGAAATGTTTCTAACCATACAATATTCTATAAAATTCTTAATTCGTTTGTACCACTAGAAAATTTTGAATTTGATATCTATTGCAAATGCAATTTCATATTGTGGATTTGTTGAGTTTCAGATCTTTTATTTTACAATTATTGAAGCTACGCAATTCATACGAGTCAATTCGATAGAATTTTTTATTCAATCATGCATTGTATTAAAAATCTCACACTGTTCAGTACGTTGTTGTAATAAGGCAATGTACACTAGCAAATTTTAACGCTCGGTAGCTTCAATGTTAACACATTGAACGCCGGCCTCGCGATAATGAGGATTTTGCAAGTCTGTTGCTAAATTTTGTGGTTCTATTAAATTGCACATGACGAGTATTCAATCAAAATTTACTATTTTACGAAACTGTATAAGGTTTGAAATATTCTCTTTAGCTACTCATTGCTCAGAGACAAGCAAATCAGCTCATAATTAATTAAACGGCTCATATGTCGCCGACGCTCAATGTGTTAACACTTTACCAACCGGAAGCCTATTATCAGGACTTTCGGTAATTACACTATAACAAAATAAAGCCTAACAAACTGCTTTTACATTGTAATTTGTAACCACATCATCATCGTGAATAACGATTATTCTATTTTCAACTGTAGATTCCTAGCAACAGTAGAATCGATATCTAAATTGATTCTTCGTCAGCACCGTAAATATAGTTCAGCAATTTTGACTCGGTACAAATTTTTCGATCGGCACTGAAAGGGTTAACACTGTTAGGACTTTCAATGGTTGCACTGTTACAAAATGAAGCCCAGAAAACTGCTTTTACATTGTAATTTGTTACCAAATTATTAGATAGCGTTACTAGAGACGTCATGTTGATTTATAATAAATTTTGCTGTCAGCATTGAAAGATCCATTGAAAGAGTTTTCAATCATGGACAATGGACCTCGAAAAATTCTCAAATACTTGCCAGTCGATAAAGTATTAAGTTCTGCGTGACTACCAAAAGTCTAACTACGGTCTAAATAAATACGAGCATCGATCTGGGTCGTTTAGGGGGTAAGTCGGAAAGGGTTGCAGTGGAAGGCGAGTTTACCTGGGTCCCTCGACGGAAGAAGCGGAAGCCGGGGCCGAAGTGAACCTGGAGAAAACGGTTCGGGACAGGTCCCCCAAGTATGGCGTGGCTCGTTAACGTAAGACAACCGATGCCGATAGCGATCGGCTAATCTTCGTCGAGCGAGTCGCCCGTCCGTCCTTAAGGGTGGCGTTTTTGTGCGTCGGCAGACGTGGCGCGGCTTCGTGAGCAGATTATCCGCCCCGACGGTTCCGAGAAGAGCGCATATGTCGGGACAATTAGAGGCTGGTTGGGACAGAGAGACAGAGAGAGAGAGAGGGAGAGAGAGAGAAAGAGAGAGTGCGGCTAATTCCGTGAGGTTCGATTCAGTTGACGGGCCCCGGGGCCCCAAGCGCCTCGAGGGCCCCGCTCTCTCGCGTATACTCGCTTCGACAAGGAATGAAACGTCTCGCTCGATAGCTGGCCTCGCGTAATTATCGCGGCAACTGCCGGACTAATTATGAACCGCGCGCGTTGCGGTTCCACCGAGAGCGGGTAAAAACTCGGCTGATTGATCGGCTGACACGCCTGTGACTTCGTTAATTCAGGGTTTTAATTACCCGGGAATTCCGGAGAGCTTTCCGCGGCGGGTGAACCGGACGCGCAGTACGTTCAATGGACGATAAAAGCGAAAAAAAGTACGGAGGCACAACTTCGGCGAAGTTGAAAGCAGCATCAACGCGTTCGTTACATGCGGCTATTTAATCCTTTCGGGACGAGAGATTCTTCGATTGGGATTTTTGGCTTTGGTTCTCTCCCTGACGGAAAATTATGCGCGGTGGCACTGCAGAATTTAATTAGGCGAAAGCTTTTTGTTCGAATTCTCACTTGATTCGATAATTGTTTCATTGACACGGCGACGGAAGTCTGCGAGTAGGTCGATCGACTTTAACCCTTTGCACTCCGAGCAATTTTAATTCCAATATAAAAACATTCTTTTGGACCTAGTATAGTTTCATTCTACATCGTTCATTTCCTTTCGTGCATATAAAATTTATTATAATTACTCGTACGCACAATATTTCAATTTTTATCATCTTTTTAAGTACAAACATTGTAATGTAAAAATTCGTTTGAATGATAGTCTGACAATTTGTAGTGTCGCCTCAGAGGAGCCATCGGAGTGCTAAGGGTTAAAAGATTGTAATTTGAGGCTGAGAATTTTTTAACCTGTTAAGCACGATGCGTCATTATAGTGGCTTTCGCAGATATCATCTTATATTACGATGCACCATTATAGTGGCTTGAGCACACTCAATTCTATTATTAATTATTACAGTAAATTATTAATGTTAAAGTATATGCATCATATCTTTTACAAAAGATTACAATTTAGTTATGAAAAACCTCATTCCAATGTTCTCTGCCGTACAGAGAAACTGCCCCGCACAAAATTCAACCGTGCCTAAGAAGTTAAGGAACTAACGATGGCGATTGTTATTTTAGTCGTAGAACAAACGAGCCATTGTTTCTATCTGTAATTATTTTTTGAAAGATTTTTAAGTTCTTTTCTAATATAATATTGTTTGCAACCCTTTGCAGTTTTCCTCGCGTCTTCAACGATGTCTTTGTCGTTACAGTTTCCCAGATGCAGAGACAAATTAGTATTTGCTGCTTGTCTATGTTTGCGTTAATAAGTATTAATTTAACAGGGGCAGAATTTTATTTCTATGGGAAATAAAACCGACTCGGTATTGTGCGGCGAGGAGGTTGAAAAAGGTAAATTGTAAAAATTTGAAATTTGAAATTCGCCTGACACGCTATTATTGCTATTGAACAGATCTTACGACAAGTACTTATTACCCAGGTTACCGTGCTCCTTGTTCGATGCTAGATATGAAGAAGATAAAGGGGAGTGTGAATAATAAGCAATTATAAAGAGTAATTAAATAGGGCAAGCAGGCGGTTTCAGAGGTGAGCATAGCAGTTATGTTTAACGAGAGCATACGTCCGAGGATTTTCAGATTATCTTTGCTTCTTCTTCAGCCGATAAGATCCCATAAGACACGAGTAGTGTGCGCTACGATTCGAGCGCAATTAGTATTCAAATTAACAAGCACAGGGCGCACCGTGCGTTTAATAGGATTCCCATTTATATGCTTGGAGAACCGAGGGATGTGCGTAAGCAAACAATAAAACAAGGAGGGCGAACAACGTGAATCTGCCCGCGAATACGCACAAGTTATGTTATGCAAATATATTCGGTAATTGTTGAAAACGCGCTGCTCGATCCTTTGTTACGTACAGCGAGTCGCGTTAATATTAATATTCAATATCGAACTTTTCAACTGGAATCTCTGTTTGGAAAATTAGATCGGTCAGTGTAACTAAAATTCCAACTGGTCGGAATTGCATAAAAGATGCTAAAAATGGTATTTATATTGGAAATTTCAAAAATATAAATAATGCCATGCAGCGTTATTTGAAACTATTTTCAACATCGTTAGTTACTCTAAAGATATTTCTAGAAAAATGGGGAAAGAGATTGTTCGAAAATTTCCGTTGTTAGCCGCACTAACCAATTAAATTGCCGTGTTCTTGCGACCAGGTGGCTGAAAAATCCCAGCTCGCAGGCCACGGGACATTTACGAACAATTCAGCCACTGAAAATAGTGGCCAGTTGAAATTATGACTTCGTGGATAACTATAGGGTCCCTGGAAGCTAATCAAGGGTTAGCGGCAGCAAACGCGAGAAATCTATTACACCGGAGAAATCGGAGTCCAATAGCCGACCTTGCGGCGGGACCTCCTCGAGAGCAGCCTGACAACCTGTATTTACCGTGAAATGGTTAAAAAGACATTAATTTTTCTGTCCGGCACGATGGCGCAAAGCTTGTCAATGGTTCCCGGTAGTCGACCACACGCACCCGAGCACCGGGAATCATTAATTCGCGCTCGTCTTCATAAATCAAGCTGTCTTAAAACCGCGCCGGGGCGAATTACCGACGAAAACGAACGCGCCGGTTGATAGCATCGAACAAAAGGGGGCTAAATCGCGTTTAAACGGTGAAATTTTCGCGCGAAAACCACGGGCCCGTGGCCGAAGGTAGGTAAACGGTTCTAAGCGGCCGCGTGTTTGCCCATTCACGAATTCCGCGAGCAGCAGGACAAAGAACTCGGGAGGAGATAAAGAGAGAAATAAGAAGAAGAAGGATCGGAGGAGTTGCACACGTGGCGACGGTGAACGCGAAGAAGAGAACCGAGGGCGGCACGAGCTGATGAATTCGTGAGCCGCCGTTGATATTTCAGTGTCAACGTCGCCGGTTTTTGTCATTTGTACCGGCAGCCTTAGGCAAGGATCGCCGTGTGCCCACCGGTGCCAAGCTAAATCCAGTTCAGGTTCTAATTACAAGACGAGAAAACCATTTCCGAGCCGCTCCCAGCCGCGCATTTAACGCCTGACATAATTAAACTGCGCCGAAAATTCGACAACGTTTTTGAGTTTTTACTCTCTACGTTAACCCCTTTAGTGCCGCGAGGGAAACGCGTTCTTTCGACTGCGCTTAAGTGTCGCTACGCAGACCCATTTCGCTTTTCCCCGTGGAAAAAATTGGGACCTCCAATGGATTCCAAACGAGGTCTATTAGGGACCTAACCGAGATCGATATCGTTTCTGCTCATGGAGAAAATTGGGACCACGTCAGGAATTATTAAAGGTCCCATTAGATTTATGGGGGACTATTGGTTGGACGAATGTGATCTATACAGTCATGCATTCGTGTACGTATGCTCTTTCGGACTGAAGAAGGTGTAGGTTGATTTACTGGGGCAGTGGGCCCGAAAATAGTGCCATCTGGTGGGAATCGCGTTCTTTCGACTGCGCTTAAGTGTCGCTACGCAGACCCATTTCGTTTTTCCCTGTGGCAAAAATTGGGACCTCCAATGGATCCCTCATAGGATACGTTAGGGATCATTGAAGGAATGAGGATGCGTTTCCGCGAAAGACGGCATGCTTTCAACACTTTATCCACCGGTAGCCTATTAATAAATTGTTCAACAATATCGGTTTACCAAAAGGAAGCTTAAAGGTTGAAGAGTTAAGGGTTGAACAGTTCTGAACAAGTAGTAGGCTTTACATTTAACTCCGCAAAAAGAAAAAATATAAAATGATTCCTCAAAAAGCCACGTTTAGAAGAAAATTATAACAAAATATCCAATATCCAAATATTCCAAATTGATGCAGAATCTATTTCGAATGCAATAAATATAAAATGGAATAAAAATGCAATAAAATAGCAAATATTCGAAAGAAATGGATTCCTGCTTTCGTGGGAGATCGAAAAACATTTAGGAAAATAAGATGACCAGCTTTTTCGAAGCGCGCGGACCGCAACAAAAAATACATTGGCCATTTTGTGTAGCCAGCAGTTGTTAGGTCGAGTTTCCCAAGGCCCGTTTCCTCTCAGGTACAACGCCTTGTATTTCGTAAAGGGATATTCGGCCGCTACAAGTGTAGCACAAATTGCAGTACAAAATGTTCCAGGCTAATCTCCATTACCAGGGTCTACGTCCATTGTTTTCCAGGCAGTTCTACCCTTGAGCTTGAGTCAGCGACTTTCCATCTTCGAAGTGGAACGGTTGTGTCGTAAGGGATGGTCGTACCGTGGCAAGCATTTTAACAGGTTCACGCGATAACGTTCTTTGTACGTCACGGGAATCTTATCTGCGTTACCTGGTTGCAAGATAGTAGGAAATGTTCCCTATTCGAAATGGTGTCGATAATAAAGTCAACGGAGATTCACTGAAAAGAAGAGAGCGTGTCTCGTTGTTATCGGCACCGGCTCGGAGAAAACCGTTTCTGAAAACGCCTGTTCTATAACTTCGCATAGATACTGTCTCAACAGTTACATCTATTAAACAAAATCGAACAGCAGAATGTTTCTTCGTACGTTCTAGGCATTCGCGAAACGTATTAACCCTTTCGCCTACGACTTATCTTACAATAACTGTGACTAGACTTTCTTTGTCCTCCGCAGAACGACAAAAGACAAATTTGTAGTTGCTGCGTGTCTAGTTATTCTCCAATGACCGTATACGATCAACAATTAAATAAAATGTTATTTCCCTTTAAAGAAAATTAAGGAAATACATATTTAGAAGAATCAGTTCGAAATCTTGATCACGTGTCTGACTCGTCGTTGTAGGGCAAGGGGTTAAATTCGACTCTTAGATTATCGAATAATTGTCTTCGAACTTAACGAACGCCGGAAATATTATTTAAAAAATTTAGTAAGCTTCAATCTTTGTTGGAACAGAAAAGAGTACGTCCATGTTGAAAGTTTCTGCTTATTTAACCTCTCAGGCACGGTTGAATTTTGTGCAGTGTAGTTTCTCTGTACAGCAGAGCACATTGGAATGAAGTTTTTGATAACTAAATTATAATTTTACTTAACACATTGGCTGTCAAACTAGCAGCCAAAAAGTTGCACAAAGTCGGAGCAACTTATCGAGTGAAATAAAAATTGCAAAAATAAAACCTATGTCGCTGAGTAGTTTTGCGACTTTCTTACATTTTCTGGACCACCGTCAAATTGGATACAATGAATACATTAAGGTGAAAATTCATTTAAAAATCGCACAAACAATTCCGTCACGCTTATGTGGACGACGTGGCAGCCAAAGTGTTAAAGTATTTTTTCATTATTTCAAATAATCGCGTTGCAAGTTTTGGTGGTGCCCCAGAGTTACCATTCGAGTGCAAAGTGTTAATAAACAAGAGACCTGCTACCAAAAAATACACGAATATTCTCGAACTCTTTCCTACGTGGAAAACTATTATACCATCCAAAACTCGAGTAGATAACCATTACAAAGAAAAGTTTAAATAAGTCTTCCGCTTCTGAAACAGCTACAACGTTAAGGGGATGAAGAAATCGGAAGTTCTTCGAGTTTCCAATATGCGTCTTCAGCAACCCAGGCGGAATTTGCACCGTCGTAGCAGCATTTCGCGCAGCAGAAATTCGCGGTTCACGCTTCATCCGAGGACTCCACCCGGGGCTTAATTCCCGAAATTACAGTTGGAGCGTGTGTGTGTTCGCGCGCGCGCTAGAGCTCGTCGCAATTAGCGAGCGGAGCTCATTATGGAGATTCTCGGCGCGCCTAAAACGGCTGATACCGTCTCGTCTCGGATTGGCGAGGGACCGAGAAAGCCTCAAATGGCACACGCTGCCCGTATAGAGGACGGGCCTTTACGTGAAAAGAAAAACGCCGACGCTGGATACGCAAAACGACGCGACGCCGACGCTGGGCGACGCGACGCGCGTGAAACGTGGGATCCACGCAGGCGGCGGGCCCTGTGCGTGTGCACGAGCGCGCCGGACGGGATCGCGTGTCGATCCACGCCGAGATATTTGTTACTTTACAGTTGTATCACGTTTTTCGCGTGGAAACAAAGCCATTGTTTGTAGTGCGTACACGTCACGGCCTCCTGAGCCGATCGACGCGATCGAGGATGCGGAGCGCCCGTCGAACCCAGGCCTCTCCTCCTAAAACCTTCTTCCTCCCCTCGCACCATCGCCTCGCTCCCAGGGAAATCTGCCATTTTTACGAGCGTCGCCAAGATGGCTCCGCGCGATTTTGTCGGTGCCCACGGTTACAGCCCATCGAGGAGACCCATCGGAGATCCAGTTGCAATTCATTCGGATCCCATTTCCCATGGTCCAACAACTTCGAACA
>CM052094.1:3861563-3886002 GCA_028453745.1 Agapostemon virescens
ATTTTCACAAAAATGCACAGACTATTTATGAGCATAAACAGTGTCCCCCGTTATCTCGATATTCGTTTCTTTCCACGATCGATAACACGGCGAAGACATATTACGTGCATTTAGCGAACCGGTGACTTTTTTGCGAAAGGAACGATCTGGTGATCGGATAAAGAAAAAATTGGTGAACTACAGTTACGGCTGATCGTTGTACATAAATTACGAACAGTATCGTGTCGGGCAAAAGAACGCTGACTGGCTATTTGTTTCTCGGCAAACCGAGCCGGAGCTCGTTGTTAAATGAGTCGCGTAAAGACACGAACGAGGTTTGGTTTATTAGGTGGAGTTAATAGGAACCGATGTATCATTGTTGCGATTACCACGCGTCTTTCTGTTATTGTTCCCGCGAAGTTTTTTCCCTTCCTGGCAGCGAGACAGCCGCTACTTTCACCTTTCGATCGTTTTGCAATCATCCGACTCCGTTATTTCGAGCGGACGACCGATTACCGATCGCGATTAGGCGGTTACAGGCGGCGCGCCTCGCCGCGGAATGTATCGCGAAAGAATGGCAACGCAATTTGTTAGTCAATGAATCTGAATAGGTTACCCCGGGCATAATCCCGCGGACGACCGGGCCAGAAAATAATTATCTTTGCGGCCGTGCGACGACGCGAGAATACGGCTCGCCGCTGAGAACCTGCGCGCGTGTTATGGCAAAAGCGGAAAAAAGAATGATCCCCTGCGTGGACAACCGTATTTTCAATGACTAATCAGGTTTGTCAATTGTAACTCATAAATTTGTTTGATTCTTCGGTCTTTAGAAACTGCGGACGCTTAAACGAACTTTCCGAATGGACTCATTCGATGGAACGATTCAATTAACGTACGATTCTCGAATAATTGCTGCAAAGAAATTTCTCAGTGAAACCGAAATTGGGAAATAACGGCGGATTTTACGAATTCATGGTAATACCGAGTACAGTAAAATCATTTTTCATTGTTTTCAACTGAATAAGTTGTTCCGAGTGCAAAGGGTTGAGTCTGTGTATGCGAAAACGACTGATCTGATCATGACGTCGGCAGAATCAATTGTTCGCTTAAAATTTAATCAATTTAGATTTTTATTATAACGTATGATGGAATAAATAAATCTATTGAATCCATTCCTGTGAAGGCAACTTTATAAGTGCACTGATAGCAAAATGAGCAATCAAGTAATTTGGCCGCCTGAGACGGTTTTACCGTTTAGGGTAGGATCGTGCATACGCGGAATAAAAATTGATACAGTTGGCCACCCAAGGGTGAAGACAGAAGAGTTATTGGTTACCTTGTCCGATCGCTTTTTAGTAGGTGTGATATTGCCATTAGGTCTGCCATGAAGATCGGTCTCGCTAGCCATCCGGTTGAAGCGTTGCATCCGCTCGCGGAAGCTTAATTGCTCGGCCGAGCTAGGATTCCCCGTAACAGCCTCATCTTCCTGCACGTTTAATATCTCGCATTGCCGAATCTCGGAGAATAAAGTAACACACAAGACTACATCCAACTACTATAGCGACAGAGGGAACCAATAAGAGCCGTAGCCTAACGAGAAGGATTCGTAAGGTGTTGAGGAGCTAGAATTACGCGTGCCAGGTGTCTACAACTTGTTACCATGCGTCTAAACGTGATTATCTACTTGTGACTAGTCTACGTGGTGCGTGAACATGCTGACGAAAGGAAGTGCAAATTAGATCTTTACATCTTGATAAGACCGAATGCAACAACGTTCAGTTCTTATACTGGATGGTATTGTTCCATTTTCAATTATGTTTTAATTTCAAGTGATGCGTCAAGGATAATGAAGATTTTTGTATACGATCTAGGTACTACAATCTACAGAGTGATTCAGAATTGCGGTTCACAGTAAATCGCTTTGGACGTCGGAGATTTAATCGATGTTCCGTATCTATCATCTTTCGAGATCGTATCCGATCCACGAATAAATTCTACGTTGCTTTTGGAACCGCCTCTACAATGCTTCCATGATTTATGCATTTTAGCTACCGAGAGAAGTCTTAACTGTGCTACATTTAGGCGGAACTTAATTTTATAAACGACGCAATACGTAATTAGCAATTCCAATCGCGAAACAACGATCCATCTTCGGCAGCGAAATCTCGTAGCTTTCTGCTACAATTATTATGAAAAAGAAATGTTTCAAATTCCGCCTAGATATAGCACAATCGTGAGTAGAACTTCCGGCAGACGAAGAGATGCAAAATGCGGATTAACCGGAAAACGAGTGACCGTACTTTTGAATCGCCCTGTACAAGATCCATTAAATAGCCAATTAACCGTGAGGGACAGGTGTGTCTCGAGTCCGTCAAGATCTTATTAAAACGTCTCTCGAAAAGGAGGGCATTCCCACAACTGATCCCTGCTAAGTGCGACTAAACGACAACTGTTTTCTTTTCTTTTTTTTTTGCGCGCGCGCAAACAAAAAGAGAGAAAATAAAAACAGAAAAAGTTTGCGCAACAACTGCATCGTTAAACACCGCGCGCGACGTTCTTAGCGGGACAATAGCATAGCACAGGGTGAGGCACATCGGTTTTCGCATACTACGTCCGCCATTACAGCCGCTTAAGTGACGTTTACTGTAACCATGATCACCTTTCTACATAACCGAACCCTGTACACGCAACAATATCGCCCAATAATGCCCAAATTATCTGGTCGCGAGCGAACTGCGCGATAAAGCATGTACATGTTTCTCCACTCTATCATTTGCACACTTTATTTGCGTGTATGACCACAACCGAGGATTTACAGACAAAATACCGGGTACACAACGTGCATACATGACAACAACAACAACAACAACAACAACAACAACAACAACGACGACGACGACGACAACGACAAAAAAGAAGAAAAAAGAAAAAAATTACGAAAGAAAGGAACGTGAAATTTTATCGAACGCCGAGCTCTATTATCGACAAATACATCGATCAATTTATCGTACCCAAACGCGCGACAGCACTCGTTTAATCAGCGCGATCTACACGGCATTCAATTCTCCGAAACATTTAGATTCGTTATCGTCGAGCACGTAAATTTAAAAGCACGGTTTAGCCCACATTTCTGGCCCATTTAGGAATGCCAGCACGAAAACCGTGTTTTTACGTAGAAAACTATTGTCCGGTCTAGTGTGTATAAATAAATGGTAATTATTTACAAAGAGATACTCCTATCGGTTTCGGTGACCTTGAAATGTGTTCTCGAGATTATTCTCGATTGATCATTCTCATCGTTCTTTTCCTGTACGTGTAACAGTTGCATTCCAAGATGTATCTGTCTATTCGGGTCAAGGTCATGCTGCGGTACATCGCTGGACGCGTTTTGACCTTACTTCTTCCAATGATCAACAAAGGAATAGTAGAAAGGAAAAATATGACCTTGAGACGACCTTGATCCCACAATAACAAAAGGTCTGACTTTGGTTTAGATTGTGTTCCTTAGAATTTAAACGCGATTCAATTTTACAACTAAAAATCGTATAGTATAAATTAAAATTGCGCCCCTTACTCGATGTACCGAAACAGAATGTAAACTAGTACAAACATGAAAAACTCTTAAAATGTGTATAGTATGAAAAATATCTTTTTGAGTATTTATATTTAGAGGAACCAATATCGAACAACCTGTGCATGTAAAGGAAAAGCAATGAAGATGCTGACTTCAATGTTGATTTCAAGGTCATTGGAATCACCGAAGAATACCTCTTTGCCGTGTTCTCGCAAGAAGTGGTTAAATTTATGCTTTCTTATTGACACTAACAGCAATTTGCGAAATTCCAATTTTCAGGCGCGGGAGCCAATCGAAACAAAATTTCACGTTATCTACACATATAAAGATCAACATGCAGAAAGGACTCACCTTGATCACCGCCTCGGTTCCTCCCTTATTTTTGTCGACGTTCTCCTTGTTCTCCATCTTGATCTTATCCTGACTTTTACGACGAGGCGGCACCGGGGGCGACGACGTTGAGAATCCCGTTTCGACACCAGAGATGCCATTATTCCGCGTGTCGAATCCGGCCCCTTCCCGCGCAAAATTTGAATTTGATTCCTCGGGCTCCGCGTTGGCCGATGTTGGACTAAGGGGAGCTGGAGGTGGCGGTCTGTACGGCGGGGGTGCTCGAAGAGGAGACACAGGGGTGACGATGTCAGGAGTCGTCAGAGGAGTCCCAACCTCTTCGGGGGTAGAAAACTCGAAAATTGTTTGCCGGTACTTCTTTTTCAGGACCAAATATTTCTCCCCCTGTGTGGATTAGTTTATTTTAACACTAGAACTACCAAACCAGTCAAAATGACTGGTCCCTACTTATTTCTTTCGCAACTACCGAAATTATAAAAATGTTTTCATTAGTAATTTTTCGATGTACTTCTTTAATGAACCACGTGTTAAAATAAAAAATTGAATGAAGTTTGAATAGATGCAGTCTTGTTATTATCATAAAGCAATGTAAATCGTTGGATTTATTGTTCGGTAACTCTAGTGTTAATCTGCTTTTCGGTAGGTACGCGAAACGACGCCACCGGTTTCACCAATTTATGCTTTTTCGAAAGATGTTCGAGTTCTTTGGAATATTTGATTCCCGAGGTAATTCTAAGCAACACTTTTCTTTGCCATTTCGCGATTCGATGGTTCGTTTTCGAGTTATTAACAGAAAACACGGACCAATCGAAGCACTGCTGCGTTACAACGTCGCGCTCTGATTAGTCTATATTTTTCGACAGTTACTCCTTCGGGAAATTGTAAAGAATAGTTTTCAAAAAGAAAAAATTACTTGAAATGTAATGTACATTGAAATTGAATTGCCTCTTTTGAGAAAGTATAATAATTTTGGGACATCCTATATAGATTTCTCAACGAGGCGAAAAAGAATGTAAGCATATAATTATGAAGTTAATTTTTTTAACCGTAATAAGTTTAATTTTTCAATCGAAGTAATTAATCCAATGACAATGGAAAAATGTTAAATGAAAACACTAATAAAATCATTGTATGCAAGAGCTTTTTGTCACGTGTACAGCATGCAATTGTTTTGTTTATATTTTTGGATTCGTCTTATTGAAAATAATATAGTGATTCGATGAAATAAATATGGTCACCTTATTTACTTTGATCACAGCTGTACTGTGAGATTAATTAGTTAATTAGTTAACGGTATAATTACCGTGCACTTTTGTATAAACCAAAATCTTCTCGATGCACAATTTCCCTCAACAAGGTTAGCCCTAATTTCGTTAAACTATGATTCTCGAAAAGAAATTGTAGGTTACGTAACCGAGGTTAACTTGCTAGTTTCCGAATGATAGATCGATCGAAAAATTTACTAAAAACGAATCATAGACTCTTAACACGTAACACGTTAATTTTAACATGATATTAAGATTATATTTGGCTCTACAATGAATTTTTAAAAAATTCTTCGCTTTTCAATTAGAACTGTAAGCGGCCTGAACGGAAAGTTCGGCGTGGTTCGTATGCGCCCCACGCAACACTGACGTGTTGAACACCATTAACCTCTTAGGCACACTCAATTGTATTATTAATTATTAAAGTAAATTATTACAGTTAATATATGCATCATATGTTGAAGAAAAATTATAAAATTTCATTAAAAAACCATTAAAGTTAAAATGTATGCATCATATCTTTAAGATAAATTATAAAACTTCATACAAACATTATTAAAGTTAATGTACATGCACTTCAAGAAAATTTATAATACAGTTATCACAAACTTTATTCTAAAATTGTTAAAGTTAAAGCACATACATTATATCATTAAAAAAAAATTATGTTACCAAAAACTTTATTCCAATGTAATCCATCGTTCAGGAAAATAGTCCCGAGCAAAATATTCAGCCGTGCCCAAGAGGTTAAACAAACCAAAGAAAGTAGAGTGTCAACATAAACGCAAAAGAATCCGCCGTATCACGAAGTAGGCTACAGATCGTAGTTGTTAAACTCTGCCCGCGTTCCGATTGGCGCACGATATCGCTCTCGACCAATCGATATTCAAAATTCAATCCTATTCCGTCGGAACGGTAATGAATCACCGTGGGGAAATCCCGCTTAGGAAATATCGCAGAAATCAAATAAAAGGAAAGTGAACAGTAATGCAAACGTAATCGTCCGTTCAGATAACGCGGTTTCGATATCGCGTGGTAAAACCGGCAACGTCGCGCCGCGCGCAACAAGTCGCTCCTGTCAAGGAAGGTATCTGCGCGGTATGACGCACCTCTTCGTTCTTTATGGTGGCCAGGGTGTTCACGTACTCCTTGAACCGATTCCGTGCCTCGACTGTAACGTGAATTTCGTGCATTGTTCAGTGACCGTCGTTCCGTGACTCGCCGGGTGTGACAACGTTATTGGATCCGGTGCTGTGTTTACACACAGGGCACGGGTGCAACATCGAGGTCACACCTCGCCGAGACGAGACAGTTAGCCGATCGAATTCCACGATGGGATTTCGACGTACCTCGGGTTTCCGGGTCGGTTAGGAATCTCTTGAAATGCTTCACCACGTCGTGGTTCCTCGCGGTGCCGCCGTTTTCCAATAAATATTTCCGAATCTCTTCGAGAGACAGTTCGCTGGGCGTCGCCATCTTGTCACTACTGAGCGCTACGCTGGCGCCGCCAACGGCTGATCTCCGACGCCGTCGATAAAAACGACCTCTGTGCTACTTTGCACGCACACTCGCGCGCGTAACGGTCTCGCTACGCTTTTGCAGCATGTTCTACTTATGGATTTATAAATCAGAAGGACGTCACACGGTGCTGGACACTTGCATCACGTTTTTACGGATAGTTTTCTTGCCGGCCTTACGAAGAAACACGGTACACGTACGTTAACTGCCTAGTTGGCTCGTTTTATCACTATACTGCGGGAATCGTGCGCATCCGTGGCGCACGCTGTCTTTAGAAAATTAGAGAACCACTAGTCTTCTTTTTATCAATTCGTGCCGATCTTACGGAGAATTTAAATTCGTAGCGAGAGTCGTAAAAGATTCGTATATAATATTTCTGTTGTTCTTAGCGATACGAGAAAATGTTCAACAAAGAAAATGTTGGAAAGGTTTTTTTTTAAGGTTATAATTTCCAAAATTTCAAGTGTCATTTTTTAGGTGGTATATAGTAGTTTTAAATTGTTGCATCGTACCGTGTTTACGAAGAAACACGGTACACGTACGTTAACTGCCTAGTTGGCTAGTTTTATCACTATACTGCGGGAATCGTGCGCATCCGTGGCGCACGCTGTCTTTAGAAAATCAGAGAACCACTAGTCTTCTTTTTATCAATTCGTGCCGATCTTACGGAGAATTTAAATTCGTAGCGAGAGTCGTAAAAGATTCGTATATAATATTTCTGTTGTTCTTAGCGATACAAGAGAATGTTCAACAAAGAAAATGTTGGAAAGGTGTTTTTTGAGGTTATAATTTCCAAAATTTCAAGTGTCAGTTTTTAGGTGGTATATAGTAGTTTTAAATTGTTGCATCGAATTGAAAATTGAATAAAATGCAACGTATCCTCTCCGTAGAATATTTGAAAGAAGGCAACACCGTTAAGCAACACTGTAAAATCACGTGTATCATTAATTTCCCTTCCGTATGGTAGATAACGTGTTAATTGTAGGACTCAAGAGTTTTTCTTATGGAACACGTAAGTACTGCACGTAAGTGATGTACCAAAGGTATATGTAAATTACGGCTGAATTACAACCTGTCAAGCACAACACCGTTCCGATATTTATTTCACTGGAGCCTGACCTGAAACAAGAAAACCGAGTAAACGCGATAAAAACTGCTGGTTACTCAAGAGTGCAGAATTAAAGTCACGCCCATTAATACTCTAGAATTCAACGGGCTAATTCAATTATTTGCGCGCGGATGAGATTTAAAACGAGCGGCTTCAAGATAATTCAATGAACTCGGGCCCGCGAGAAATATATACCGAAATTATACAGGTTGAACGGATTTGTAAATAAACATAACGAAATGCAAATTGTTTCTTTGCAACGCATCGGAACGGTAGCGGAACAACCGCGCGTTCGATGCGCCGGAAGGAAAAGCTTTCGTAACAAGTGAACGACGTCTAATTGATGGTTAGAAATGCAAATAAAAATTACATATGCGTGAAAATGCATACACGTACGTAGCCTGTAATTTCGTTCTTAACAATGTACTAACGAGCCGTAATCACATCGAACCGGGCCCGGCAAAAAAGAAATTGTTAACGTCATTAGTAACCGATGCAATCGTTGCGCCTCATGCATAACGCATAATACGACTCAATTATATTTCATTATAATTGCGACGATGGGCGTGTGCACGAGCCCCGATCCCGTCGGCGTCGCGACGCGATTGAAAATCACCCCGGGAACCGATTTTTCGCTTCTGCGACTGCAGGCCCGTGTTCAACGAGCGACGATCGAGCCTGACATTCGAATCGCTCGTGCAAATAGACGATTCGCAAAACCTTTTAGCCGTCCGACGCGTTTCATTCCATCCATGCGGACGTCCGGCCGCCGAATCCCTCGAATCGACCGGTATTCAAATTTTTATTCCAAACCCGCTTAACTATTACGCCCTCCATCGCCCATCATCCTCCACAACCCACCACTATAAAAATTACGGAAGATCGAGAAAGGCTGCTCAATTTAATAGATCAGTTTTTATTCCAAACCCGTCTAACTATTACACCCTCGATCGCACATTCTCCTCTATAATCCATCACTATCAAAATTGCAGAAAATCGAAAAAGTCAACTTATTATAATACAAACATTTTAATTCTAAATCTGTGAAACTGCTCAACTTCAATTACCTATCACCCTCCACAATCCACGAATATAAAAATTACAGGGGATTGTGAAAGGCTGCTCAATTTAATGGATAAATTTTTATTCCAAACTCATCTATTACACTCTCGATCGTCCATCGTCATCTGCAATCCACCACTATCAAAATTGTAGAAAATCGAAAAAGTCAACTTATTATAATACAAACATTTTTATTCTAAATCTGTGAAAGTGCTCAACCTCAATCGCCTATCACCCTCCACAATCCACGACTATAAAAATTACAGAGGATTGTGAAAGGCTGCTCAAATTAATGGATAAATTTTTATTCCAAATTCATCTATTACACTCTCGATCGTCCATCCTCCTCTGCAATCCGCCACTATCAAAATTGCAGAAAATCGAAAAAGTCAACTTATTATAATACAAACATTTTTATTCCAAATCGAATAGTTTCATACTACCTTCAACATTTTGTCTGCGTACAGCCAAAAATTCTTTCATTTCATTTCAACATCATTTTCTTTCTCCCAAAAATTGCAAACAACTCTCATCGACTTTTCAATAGAAAAGTAAAGGAAGTTTTGGAAACAAGTTGATAGCAGATAACTGAGTATTAACGTAAGGATCGATACAGTGTAGAATACTTGAGAAATGCAAATAGTGCATCAACAACAAGTTCCATCATTCCCATGTAACATCATCTGTTTTTCTAACGAAAATAAATAGTACGAGTGACTCGACTATTAATCTGTCCTCGTGCTGTTCGTGTTGCTAACGAAACAACCTGCGAATCACATGTACACGACACAGATTACGGCCAGGATAATGTTCGATTAAAGAAAATTGGTACATTAAGCCCGTCCGAACCCGCACCGTGTTTTAATTTCCTAGTCGGCATTAGAAAAGGACGCAAACGTGGGGCCTTTCATTGATTAAACTTTACGCTGGCGGAAGTATGAAAGGCGCACAATTAGCTGGATACACCCCGCAGGATCGGTCTTCGATAAACTCGTTTACAAATGCAAAAGACATCCTGTTACACGAGCATAATTGAGTCCCACTGTCGCGTGATGTTAACTGGTACGGGTAATGATGTAATCCCTGAGAAATAGTCGATTAGTTTCCAATCAAATGAAGCGGATAAATGTTTGATTTAATCGTGGTACAGCGGCCGGGAATACTCGATGATTTGCATAATATTTATAATCCGGCGGACGATCCACATACAGTAATACTCGGATCGCTTTGGTTAACCCCCGTTTAACTGTCGCTTTTTATCCCTCCGCTTGGTAAGATCGGCGCGACCTCTATTATCGAAACCATTAAACTTTTGCACTCGAGGCTATGGGAACTCCGAAACGAAATATGTCTTCCGACCGAAAATGTATTTCGCATTTTACGGAAACGGAACTGATACAATATCTCTCATAATATTTAAATGTTTAACAATGTTAGCAGTTAAACGATGGTATAGCAATTTGTAGCGATGCCCCAAAGCTGCTACTCGAGTGCTAAAGGTCAATAAGGGAAAACAAATTTTTGCGATTCCTAATCGAATTCTTTCTCGGTTATTAAGATTTGTAAGGGTTGCCAGTTTAGAAAATGGAAAACTCCGGAACATATCCTTTCCACATTTTATCGACGTATTTATCAGGATCCTAAAAATATACAACAGATCAAAGTTGATTCAAAGTCCCGGGCGATGAAGCGGACAGCTTGAAAAGAACTTCTCGTAAATTGTGATCAGCTTAAACAAATAGCAGCCGTTGATGTAAGGGTAAAAGAATAAAGATTCCCATGACCAAGCGGTGAACCTAAGCAACTGCGTATCGTTGTGGGCAGTGTTTTTAGAAAATTCAAGAATGCCCCCATTTGCTAAATGAGACCAAGGGCGGAAAAGGGCGTGTACGCGTGCATCGCACACTGGAGCACAATTACAGGCGCGTGTCTGCGTGGCAGGAAGCGGCCGACTGGCTTTCATAATTAAACCCCTTTGGTCGACGATATTCCAATGAAACGGCGAGTAATGATCGAGCTAGACTCGCTCGGAGCGGCTGAACGGTCAAGCGTTTCGCTCCCGAGCGTACTTTAAACATTCTTAATGGCAGCGATTCATCCCCGCCCCCAGAAACAGCTGATAAACCCGCGCTTTTTCTCTCTCTCCCTCCTTGAACGTTGGGCCGCGAAACGCGCGTTTAAGGCGTCTTTTGTAACGCGTGTTACGGGGGTCGTCGCGGGGATCAGAGATCTCGCATCGATTAAAGTAATTACAAGTTACGACTGCGCACGCGGATATATATGCCCGTGTCTCTAAATAAGAGAAAGAGACGAAAAGGAAAAAGAAAAATGCGAACGAGTAGAAGGCATAAATACATTTTTGAATGGGAACGGGAGCATATCAGGCATCTCCGGTATAGATGAGATGGTAATCTCGGCAGGGATTGGTAGCAGAGTTGCCAGCGCGCTCGCGCGCGCTCAGAGTATGTTCTTTTGATACGATTCTATATGCCCCGGCCATGCCACAGGATTGATGCACGAGATTGGCCGTGGTATTTCCGCGAACAAAATGCGCGCGGCCAAAGAGGTCGGGGCTCCGGGGGCGAGCAGCGGTCGCAGCAAGAAGAACGAGCGGCCGGGTACGAGGACAAAGGAATCGCGTCGACGCCCCGTGGCCCCGTAGGTGCATCCACGATATCATCTACCCATGTTCCCCTGCGTTATGCTTATGCTCGTGCATACGTAAAAGATCCGCGCGCCGGACTGCAGCCGCCGCCGCCGCCGCACCGCCGCAAACGCAGCGCGTTGCAACGCTTTATCCGGACCGGTGCAAACTGCAAAAGAGCCCCGTGTGATCTACCGCCCAGTGATATGTCGCCGCTGGGATTCCGAGGAGAGCCCCCCCTCGGGCACCTACGAGCTTCTTTTTCCTCCCGGCCGTTTGTTCTCGCACCATTTTAATTAATTCTTGGACAATGCAACAGGGGAATGCCTTGTCCCTTTTTCTTCCCTGTCTTTTTCGCTCTTTCCCCCTGGCGTCTGTTTCTTTTCTTTTCTTTCGCGCAGTTTTTTCCCGTGCACGGTTATCCGAGCGTGTACAAGAATTCATTATGTAATGTATGGTTTCCGTTGACTTCTCTCACCCTTGGGCCACTTAAAACGCTACCTCGGCGCCGCGAGCAGGCTCGATTTTCAGACGCCTCTTTCGCAACCGCTGGCTGCCGCTCGCGCGCTCGAGCTTCGCATGATTTTAGAGACTCGAGGTTGCTAGAATTGTTGGCTCAGCCTTGATCCTTGCTGTTTCGAACGGTCTTGGATCCTTGGCTCGGCGTGATGCTGCTGTTTATCCTTCTTGAGTAACAATCGCGAGGACACGCGGTTTCATCAGATTCGGAGTCTCGCGGTTAGACGATTGTTAGATCCTGATTTGCTGATTTGTTGCGAACGATCGTGACTTCTCGTCGTTCTTCACTTTGCACCATGCCGATGATCCGTTCCAATGAATATCTCATCTTTCGAAATACGAGCGAATAAAACGCTTGAAATTTTCGAATCAAACTAATAATTGACGAAATGACGAGCAAGACGTAAAAGAGATGTCGTTTGAATCAGATGTTTTTTAATCGCAGAGAAATAATTATTTGTAGCGATTCCGTTCGATACGATAGTTTCGATTATTACAGTTCGTCGGAAGGCTAATTGAATAGGTTTCCTCTGCGCAAGGCTCGATCGAAACGCAATCAATATCTATTTATAGAAGAACGCAAACAATCAGCTACGGCGGCCACAGCCCCATCTTCTAATATCCTTATTCGAGCGGAATTATCTGCACTCTGCGGTTCACCAAAACTATTTAGTAAAATATGCGGAACAAGCATTAACACCGGCCCCGTTTTTGCTAAAGGAACAGAAACGCGCGCGAGGGCATGCATGCAAGACGCCGGAAACGCATTGCACTCGCGATCCTGCCGCTGATGGAGAAAAAACGGGATGTGTTCGAGGTGTGATAAAAAAATTGTACGAATGTGGCGAAAAAGTCCTTTGCATGTTGTGGAAACAAAACGTGAAATTAGGAAGCAGTTATAAAAATGAGATAACACGGTGCAGTGAAAATATTCTATAAATAAACCATATAAAAATAATGAACATATTGCAACGGTGTTGTAGCCTTCCAACGATTTGTATATCTTGAAAATGCAACTTGATCGCTGTGCATTATACATTACGCTGTACTTTATCATCGATGCAAGTATTAATTCGAATAATTTCACGAGCAACTGCAAGTTTCCTGCAATTTTCAAAAAATCATTCAAACTTAAGTCGGAGCACTGATTTTATGCGTTTATAATAAAGATTAATAAGCGAAAAACTGAAAAAAATAGAATTTTATCAGCCCAGCGGGTTGAAATTGAAGAAAGTAAAGAATAAATTGAGACTTGAAATTTTTGCAATTATTTGGGGCAGGTGGGCCTTCGCCGTTTTCAATGATCTTGAAATACGTTATAGAGAACATAATTCTGAACAATTTGCACCTGAACGTGTAACCGTCGAACGGCCTTAGTTTCAAAGATATTTACAGAAAGTCTATAGCAACCACGTAGCCACGCTACGCTTGCCTAGACCAGCTGCCATTTTCCCAAGACTCGGCGTCAAGCCGGCATACGCCACACCCTCGCGCTCCGATTGGTCCACGTTATCCGTTAATAACTCGAAAACGAAGCGACGAATCGCAAACTTGCAAATGAGAATGTCGCTCATTTTCGCCTGGGGAATCTCCCATTAAAAATATCTCGGAATTTTACGGAACACCCTGTACAGTTTACACCATATAAAGATTCCGCGACGCGACCAGCCCCGCCGACTTATATATTCGTCCATAATTGGAACGGCGGCGCGCGCTCGAATTGGCCGCGCTATATAAAACGTCCCGTATAAAGAGCGCACTTTGGTGGGTTTCTTGCGCGGTTTTTAGCCGGCGTACCTTCGGTGGTCTCGTTAGAAGGACAGTGGGAGGTCCGTCTGAAAAACCAGCAATAACGCGTAACAAACCCCGCAGTCGGTTTCTAGTACGAACTCGTAATTCCGAGTGACCAAAAAACGTCACCGGGAAGGACTCGCAAGGACAGGAGCAAAACGAAAGGAAAGGAACGGAACGGAACGAAACGGAACGGGAGAACGAAGTGAATGAAAGTGCAGGAACGTATCGAGCGCCGCGTGCATTATACGTCGCGACATTAAAAGTCCTCGATCGTTTCGGAACAGTTATCGCGATTAATGCGTATCGGTAACAAGTTCTCGTTCTGATTGGGAATAAATTTCGCCGGGAACATGAGGGATATACGTCGCATGTTAAAATATAGTGTATATATAACCGGAGGAGGAGGAGGAGGAGGAAGAAGACAGAAAGCGAGAAAGAGAGATGGTGCACTTCCTCTTCGGTGGCCACGCACACACCGCACCAGCGGCAGCGAACGTGAAACGTTTCGCTGAACAGAGTTATGGGCTCTAATGAGTCGAGGGGTTAAAAGCGCGAGTCCCGATCTCCTCACGGCAAAAGAAGAGAGCTAAAACCCTATCGGACCGTTCAATCTATCCTGACTACCGTTTACCACGGCGTCGTTTAAAGTGGCCACAGGTGCTCTCGCCCGTATATACGCTCGTTCCCCGGGTACCAAAAACGACCGAAAAGAATGCCAGGAAAAGAATGAGCGAGATGAGTGCGTGGCCGAGTATATACATATATATATATATTTATGTATATATATCGACGGGTGTTTGGCTTTCTCATAGTTCGAGCGACCGCCGCGATTTTTAGCACTCGATTTTACCTCCAGAGGAGAGGGACCCCGTTCGCAACCGCGCGGCCAGCTCGAACTTCAAAGATGCGCGATCGAAACTGCCCGCCACTGTACAGGCATTACATATTATCGTGGTCGTCATTCAACCGAACCCCGTGTTCTCGTCGACTCGTCGACTCGCGTCGCAAAGCGGCTTTCCGTGCATACAAAGTCGAGGGCTCGATCAACACTCTACGCACCACGGGGTCGCGATGTCGTCGAGTCGGTGGCTAGAGCCGCGGAAAAGAGCAAAGTATACCTTGGTAAGGCTAATAGCGGGCCCCTGTGCTTCCGAGGATTACACACGACCTGGAAATTCAATGGTATTTGCTCGGACGTTTGTCATCTGATTTTTGCCACGGCTCTGCAAACCGCGGTTGAATTATCCCAATTGCTTCGCTATTATCGCTTGTTTGATGTGCCTCCATTCACGACGGCGTTTCTAGCTATTCCCATCGGCATACAGCGGTCTCGAACCACTGGAAAAATTCAAACGAATATATCGCATGCTACGTCTAAACGTCTGTTAGGATATAGACACGTTGCTGTCGCGTCATGTAACGTACGGTAATGTTGCGATAAATGCCGCTAGCTCGAGTTTGAAGATGTTTTACATTAAAGTGGTTTGAACTGCTCAAGGAAGTACACGATAAATGCAACGTTTCGCGGACCAGAAATGTTGACGTTCAATGCGACTTCGATGTAGTAACGTGTCTGTAAGCGAATACTGATTCGCTGTCTACCAATGAGTAGCAGTGTCTTAGAGGATGTAAAACTGCTTTAAAATGTTTTAAACGAATTCTTAATTATATTGTAGAAGCTAATTTTCCAATGAAGTGTGATGTTATTGCATCATTTTTACATTTGAAAAGTACCTTCGCTGCGACACGATGACAAGGGTAGTCGTTCGTTGAAATCTAGTCAACGTATCTGCGAAATACTGGGATTTTCCCACACGTTATTACTCAGCAGTGCTAAGATGTAATTATATTACAAAAAAAGTACACGGACGGTTAGAAAAAGTCGTACTCGTTAATTATTAACATCGAGACACGTAGTTGCAAACATCTATCGACTGCAGAAAATTGCAGAGTGAAGTAAATATACGTCTTACTGTACACCGATGAACGTAGAATAATATCCCTGACACTTCAAAACATGGTCGGCCTGATTAATTACGTGTTAAGATCTGAAAACGACGAAAAAAGTCGGAACTATGCATTAATAACGAAGGCAAAGTGAAGTATAATAATATACTATTTTTAATCACACTGTATATACATTTTCCTTTGCAGGGTATAAAAGGCGACTCAAAGAAATTCTGCTCGCCGTTTCCCCTTACCGATTCTTACCGAAATTAACCTCTTAGGCATAAGCATTAACCATTATAGTGGCTTTCGCGGATGTCATCTTCTTGTACAACGCGCCACTATAGTGGCTATTTTGAAACCCCTTTTAAATCGTTTCGAACACTGCATTTTTTAAAAAGTATAACAGCGAAGTAGAACGTTATGTGCTTCCGTCAAAGCTTTTTCGACACAAGTACTGCTTCCTGCTCTGTATCAATTATTTTCTGAGTAGCCCAGATACCAAACGTTTCTAAATTATTTACGATTTCATGAAGCTAATAATAAAAGTTAATAATTGAATTATTATTGCATCAACTGAGTCACATAGTAGTATATGGTATTGTTTGATGCCATCGAATTGTTTCTGCAATTCTCTTTTCCAAACGATTATTAACCTCTTAGACACTATGCGGCACTATAGTGGCTTTCGCGGATGCCATCTCTCTGAACGACACGCCACTATAATTGTATTATTAAATATCAAAGTAAATTGTTAAAGTCAACATACGTGTATCGTATCTTTAAGAAAAATTATAATTTTATGATCAAACACTTCATTTCAATGTACTCGTGTAGAGAACAGCATTATCCGTCACACATTGCAGTAGCTGTATCGTTTACACGTAATTCGCGTTGACCTCTGCCATACAGAGAAACAGCCCTGCGCAAAAATTCAGCCGTGCCGAAGAGGTTAAAATAAAAGTAAAAATTTTGGAATTCGAATCGCTTCGAGGGGAAAGGACGAATAAAATCGAGCGGACACGTAACGAGAAGAAACGTAGCGGTGAACTAATTTGAAAAAAAAGATGCGATAATACGAGTAGCGTGATCAAGGAGAGGCGATGATAAGGGACAAATGTCGATTGCGTCATCGGCGGGTTTTATCGACGCGAGGATGGTCGCAGCGGTCCGCGCGATCAATCTTTGACGCGTCGGCCGTCGCCATTTCGGAGTGTGTCGGTGCGATGATAACGACTGGCAAGTGGCGACTATTAGCAGCGTTTTAAGCCAGGTACGCCGGTGTCGACCGGTAGGACAGGGATGAAATTAAAATGCTGACCAGCTGGTGGGGATGTTGAATCGAGAACGGAGGGTTCGAACGTCGAGGCGGCTCGTTGGAGAGGGTAGCGAGCGGAAGAGGGCCGAAAGTACTATCGGCGTATTCGTGTCGCTGTCAGTAACTACGCATTAGCGCATTCATATCGCATTCCGACCCTTCGTTCGACCGGTGTCCGCACGTTCGCTTCCACCTCTGTACACGATCGTGCGAGCCGCCCCCAGAAAAGTGTCCCCCGATGAGATCGGGCTGTTTCTCGAGCACCGAACATCGCGTCCAAGTTTGTAAGCTCGCAAAAACCCTGTCGAACATTCCGCTGCTCGGTTGCAGGCTACTTAGGGCCCCGGCGAATAGTGTGTCAGTAAATATAGGGACCCTCCGGTGACGTCCCCGTCGTCTCGGCTAAGGTGGCATATAGTGGCATTATGCTCGTGGCGCGACACGCGTCCCGCGTTCTGTCACCTATCGCGTGTCGTTTCTTCTCGCGGCCGCAACAAATTGCGGCCCCGCGCCGTAAGAACCGGCGGAAAAAGCTGCTGATGATCCACGGTGACAGCATGTAATAAACCCCGGGATCTGCCAACCGGTAATTTGTACTCTGGAATATATTTGGTCCTCGCGTTTCATGACCACTCCACCACGGTGTATCTCTTACAAAGTATACATTCCGCACGACGCTCCGGGGCTGTGTTATTAGCCGCGAAATTACCTTGATTTGCATTACGCAGTCGCGAACTTGTTCCTGGAAAACGTGCCGGAAGACGATCGGGAACAACGAGTGGCGCTTTATTCGCGTTTCCACAAGCAGTTCTGGATTATTTGTTAACGTTGTTCCTTCCGTCGTGTCGGTGCACCATTTTTTTATTTCAAAATACCATTAAAGGGATGTTATTTCATAAATATACAAGATGATCGGTAACTAGTGATACGATCCAAATTCCCATAAACAAGATAGAGAAATAAATTCATAAAAACGCATCGAAGACGGAAGATATTTATTTTTGCCTGCTGTCCACAATGTGTCTCTTAACACTAGAACTACCGAACGATAAATCCAACGATATGCATTGCTTTGTAATAATAACGAAACTGCACATATTCAAAGTTTATATCATTTTTATTGTATCATGTGCTTCAATAAAGAAGTACACGGGAAAGTTTCCAATGAAAATATTTTTATAACTTCAGTAATTGCCAAAGAAGCAATTAAAGACTCTCCAGGATCGAAAAGTAACGCGAAAATGAGGAAGAATTTTATTCTGCGATTTAACTATCGTTATGCAAGCGTTGCCAAGAGGTGCGTGAAAAATAATTATCATCTAATTATATAAAAATTACCAAACGCGTTCATCCAAATAAGCATTCGTGGTAGGTAAACCGCGGCCATACTTCGCGTGAGAGAAAACGCTATGCCGGTTGGTCGACGACTCTGGATGACCAGTCAGACTTCCGGGCGACACGGCGGCAAATGGCGGGCATTCGCTACGGTTCCGTTGGAGCGGAAAGGAAGATCCGGATCGGCCGGATCGGCGATCGTCCGTCGATGCCGAGGGGTCTTTGTAAGTTCGCGCACGAGGTCCGCGTCGCCCCGAAGAGGCCGGCACGCCGCCCACGTCGTCGCCGATTATCGGTAGGTGTACGTGAAAGGTAAGGGCAGCCCCGATCGAGGATAACGATCGTTTATCGGCGCCAACGCGCGAGACCTCGCTATCGTTTCCTCTCGGCCTCCCTTGTCGACAGATCGATTCAAGGAAATGGAGAATTGCGGTAATTGCGATAAGTGGACGCGATATACGTTCACATGGGACGACGATCTCGCAAGCTTCTCGCCGGAAAGGTGTTAATCCGCGAGCCGCGGAGATTTACGACTCGAGTCGATATCGCGACCGAGAGCACCGGCTCCGTTCAACAAGAATGAAATATATCGACGATGTCTGCGCGAGAACCGCGAGGGCTCATCGTCGTTTACATTTCCTCGGGGTGCGTTTACAACGCCGCGGAGAACGTCCTGGTACACGGTTTGCTTCGATTACGGGAAACGCCGCTTCGAAGTTCGCGATCTTGATCGGAACAATGTTGATCGCGGTTTCAGGCTTTGGAATTGTCGGAGAGATTTGTAGTCGAGGCTGATCGCGGGATCTAGAGTGAGAAGTCGAAACTGATCTTAATCGATGCTCTTCGAAGCTTCGAGTTCTATCAAGCTTGGTAAATAGAAAAAGAAGTTTCGCTTAACTCTCTTCTATGTTTGGAGCGTTTCTTTTTGTCCTTTTCGCGACCGAGAAATTTTTGAATAATTATTTCATTCGGTTGCACTATTCTTTTTCAACGAAACCTGAACGTTTGAAATCGCAAAGACACGATGGAAAATATCATCGCCATTATTATGGAGGTTCCGACTATTGTTTCTGAGTAAATGTTACGTTAATTACCTTAAACGGGAGATATATTAAGATTAGTGATACACTAACATTAGAAAGCAGGAACAACCAGTAGATCGAAGATTATATACGGAAACAACGTTTAAAGTCTAAATGCACGATAAATTAGGCTTCCGACTTCCTGCATCAAAAACGCCCACGGACATTGAGCCAAGCCGAAAACCAATGATTAACGCGTACTTCCTCACACGGCACATGAATTGTTAGCAATTTATAGAGCACAGACGAATATAATAACGTAAATACTGTTTCGAATAACGGCGTAACAATTTTCACTGGCGTCTCGGAGTCGACGTTCGAGTGCAAGGGGTTAATACGGAGAAGTACGCCGCGGCCATTTTACAGTGACGTCGAGATGGAGATCGGTCTCTTCCAAAGGATCCGCGGTCCTTATCAACGGTCCTCGAGTATGCTCTCGCAGCAGCTCTCGCAGCAAGCTAGCAAATACAATTATCCCGTCGCCCAAGATTCCCGGACGGCACTCCAGGAAACGGGGGTCTTTGGCGAGCGGCGAGTCCGCCGTTTACAATCCGCGGTTCCGATCGGTCCTCGGAACCGTTTGAACAGTGTTCGGCAACAAAGTGTCCCGGCAATAGGAACGCGCCCCCGAGCGACGCGGTCTTGGCAAAGCGGAGGATCCTTGGGCAGACGAGTGGCAAGGTATGTTTCTCCGGGCGGATTCGCGGAAAAAGAGTGTCGCCGAGCGAGGAGCAAACAAAAGGGGTACGCGAGAGCAGCGTGTAGGATGGAATATAAGTGAAATCGCAATAATTACCGGCGGCACGGATCAGAAATCCTGCAATACGGTAGTCGGGTAGGCGGTATGGGCTACGAACAGGCGCATACAGGTATACGCAAGCTCTTTGTCGGACGGAGGTGGAGTACGGGTTATATTGGCGCCACCTCCTGCACGGTTAAGCGAGCGACTAGGGCAGACTTACGCCTTACGCCTCTCTCTCTCTACCCCACCCTCTGTCTCGCACCCGTGCACACTCTCTCGTTCGTCCTCTCTCTCCCTCTCTCTCTCTCTCTATCTTTCTCTTTCGCTGTCGGTCGCTCTCCTCTTCGTCTCTCTCGCTCTCTCTCTCGATCGCTCGTCTCTCCCCTTTCTCCCTGTCCTCTTTGTCTCTCGCTGGTCTCCCCCCTTCGCGCTCCCCTCGCGACACCTCTCGCTCGCTCGCGCCGGCACGCTCTGTTCCGTTCTCTCTCCTCTCTCCTACCTCTTCCACGTTTCGGTTGCTCGCACGCTCGTTCGCTCGCTCGCACTCACGCACGCTAACTCGCACGCTGGCTGGCTCGGCTCTCGGCTCGGTTTGCTCGCTCGCTCGCTCGCTCGCTCAGCCGCGAGCGCTCTCTGCCTGCCCTCTCCCCCCTCGCCTGATGCTGCAACTCCGGCTTGGCTAACCCAACCTAACCCGCGGGCCAACTTCATTCCACGCCGACTGACCACCACCGACGGCCGTCGTCGTCCTCGACGCCGTCGTCGTCGTCATAGAACGCGGGTCACGCGACACGCTGCGTCGACACGGTTCCCCCTTGTGTGCTCGTGCCCGTGCCCGTGCTCGTGCTCGTGCTCGTGTTCGTGCGTCCTCTGCGCCCCGCTTCTTATTTTTCGCGCGCGCGCCACCCCCGCCGACTCGCGAGAGACCCTCTCCAAGAGAGACCATCGAGATCTCCCCCTGATCGCAGTGACAGCCCGGAGGGCCACGGACGAAACCCGCCAGGTGCGACAGAGATAGTGAGTGACTACCACCGGCCGAGCAGTTCGCGTTTCTTTCATCCCCTTCTCGGAGAACCGACATCCGTTTCCGGGTGACAGAGGCCTGGTTCCGAGTACCAACCCTCCCGAACGCGTCCGCTCGGGAGATAACTGTCATGGACATGTCCGAGGATTGCTGGGACCACGTGGGTCTCCTCCAAGAGGTCTCCGGCGCGGAACCACCCCCGCAACCGCCCGCACCCGACTTCCTAATTCAGCAACAGGAGGTGAGCAGCCGATTTCTTTTCCCTCGACGCGACGCTGCACTCGAGGAACAGGTCGGTACATGGCTGTTGGCAAAAGCGCGGGAGAGTGTGCGTGATAGTTTTTACAGGTTTCAGGATGTCTTTTCGACCGTTTTCGACCCTTTCGTGCACCGTTCTTTTTAATTGGCTGTGGGACCACGTGGTGGTCGCACAACTGCCGTCCGAGGTGGTTCCGTTCCTGTGGGGACTCACGCTCGGACTGTCCCATTTCGAAAAGGACAGCTTCGTTATGTTCCCTTCGACGTTGAACGTTTTCTTTTCGTTTTCGGAAGATCACAGTTCATTTGTCAAACTCGATAATCTCCGACTCGAAGATTCTACTCCTTTTTCAATTCTGTATATTGTCTCAACTTCGGGTTTATTTTTTTGGGTTTTGGAGTATGTTCGGTTTGCTTGAAGACTGGCGGGGTCGAGCTGTCTCATTTTAGAAAAGGCAGCTTCACAAAATTCGATTTCCCGTTGAACGGATTCTTTACACTTTTGCAAGTTCGTAGCGCATTTCTGAAATTCGATGAACACCGACTCGAAGATTCTACTTCTTTTTCGACTCTGTATATTTTCTAAACTTCGGGTTTATTTTTTCTGTTTTGGGGTATGTTCGTTTTGCTTGAAGACTGGCGGGAACAAGCTGTCTCATTTTAGAAAAGGCAGCTTCACAAAATTCAGTTTCCCCGTTGAACGGTTTCTTTACACTTTTGCGAGTTCGTAGCGCATTTTTCAAATTCGATGAACACTTACTAGAAGATTCCAGGTCTTTCTCGATCCTGGAACGACGATCCTATTGACTAAGACACCTCGGGTGTTTTCGGCCTGTAATCCGAATTATCACTGCTCCGCATTTATACATTAATTTCGAAATTGTGCTACGCGTTACGTGCTTCACTTTCAGATAAAAATAGCGTACCTTAAACGTACGACGGGTAAATTACGGATTTGAAGCGGCGCGTGTTAACATTCGAGGATGCAGATCGCAACGCGAACGGAAACGATTGGAACAATTAACGAAACCACTTTATTTCGAACTTCGACAAGAAAACGAAGAAAACCAGTCTCTTTTGGCATGTCTCGTTTATCACAGTTCCGCGCAAACATCCGCAGTTTACTGATAAGATAGATCACAAGATCTGTAATCTAAACTACCTCGCTTCATTTTGACTATTCTCACGATGACTATATGCTCGCAAAATATCGCGTTACATAATATTTCTCAAAGAAACAGACTTTCCGTGCAGCTGTAACAAATTCGGCGTAACCGATTACGCGCGATGCTGGCGATCGCAATTTATTCATTAAAATTTAGGGCTCTTCGGAGATGAAACATTATTCGCGAACGTTATACTTTTCGAAACAAATTCAACCCGCATGCGATGTTTCGCAGCTACAAGCGAGCATTGAACTCCGTATGGAAAATTATAGTCTCGCAGAGTACTCCAAGAATATAGAAAATATCTAGAGCGTCGTTTATGGTAGCGATCTCCGAGCTAATCTACGATGCACAGGTGGACGCCGGCATCGGTATTACGCGTGTTATCATTTCGTAGTTTACGTTGCGAAACACTTTTCCGCTGTAGGTTCGACACGGCGAAATCCCGGGCAGTTTAAAATAAATTTTCGCCGCATTTGAAATTGACAGGGAGTCGCTTCCTCGACGGCCGACTTTCACCGCGATTGATTCCCGCCGAATCGAATGTCGATGGCCGATTCTCGTCTGTGGAGGGATCGGCGAAAAGCTTTCGAGAGCGTGTTTATTCTCGGGGAAACAGCGGCGTTTGCATAACGGGCATCCGCTAACGAAGGTTCGGTTACAGATATGAAATGAAATCTCTGTTCGCCTCTAATTGGCACATTATAAATTAAAACCGCTTTGCCGTGCACGCGATCACCGGGGCTAATTTATCCAACGTCTCGATGCGTCAACATTCCGCCGGCTCGCCTTCAATGAGTCCCGCCGGGGAAACGACATTGAGCCGATTCGACGGAATTAATCGTTACCGAATTCTTCGACGATCGCGGAATACGCGAGAGTCCGCTTTCGCGAGTCCGAGGGATCGCGTGTAACGACTTCCGAGCGCATTCTTTCGGCCTCGAACCGGCCTAATGGAACCTGCTCGGTGGCCGATCTAAACATCTCGAGATGCAATCGGATAGAGTAATTACCGACTCTACATACAACGTGGGAAGTTGTAAAAAAATGGTTTCATAGTTGTTCTGGCTGTTTCGTATCGCTTGTTTAGTTTAATAAGTACGGGAGCACCGCCAAGGCAATCGCGTTGCAGAGCTGATTGAACGCGCGTTTACCTCAGCTATGGAAGCCGTTCCAATTATGTAATCTAATTAGGAACCTTTCGAACTTCCTTTCGACCGGTTGCGAATTATTCGCGTCGCATTCCTCTAGCTTTATCGAACACGAACCTGCCGAAATTCTACCGATCAACCGCATTGGAAACTGTCTTCGCTTCAAAGTCCAGACATTTTTCTTTTAGTTAAGATATTTCCATTGTACACGCTTCATTTTGTACAAACGAAGTTTATCACTATTGCTTACAACACTTTCGCGTTTAGTCGCTTCTTAGGTACAAGCTTAGTAATGTGAAACCTACACAGTATGTGTAAACCTACTGAGCCTTAAAAGAGGCTGACATCTATTATCTTGTGCGAATGACATAATTGAATTTATTCAGGTTTCGAACGACTTTTGTTAGAATTTCTGCTTGAATTAAGGAGTATGTACAATTTTTTCTAACGGAAGAGTCTTCATGATTCTCATAATTGTACGATACAAAATTTGAAGTCGGTTATTTGACCAGCGGTGACAGTTTTAAGATTATGTAATAATATAGCCATTTTTAGTGGCGTCTCGCAGTAACCATTCGAATGTTAGGGGTTAATTAAAATTT
>CM052094.1:3891002-3901316 GCA_028453745.1 Agapostemon virescens
TACATTTAAAAGGAAGAAGACGGTGGAAGAATACGTACATATGTACATGTACGAATATGTACGATTACTCGCAGGTATACCTAAAAAGGCTACTTCGGAGTATGTAATGTACAAACTACGATGTAAAAGTAGTTTTTTAAGTTTCATTCTGTTAAACGGAATTAGTCAAACTCGAGTATTTCACAATTTTTCTAGGTCCATTGTGAATGATTGAAAACTTCTCAATGGATCTCTCAACACTGACAGCAACATTTATTGTAAGTCAACATGACATCCTCATTAACGTCGTTTAATAATTCGGTTGGAAATTGCAATGTAAAAGCAGTTTGTTAGGCTTCATTTTGTTACAGTGGAACTATTGATAGTCCTAATATTAGGCTTCCGTTTGGTAAAGTGTTAATAGGCTTTCGGTCGATAAAGTGTTAATAATTCTGAACCGAGAATAATATACCATAGTTCTTGAAATTTTCTAAAGTCTGCATAGTTTTGTATCGCACGCACTCATGTTTATTACGAACATACAAAATCGGCGACCTAACAATTATCCTCTTATTCATTCGGCATCCTAAACATGCTAAAGAGTGATTTTCCTTTATACATGGTAGTAAATACTATGTTTAACACGTTGACACACCATTTTGCTTAGCTTTCGCGTCACATTTTATTTACCTTTAAACGGAAATAATGCAACTGTAAATAAGCAAAATCTATTGAAATAGTGTGAATATTTCTGAATATTATATGAATTATCTATAACATATTAATTTGTAAATTTGATACTGTCAGTCCCCAGGGACTGACATAGCATTCAACGTGTTAAATTTTGACAGAGGAATCGTGGCACGGTCAAAGCGTTGATCTTTTAGACAAACCAGAAGATGGAGAAAACGATGTACTTCTCCGCGAATATTTCGCTCGATGCGCAGCTTTCTACGAGGCGGAGCGACGCTTTTGAGTGAAGAGGAAACAAGCCTCGGCGCGACATACTTGATGAAACACCGTGTATGAAGTACAATGTATTCGGGCATCTTTTCTCGAGAGCAGACATTTCGGTGCGACGCGGTGGTCGGGTGAAGATGCGGTCGGGGATTCTGGGACACGAAACTGTATCGACGTTAATTCGTCTTGGCGGGTACGAGACGGTAATAACCACGGCAACATAAGTTGCAATCAGCTGTCTATCCGTATGGGTGTGTTGGACCGCGGCGGCACGCACACTCGCCCCGAGCATTATTATGATAAACGATTATACGCGTGCGTGTACACGGACACGTTGATTGCACGCGGTGCCCTGTAGAATCCGCGTTCCCGCTGTTATTATTATTAAATTGCTTCCTTAGTGCACGCGAAGAATTACAAACAACCGATCGAGCGTGGACAAGGGGACGCGAAGCGGCGGGATGCACGGCTCTGCACACTCTGCACGCTGCACTCTCTGCAACGTTGCACTCTCCGCGCCGCACCGGCCGCCATGGAAATTTCCTTGCGGGGATTTTAATACGCGACCGAATTAAAACATTAAAAGTCTCGCCGGACTGGCGACGCGCTCTCAAATTGCTCCCGAAAGGAGCACGGACAGATTACGGTGCAAATTGCGGCGAGTCGCGAGTCCGTACCAGCAGGCTTGTAAATGAGCACCGTTTTAGATGAGTCTGCCGATCGATCTTCGGGTCAGTGTCATCAATTTTTTTCTGCCACCATGCTCCCGGCTCGATACGAACGCGAATCGTTCCGCTCCTCGCCGGAACTTGTCGAATTTTGCAACGCTGTCCCTCGGTGGGACGTGGGAACCTCGATTGCTCCAAAATACTTCCAAAATAAGTTCTAGAAAATGTTCTCGGCATTTATCAAAGCATCTAAATTTCTGGAAAAGCTAAAACTGTTAACTCCTCTTTTCAGTATCGCACCGAAAAATGGTATTTTTAATTTATTGGGATATGGGTATAAAATAAAACTCCACTCTACTGTAAAATATGAAATGAAATTTATATATTTTAATAGCTTCTCTAGAAGCACGTTGTGAGACACAACTTTACTCTACGAAAGAAACGTTGCTACAGAAAGACACAAGAGATCGATACTGAGGAGGAACGGTCGAATATAAACAGTTGAAGATCGAGGGTCCCATGCCGGGAAAATAAATTTTCATATAAATTTAATTAAATAAATTCCAATATAATTATTGGGACGTGCGAACCTTGATTAACATTTATCATAGATATTTATATTAGTATTTATAAAGGGTGTCCCGAAATTAACGCAAGGTTTGAATTAAATAGACAACATGGTTTTTAGTCTTTAGATTGTTATTTTTTCATTGAATCATAAAGTACATAGGATAGGGTTATTCATGGAATAACACATCGGGCAAATGGCCTCCACGGCATTGCTGGTACATACGCACTCTTTTGTCGACATTTTTCATGACCTTTCTGCATAATTGTGGCAGAATTTCGTTGATGCAGCGTTTAATTTCCTCTTGTAATGCAAAGGTGGTTGTAGGCTTATGGACATAGACCTTTGACTTCAAATAACCCCATAAGAAGAAATCTAATGGTGTTAAATCACACGATCTAGGGGGTCAATTCTGATCACCGAAACAAGAGAGTACACGACCAGGAAATGTCTCATGCAGTAATTGAATTGTTTCACTGGCTGTATGGCATGTGGCACCGTCTTGTTGAAACCACATATTGGCCACAATAGCATCCAATTTCGGCAGAAAGAACTGTGTTATCGTGTCGCGATATCGAGCACCAGTAACAGTTACTGCTTGACCAGCCTCTTTTTCAAAAAAGTATGGTCCAATGATGCCTCCTGCCCAAAATCCGCACCAAACAGTGACACGTTGTGGGTGCATTTGTTGTTCGACTATCACATGTGGGTTCTCCGAACCCCAAACACGGCAACTTTGGCGATTAACAAAGCCATCAAGGTGAAAATGTGCTTCATCGCTTAGGATGATTTTGCTCGAAAAATCAGCATCCACTTGTTGATGTTCAATAATCCATTCCACGAACTCTCTTCGCTGTTCATGGTCATTAGGCTTCAGTTGTGTTAATTGAATTTTGTAAGCATGGAGACACAGATCTTTTGCGAGTATACGCTGTAGAGAGCTTCTTGAAATTTGCAATTCTTGTCCACGATGCCGAATTGATGTTCCTGGGTTCTCATCAACACTCTCACGCCCTGCTTCGATATTGACATTTGAACGGCTTGTTTTTGGACGACCGGTGTGTTTAGCGTCTCCAACTGATCCAGTCTCCCTGAATTTTTCAATTAATCTTTTCACAGTTGACGAGGTAAAAACACTATTTTGACCATATTTTGTATAAAATTTTCGAACCGCGGCCGCCAAACTTTCATTATTTTTGAAATATTGTTCAATAATGAAAACACGTTGTTTTATCGTACAACGCTCCATTTTCACTAACCCTAAACTCTCAGCTGTCAAATTGTTCTTTTTTCATGGTTGCCAACAATTTACTACAAAAATGGTGGCAAATTCAAATCTTCTTGATCTTCTTTAGCTAGTTTCATTCTAATTTATAAATCAAGCTCCATTTTTCTTTTCGTTGCTGTTTGTTTGTTGTGTCATTTGTTGCTGAACGATGGGTATTCATTGTTGATCGTCTCTGACAAGTTTTATATTAATTAAAAATTGATCCCCATTTTCTTTTCGCCGATGTTTGTTTGTTGTGTTATTGCTGTTGAATGATAGGTGTCCATTGTTGATCTTCTTTGGCAAGATTCATTAAAATTTATATAAAATTCGTATAAAATTTTCGAACTGCGGCCGCCAAACTTTCATTATTTTTTAAATATTGTTCAATAATGAGAACACGTTGTTGTATCGTATAAACTCTCAGCTACCAAATTGTTCTTTTTTCAAGGTTGCCAACAATTTATTGCAAAATGGCAGCAAATTCAAATCTTGCGTTAATTTTGGGACACCCTTTATTTATTTTTCATAAGTTGAAACTCTGCCGTCGCCTGAACGTCCGGGTACTGTATTTATCGAACCCCCTAGTGCATTTTAAAGATGGCATGAACATGCAAGAAAATTTTTTATCAAACCCTTTAGTACATTTTAGCAGAAGCATCTGCAGACTCCTTACACAACGCGGTGAATGAAAATGGATACAAAATTGTATTTACTGAGTCCTCTAATGAATTTTTAAGGGTTCTAAGTTAATGCAATTAGACTATTCGGTTCTTTTCTCTTTCCAGTTCAACACTGAAACGTAAAACATTCTCATGACTTTTACTCATACGAGGAAACAGTTTCGAGTAACCTATGTACCCAGCCGCGTCCCGCAGAAACCGTTGTTTTATCGTGTGCCTGTACATCTTAATTTCCAGTGTAGAGATCGTCAGGAATACGTGTTTGGAACGGGCGAAACGTACAACGTCAATATCTTTGATTGAAAGGAGGAAATGAAACGAGCTCGAACAATGGGCCTTGAAAGAAACATTTTCCCTAGGAATTGTTCTCACGTCGTTCGAAATATCCTGGACATCTGATTCCCCGCACTTTTACACTACTCGTTTAACTTTGTTTGCCGCATAGATACCGATGTTTAATAACACAAGGATAAAGATCTACCCCGCACCGAAGCGAATATGGCTATGCTAAAAACGGTTTGACCAGTTCGTCGCTTCGCGTCCCGCGTGTTCGTCTTTCTCGAGGAAAAAAGCGTTTGTCCTGGATCGAAGATAACCGAAGCGTATTTCGTACTTCGTCGGAGTGTTTATTCTATTAATGCTGTATAAATAACTTCGGGGCACCGATAAAAAAATATATAAAATCGACACGGGCCACTCGAGCAGCCAGCGTCGCAGATATAAATCGTCTGTGAAGCGTTCCGATAAAGGTTTTCGTTGAATCGCGCGAAGAAATCGAGGCGATCGCCGGCTGCGATAAAGTAAATGACCGGTATCGAAGTCGAAGTGAGTAACGAGCTCAATTAGAACGACGCGCGTTGCTTCTTCAGGTTTTGATCGGGGACAAATATCGGTCCCAGCTGCGCGCGAAAAATACTGGCTCGCGAACGATGCCGATCGAATCCGCACCTGCGGCCAAAATAGTACGTCTCGTAAGGCCCACGACCGTCCCCTTGACTCGCTATACTCCGCTCGCTCACGTATGAGTTTCCCACGGCGGGCCAGGATGGGCCCGTGCGGGCCCGTGTGGGAATATCGGGGCTTATTACTCGCGCATAGGTAACACGTTCGATCGGCGATCGGCCGTCGATTTTTGTATTCCTTCCTCGTGTGCGTTTTCTCCTCGCTTTATCCGCTCCCCTTCCCCCCTTTCCTTCAGCACCCCGTCCCTTCTTCCCCTTGTTTCTCCCTCGAGCTATTTTTTTTATCCTTCGTGCAGTTTCTCTTTTTTATCCTGTCCGACTTGGTTTTGAATTTATCGCATTGCTCGCCGAGTATTCTCGTTCTTATTTTTCATCGACAATGCTATTCTGGAGAAAATAAACGCTGCGCGTCGAAAGATAACTTAAAATCTGAAAATACTGATAGGTTATGGTACGACTTAGTCACGCGATTCTTTCGTAGACTCGACTCTTCGAAAGAATCGGTTTTGTGGGTTTAAGAAGTATCACTTTCTTTCGAACTTTGAAATATTTCCTGTGAAATGTTTTTACTGGTCCGACGCATGGAAAGGCACGAATTTGTAAAGTATATTTTTAGGGAGAAGTTTATCCTTTATTCTAAACATTTTGTACGAAACACAATGGTTTCTCTCTGTCCCTTTGCAAGTTGATGTTACATTGGTTAAGCTCAACGTGACAATGTTTTTATTATTGCCATCTGCAAATAAATATTTCTATTAATAATAATCTCAGACATAAAGTGAACTACTGGAAACTACTACTGTAGCACGTTATAGTAAACTGCAACGAGCGACGCCATTTTCAAACTCTGTTTTCTCGAAAACACGGTGGTTCCTCGCGTACGATTCTCGTCGAACAAACTTTACAATATTTTTATTTTATAATATTATTTTAGAAGCTGCATCGAACCAATGAAATATTTTATTCATAAAAGTGCTCGTACAACTTACGCTAGACGAATATACTAAACGATTTACAGTTCGAAATAGTATTTGAATATTTTCCGTCCGGTAAACGCGTAAAATCCGTGATCTTTTAATAACCCGACTAATGCGAGCCAGACGAAAAGAGTGCATGGTCTGAATTGCGACAAAGCATTCCCCGGTGCACGATATTAATAGTTTAAGCCCCGTTCACACCGAAATCCGGAGCCTGTAGGAAGAAGTCTCGAGGCTCCGGAGCACGTACGCGCGTTCGTGAGAGAACTCGGCCGATTCGTACGATAACGACGGCGTACGGGCTGCTTCCGAATTGCTGTTTTCGCTCGGACACCGGTCGGGCATCGTCGTGAAAATGAAATGAGAAGTGGAACGAGGCTGGCCTGGCAGGCCTGCACGGAATTCCACAAGGCTCCCAGGACGAACGCGAGCGACAAAGACAAAGCGCGAGGCTTCTGATCCTTGATGCAAAGCGTCCTGCGTCGCGAACGTCAACCCGACTCGCCTCTCCTCTTCCCTCTGTCCTCGAAAAATAGGGTAGCTCGCGACCGAAAGCACCCTATCTCATACAAGCCCGTGTTAACTTCACGATCCGTGTAAACTTCGGACAATGACGATTCGCGGACGTTCATCCCTTCGGTTTGTGCAAACTGTAACTTTACTGCGCTTTGTCTTCGCTGGTGGCCGACGTCTGTTTCGAGAACTCTTCTGAAACCAAAAAATACTTTGTAGACTTCCTAATGTAAAATATAGACCGTTCGATGTGCAAAGAATTTCATGTAGAAATTGTTTCTCCGATTTGAGACAATTTCATAAATTTGCAAGTGAAAAATCCGCAATATTAAGAATTGATTGTACGAATTAGAAATTTGTTAAATATTTAATCCTATGAGAACATAACTTCACCTCCTTCACAGAAGCATTTCTTTAACATTAGAACTACCGAACAACAAATCCAACGATACTGCATGTATTGAAACTTCATACAATTCTTATTGCAAGGTATACGTCATTAAAGAAGTACGTCTGAAAATTTATGATGAAAGCATTTTTATAACTTCAATAATTGCGAAAGAAAAAACTAGGAACCAGTGAAAATGACTGGTTTGGTAGTTCTAGTGTTAACTTTACAGAAAATTAGTTAATTATAGACTTCTTGTTTGTACACTGTACGTCTTGATTAAAAACAAATGATCGAACACCAAATGCGGGGAGTACAATGTCCAATCACTGGGACTAAAGTGTTCAATAACCACTCGGTGGAAAGGTTTCTTTGGATATGCATTTTGTGAAACAGACGATCTACCCTCCCAGATAGTCCTGTCCACGTATAAATGTAAGTTTTAATAGTCCACTAAGTGACTCGTAACGGACACTTTTTCTTGAATTGTTCGATCGCCGAGGCATTCGTCTTATGACTGGTTGAAACAGTACAGACTACCGTTTCAGCCGATCGTTTGAAGAAAAGAACGAAGATTTCGAAGTCGGTACTTCGAGCCCCACCTCGGCCAACTCCGTCGCTCGATTGGAATTCACCGAGAGCCCCACCGTCGAGTGTTCATTGTCGGGAAAATGAGAAACGATAATCGAGCCTCCGGCTGTTCCCTGACGGCCATGGGATTTATGTGCTCGTCCGGGATCCAGATGGGCTGTCTCGTACGCTAGATACTGCTCGACTGCGCGAAGATACCGGCCACTTATAAATGAAAATCGTACGGCCGAGTGAATGTAAACGCGAAACAGCTCGCATTAATGTCCTCTGGAACAAGCGTTCTTCTTTCCGGAGATTGATCGTGGCTTTAATAGTTTCCTTTTTATTGAATAGTTGTCCCACAACGATCCACGGGACTCCGCTCACCTCTGGCTCTCGATCTAGCGATTGCAAGGGGCAATGTACACCATTCGTACACGATTCCGTCTTTTAATTGAGACTTTGCCAGAGTTTTGCCTAGGACACCTGCTGACAAAATTATTGTATTTTATACCTTTCGAGATTTCGTTCAACGATCATTCATTCAGACAAGAATGAGTATTTTAGTGCGGAAACGATTCGTCGCTAACTCATTGCATTCGGCAACGGGAGCATCGTACCTTATCGGAAAAACAAGATAAACGAAAGATATATTTCTATCACAAAATTCAAACTTGTTGTTGCAATTGCGATCTCAGTCTTTGTATTTTTCACCTCTCGATGCACTTAAGTTCCGTATCGAAGACGTGAGCGTCCAAAGTCTAACCGAACCGGTAAATAAAAAGTGATATTCCGCGATGCCGATAAAGATATAGATGATCGCATCTTCGATGAACGTTGAAACTAGTGCATGAGGTGCACGGTATTTGCATAGAATCGAGCAGGATTTTTCAAGACACGCATCCAGCGGTTTGTACAGCGTTCGACGAACGAATTTACGATCCACCGCGATCCGAACGGTTGGCCAGCTCCTATAAGCGTATTATACCATAAGATTTACGCTTGGGGCGCCAGTGACGTATGAAAACGGTCCGGTGGAACGCGGTTCCGGTCAAAGTGTCAACGAAAGTTGTTTTTCTGAGCGGCGATGGCCGCGATAAACATAATTTAAGCGTCGACTAGCAATGGCCGTCGGTGGCGACGCGGCGGCGGTTCATCGGGCGTTTCTCGGCCCGCGAAATGTAGGCGTAGCTGGCAGATCGGCAGCGTATATCAGGTAATCGCGGCTATCCCGACGGTAGACCATTAATGCATTTCATCCTTATCAATGGCGACCGTTCGTGACAATTATTTTTCCCTTAATGTCGCCTCTAAATATCTCCGGGGACAGTTTATGTCCTCGCATTAGAACTGGCGCGCAACCGCTCTCGACGATACGACTCCAGATTCGAGCGTAAACCAACCGACAAGATTCCCGGGGCTGAAATTTATTAGGTAGCTATAAATTATGGCGTGGTACACCTGTGCTTTACCCGCGTGAGCGCGGACTTGTCTCGGGCCCGATCACTCCCGAACCGTCTCTTTATAGCCCCCGACTTCTACTTCCGGCCGAGAAACCCCCTCGACCACTCTTCTTCTTTGATATCAGTGCTCGAATCCTCACGGTACTTTCGAATAGCGACGAAGAAGCAACAGACCCCGTTATCAACGACTGATCTTGACGTCTCGGCCGCAGTCCATGGGATACGTCGCACCTTTAGTTCTTTAATCCACGCCAGCTGTGTACTGTCGGCTCTCTTAATTCCTTTAGGACCAGATCTCATCGCGGCGTATTAATTAAGGGTGATTAACAGCGAGCCGGATAGGGACCGATCGGTCCTCGTGCTCTCGTAGGCACGCGGTCATCCTTTGACCCACGTCTCTGTCCCGTACACCTGTTTCTTCGGCGTCTCCAAAAACTGGACCTGAAACCTCTCTACACCTTGGACTACAGACGGTTTTTATCTTTTGTAATAATAACAGGATCAAATTTATTCCAATTCTACAAACTTTTCGTGGGAAATCGTTTCTATTCTATACTGAAAAATTCCAATCGCTTCCAACATAATTCAGAGCTTAGAAATTTGAAAGTTTTCACAGCCTCGAAAATGGAGAAATGCGTTTAACCCATTGACTGTCAACTAAGAGATATCTCGTAGTGGGTGCTGCAAATTTAGATTGGCTACAAATGGCTATTTGAGTTAGGAACTATTAAAAAGGATGAATGAAAAATGTATATAGTGTAGAGAACATATTGATTATCAATTTTTATTCTTAAAATTATTATTAAAACTATATATTCAATTAATTATATTAAAATAAAACCGTGGCACCCAGGGCAAGACGCGCTAAATTTGCGTGGCAGTCATTGGGTTAATCATTTCCAATGGAAGGGTTGCTTTAACCCTCTATGGGCCGAATTTTTGTTTTTAATCCAAAAAAATTGGGGGAACGAAAAATCAGAAATTAAGAACCTATATACGCAAATGAAAAGAAATTTTTCTGTTTAAACAATTTTATTGCAATATATTCACTATGTGACTTTCAGGTAACAACTGCCTATAAAGTTTGCACTTCTGTGCATAAAAGCTTAAGCGTGAAATTCCATAAAACAATTTGCACTTGACGTTACACATTTTATTTTTGAAATCTCTTTGTTGGATCACGTTGCAGTGCATACATATTGGTGTAGTCAACTATATTGCTTATAATTTCCTTGTCAAATAGTTTTCAAAAATAGGTCGCTTTGGGGACATTAGGGCAATCTCCTTTCCAAGGGCGATAACAACTATTATTATTC
>CM052094.1:3942002-3958597 GCA_028453745.1 Agapostemon virescens
GTCGCTATATTGTCACATGAAATGTTCTCACCGTTTCTCAACGAAGAGGCTCCCAGTTGCGAAAACGGGAACGGATTTTCGTGTAGGTTTTTCACAATCGTAAACATTACAAAATACTCGAGCCGGCCAGATAGCAGATACCGGCCGACGAATGGACGTAATTGCGCCGCGCGTTTCCCGTATCGCTAACCATTACAAACTTTTTTCTAAACAGCGATGAACGCGCCTAATCGCGATACCGTCCGCGAACACATGCTTCGTTAGGCCGGTGTTTTCTTGTCCCTCCCTCGAGGCATTCTCTCGCCGATTCCGCTATCTCTGTTTTCCGGCGTGCGTGCACCGTTTCCACGTTGGGAAACGGTAACGTGCGTATCGCGAGTGTCGGACCCTGACGAGACACGATGAAGATGGCTGCTGGTCGGATGTATCAAACGCCGATCCGCAAGCGTATTTACCTTTTCTACAGTGTTATGAACGCCGTCTGGCAATTAGCGAACGATATTTCCGCGTGCGTCACGCCCAGAATTACGTCGATGCTTTTCTACGACGTCTGCTTCTTAGAGGATGGCGTTACAAGGCTGTTGGGCGTTCCCGATTCTGAAACTTTAACTGCCGTAGTCTATCAGAGACGCGAGAAATGTCAAAAGAAACTTTTCTCGCGGATAAAACAAGCTGCGGAATTTTATTTATTTAATTAATTATTTTATTTAAATAGAAGCACTCGAATGGCGACCCTGAAGCACCAATGAATATTGCATACTTGATGTTCAGGGTAAAGGGTTAAGTTCGGGAACCGGATCTCGCCGGCTCAGTGAGAACGTAGAGTGCACTTCGAAGTTTAGATCGAAATCAAAGAACAATATGGATACTTTACGGGAAGATGAGAACGAAACGATATATCGTTTGGGTGTCGTCCATCTTGCGCTGAAATTACGAAAATCTAGATGTTGTGGAAGGAAAGGTTTCGAGGATGTCGGGCCGAGTCTAACGGGCTAATACCATTAGGTGAACACACCTGGTTGCAACAATGGATATTGTAATTCGCGGAGGAATTAGACGCACGATCCTCGATTGAGTTGTGAACCGCCTCCGCAGGAAATGTCTTCCGCGTGTCAGCGTTATCTTCGGTCGTGATGTAGATTTTATGTAACTCGGCGTTAGGTAATCGAAAGAAGCCGACGAGTGCTGTAACCTAACGTTCCACCATCGCGTATCCAGAGAAATATTCTTCTGTCCGTTGCTAAATACTGTGACCCGGTGTGCGCACCGATTCCGTATCCCCTTCGATCGTTTGCATTCCAGATTTCAGATCTACGGTTATCGCGAAGCAACAGGACTTTCTTGTCATTGCCGGCAACTTAATCGAGAATAATTGTGTTCGCCTCGACGAAGTGGGTGAAACTGGGAAGTGACACGGTGACAGGACCAATGGGGACCGAGTGGGAGTACCGGCGACAAATCACTGAAAGAATCCGGAATTGCGCGGATTAGCGCCTTTTCATCAATTTTCGATCGTTTCCTAACAGTCGCCATTTTCTTTTAACCTCTTAAGCACGATACGCCATTATAGTGGCTTTCCGGAAGTCATCTTATATTACGATGCTTCAGTATAGTGGCTTGGGCACACTCAATTGCATTATTAATTATTACAGTAAATTATTAATATTAAAGTATATGCATCATATCTTTTAGAAAAATTACAATTTAGTTATGAAAAACCTCATTCCAAAATTATCAACCCTTAGCACTCCAAGCAATTTTAATTCCCAAAATCGAAACATTTTTCTTTTATATAAAATAGTTCCACGATACATGGTTAATTTCCTTTTGTGAATACAAAGTTTATTACTGTTACTCGTAAGCGCAACATTCCAATTTTTGCCAGCTTCTTAAATAAAACATAGCTATGTTACAGCTATTTGAAATAATAGTAAGGGAATTTGCAATGTCGCCTCAGAGGCGCCATTCGAGCGCTAAGGGTTAAAGTTAAAGTATATGCATCATATCTTTAACACTTTGGCTGCCATGTCGCCCACATAAGGGTGACGGAGTTGTTTGTGCGATTTTTAAATGAATGTTCACGTTAATGTATTCATTGTATCCAATTTGACGGTGGTTCAGAAAATGTAAGAAAGTCGCAAAACTACTCAGCGACATAGGTTTTATTTTTTCAATTTTTATTTCACTCGATAAGTTGCTCCGACTTTGTGCAATTTTTTGGCTGCTAGTTTGGCAGTCAATGTGTTAAGTAAAATTATAATTTAGTTATCAAAAACTTCATTCCAATGTCCTCTGACGTACAAAGAAACTGCCCTGCACAAAACTCGACCGTGCCTAAGAGGTTAAAATTGTTAAAACAAGAAATTAACGTTTACCTAGCGCTCGAAGATTTTGAACACGCTATTCTATTATTTTCTATTGATTAAAATTGTTAAGAAAAGAAATCAATGTCTACGTAGCTCTTGTGCGGAGCTTAAAATTGGCTAGTGTATAATGTCTCGTAAAAACAACAAGATTAAATTTATTTTATTATAATATACGATTAAAGAAAAAAAATTTATCTAATCGACTTTTATGCAGGCAATCTTGAAACTTCGATCATTTTGAAATATGAATTTTAGCACTTTACCGAACGGAAGCCTATTAATAGGACTTTCAATGCTGTAACAAAAGTAAAGCTTAAAAATTGCTTTTACATTGTAACTTTAATGAAATTATTAGGTAACGTTACTGAGAATGCCCAGTTGATTTGCAATAAAAATTTTAAGGGATCCGTTAAAAAGTTTTCAGTCATGAACCATGGACCTTGAAGAATTCTAAAATAATGACCGGTCGGTAAAGTGTTAATTATTAAAGTGAATTATTAAAGTTAAAATACGTGCATCATATTTTAAAGAAAAATTACAATTTAGTTATCGAAAACTTAATTCCAATGTTCTCTGCCGTACAGAGAAACAGTCCCGTGCAAAATTCGTGCCTAACAGGTTAAGCAGCTTCATCCTATCATTAACCCTGCGACGACGGTGTCACTTCCGACCCAGCGTATTAAAATTTTCATTTAATTGCTCAATTTCTGACAGCAGCTACATTAATCGCGACAGGAGAATCGGTTCGTTTCTGGTTTGATACTAAAAAAAAAAAATAATAAGCAAGATTTAAAAAGTCAGTTTTTTATCGTGGCTATATACTCGGCAAGGTTTTAACTTGAATTTCGATATAAAAGACAAATATATATCATTCCGGGTAGGAATGTCGATACGAACGTGTTTCGAGAAGGAGCTGCATCGAAAGAGCCAGAATTAAGAAAAGCCTGAAACTCCGAGCAATCAAGAATTTAATGCTCGTGTTTCTACGCGGTCGCGTCCCATTAATTAACGAAAATGAGGGTCGTTAGTTCGAATGGCCGATCAATCTTCATCGACGCGAGCGACAACAGTCGTCGGGGCCCTTGGTCGCCATTTTTCGGGTCCGCGCTGTCCCAGGTTGCTTCTAGGAAATCGCTCGCAGCCGAGGCGGACACGAAGATGTCCCCGCAATCTCCGTGGCTATCGACTGTCTTCTTTGTTTATAAATAAAGTTCGGCTAGTACCCGTGGGCGACGATGTAGGTGTCCCCGCATAAAGTATAGGGAGGCATCGCGACGCCCCTCGTCTGCGGGGTAAAATGGAAATGCGTGGCAGCGGGCGGTATAGGCGAAACCCCGCGGTTTCGAGACTGTTCTCCGAGAGAGAAGGCGAAGAATAGAGAAAGAGAGAAGGAGAGTGAGAGAGACCACGCTCTTTTCGGCGAGGACGTTCCTATACCGGAGAAAAAGCCCTCGATTTATTTCCCGCGAAGGGTCCGCTCCCTTCCGGCTGCGGAACGAGTTCTTAACCGAATCCGAAGTGCGTGAAATATGCGTGCCCTCGATGGAGCTGGCTAAAAGACTCGGAAAGTGGATCGTTGTATCGTTATTGGCGCTTAAGGGCTCGTTTCTACGTCTTTTTAACCCCTCTGCGGTCCATTAAGCCCGCCCCTTTACCAAAATTATCCTGATAATCATTTAATTCGCATCGGCCTGCCACGAACGCTCTCATTTTACTTTCGTACCCAACGCGTTAAATACCGGCGGCCATTTAATTAATTTCAGACATTCACGTGAGAATTTCCTCGACAACTGCCCGATCGTGATTCGACGAGCCAGCCTCGAGAACGGTAATCCAATCGTCTCTTTCATGACTATTTCTGAAAGATGATTTTTAAACTCTTTCGAGAATGTTCTAATCGGTTCGTTTTAACTCGTTGCAGCAGGATTTATTTTATGGTTACAACGATTCGAGTTTCTCGTCGTTCAGAATTTGTTAGTTAAAGAAACAATTAGTAGAACTAAAAATTATTATGCCAAAAGTAAAAACTTTATATTTAATGAATCACTAAACGCTCGGGACAAGTAAATACACGTTATTTCGCGTGGACAGAAAGAAGATGATCAAAAGATGGTTCAAATGTCGACGACAAGATAGCTTCCGGTTCAGAGGGCCAGGTAAACAGCAATTGGCTAAGAGTCATTCAAAATTTCTTGGTTGAAGAAACAATTAACAGAACTAGAAATTATTATGCTAAAAATAAAAACTTTATATTTAATGAATTACTAAATGCTCGGGACAAATAAATACACGTTATTTCGCGTGGACAAAAAGAAGATGATCGTCTCGGAAGAAGCGTCCAAATTTCAACGACAAGATAGCTTCCGGTTCAAAGGGCCAGGTAAACAGCAATTGGCTAAGAGTCATTCAAAATTTCTTGGTTGAAGAAACAATTAGCAGAACTAAAAATTACTATGCCAAAAGTAAAAACATTGTATTTAATGAATTACTAAATCCTCGAGACAAGTAAATACACGTTATTTCGCATGGACAGAAAGAAGATAATCGAAGAAGCATTCAAATTTCGACGACAAGATAGCTTCCGGTTCAAAGGGCCAGGTAAACAGAAATTGGCTAAGAGTCATTCAAAATTTCTTAGTTGAAGAAACAATTAGCAGAACTAAAAATTACTATGCCAAAAGTAAAAACATTGTATTTAATGAATTACTAAATCCTCGAGACAAGTAAATACACGTTATTTCGCATGGACAGAAAGAAGATGATCGAAGAAGCGTTGAAATTTCGACGACAAGATAGCTTCCGGTTCAAAGGGCCAGGTAAACAGCAATTGGCTAAGAGTCGTTCAAAATTTCTTGGTTGAAGAAACAATTAGCAGAACTAGAAATTATTATACTAAAAATAAAAACTTTATATTTAATGAATTACTAAATGCTTGAGACAAGTAAATACACGTTATTTGGACGAAAAGAAGATGATCGAAGAAGCGTTCAAATGTCGACGACAAGATAGCTTCCGGTTCAAAGGGCCAGACAAACAGCAATTGGCTAAGAGTGCTAAACCTTCTCGAGCGCAAGCGATCGCAAAAGTTTCTCAACGTGGACGACAAGTCACATAACGATTTCAAGCAGTCGAATCGAGCGAAAAGGGAACGAAACCCTGGAAAGCATATTTTCTAATCAACTCGCAGTTCACCGAATTTAATTTCGACGCGCTTCCAGACTCCGAATGTCCTCCGTCGCCGGCAATAAAGCGATTCAAGAATTCCTCGGAATCCCAGAAAAGCGATCAAGCCCGAAGTGCCTTAACGATCGCCGGCTTGTTAATTTGGAATAATAAAACTTCGGATCCCTTGTCGGGGCCGACAATTTTCATCCGGCGAACGCCAGTCGTCGACGAGTAGTCTCGCTTTCGAATTCTGACCGCAGACGATCGGCGATCGAAAGATGGTCGCCGGGTTCCGACAAGGCAATCGTTACGGTCCTTAATGAAAGTTCGAGCACCGTGTACAGGAGGGTTTCGTTCGTTGTCCGTCGGCCGGAGCTTGCGGAGGCTGCGTTCCCCCGAAGGAAACAGGTCGCCTAAAATTCTTCGTTTCGGATTCTAAGCACGGTGCGAACGGTGGCGAACGTCTCCGGAACCGTTTCGAGGATTCTTTCGTTCGGTGGTCGCTGGTCGCCGAAGGAAGCCTGGTTTTCGAGGTAACATCGGGGGAGTGTAGGCCAGGAAAGGGGTGAGGGGCCGAGGGGTGAATGAAGAAGGCATGAGAGCGGCGCTGAGCGGCGCAGTTTATTTCGGTCGGGTTAATTAGTGTTGCCTCGCGAGGTTTACGGTTGACATTTCGTTGGTCGTTCGTTCGTTCGTCGTTCCACCGTATACGAGAGAGGACGGGGAAGGTGAGGAGGAGGACAGACAAGGGGAGACCGGCTTTTTTACGGCAACATACTGGTCGGCCATACCGAGAGCGCCGAGGAGGAAGACGAAGTTGCCGCAGAGGAGCGGCCGAGAAGAAGAAGAAGAAGAAGAAGAAGAAAGAGCAGAAGAAGAAGTAGAAGAAGAAGAAGAAGAAGAAGACGAAAGAAGCGGACGAAGAACAAGGACGCCCCGGCCAATAAAACTGCAGTGCCCCTCGAAGGTGCGCCGAAGGCGCCACGGCAGTCTGGACCTCCCTTATTAGCTCCCCTCTAGCGACTTTTACCGTCTACCTCGGGACCCCGCAACAACCTTTTGTTTTATCCTACGGTGTGAATATCGCACCGTTTTACGGCGTCCAGATTAGACCTGCCTTTGTGATTCCGACAGAGGAAGTCGCCGATACCGTGCCGGAACAAACGCTCACCGAAACGGCAACCTTGAGCTAGCCAGCTCCAGCATCCGGCTTCGACTCCGCCACTCGCGCGGTGGTCCAAGACTAATTTTCGCAAACTTATCTTCGAGATCTTCGGCTGCACTCCAGCCCCACTTAATATTCCTCGTCCTCGAGGTAAACGCTTCCAGCGTGCAAGCGGATCGAGGAAGCAGGACATCGCAAGACTCGAACTAGTTTATCTAAAACTGCGAAAACGAACGATAGCGACGATTCCTCGTCAGCTCGCAATCGTTTTACGCGTACCACCGTGACGATTTTTCAGCTCGCACGTTTACAAATCCTCTTCTAGCGACTCTGCGCGAGGCTACACGCGGCGTCGCATTATTCTCCGTTGAAATAAAGCAATGTATACTCGTTTATGCATTCATTCGCAAAAAAATTGAGTCTCCTTTTGTCTTACAGAGAAACTTAATTTATTTCTTCTCCGATATATTTGTACTGTAGATAGAAACAAAAAGAAAATGACAACAATTGTGTATAGAGACCTAATAACATTTTGTAACAAGCGCTACGTGACCTATTATAAAGAGTGTCCCAAAATTAACGCAAGACTTGAATTTGTCGCCATTTTTGCAGTAAATTGTTGGCAACCCTGAAAAAAGAACAATTTGACAGCTGAGAGTTTAGGGTTAGTGAAAATGGAGCGTTATACGATAAAACAACGTGTTTTCATTATTGAACAATATTTAAAAAATACTGAAAGTTTGGCGGCCGCGGTTCGAAAATTTTATACGAATTTTATATAAATTTTAATGAATCTTGCCAAAGAAGATCAACAATGGACACCAATCGTTCAACAGCAATAACACAACAAACAAACATCGACGAAAAGAAAATGGGGATCAATTTTTAATTAATATGAAACTTGTCAGAGACAATCAACAATGAATACCCATCGTTCAGCAACAAATGACACAACAAACAAACAGCGACGAAAAGAAAAATGGAGCTTGATTTATAAATTAAAATGAAACTAGCTAAAGAAGATCAAAAAGACTTGAATTTGCCGCCATTTTTGCAGTAAATTGTTGGCAACCCTGAAAAAAAGAACAATTTGACAGCTGAGAGTTTAGGGTTAGTAAAAATGGAGCGTTATACGATACAACAACGTGTTTTCATTATTGAACAATATTTCAAAAATAATGAAAGTTTGGCGTCCGCGGTTTGAAAATTTTATACAAAATATGGTCAAAATAGTGTTTTAACCTCGTCAACTGTGAAAAGATTAATTGAAAAATTCAGGGAGACTGGATCAGTTGGAGACGCTAAACACACCGGTCGTCCAAAAACAAGCCGTTCAAATGTCAATATCGAAGCAGTGCGTGAGAGTGTTGATGAAAACCCAGGAACATCAATTCGCCGTCGTGGACAAGAATTGCAAATTTCAAGAAGCTCTCTACAGCGTATACTCGCAAAAGATCTGTGTCTCCATGCTTATAAAATTCAATTAACACAACAACTGAAGCCTAATGACCATGAACAGCGAAGAGAGTCCGTGGAATGGATTATTGAACATCAACAAGTGGATGCTGATTTTTCGAGCAAAATCATCATAAGCGATGAAGCACATTTTCACCTTGATGGCTTTGGTAATCGCCAAAGTTGCCGTGTTTGGGGTTCCGAGAACCCACATGTGATTGTCGAACAACAAATGCACCCACGACGTGTTACTGTTTGGTGCGGATTTTGGGCTGGAGGCATCATTGCACCATTCATTTTTGAAAATGAGGCTGGTCAAGCAGTAACTGTTACTGGTGCTCGATATCGCGACATGATAACACAGTTCTTTCTGCCGAAATTGGATGCTATTGATGTGGCCAATATGTGGTTTCAACAAGACAGTGCCACATGCCATACAACCAGTGAAACAATTCAATTACTGCATGAGACATTTCCTGGTCGTGTACTCTCTCCTTTCGGTGATCAGAATTGGCCCCCTAGATCGTTTGATTTAACACCATTAGATTTCTTCTTATGGGGTTATTTGAAGTTAAAGATCTATGTCGACAAGCCCACAACTACCCGTGCATTACAAGAGAAAATTAAACGCTGCATCAACGAAATTCAGCCACAATTATGCAGAAAGGTCATGAAAAATTTCGACCAAGGAGTGCGTATGTGCCAGCACAGCCGTGGAGGCCATTTGCCCGATGTATTATTCCATAAATAACCCTATCCTACGTACTTTATGATTCAATGAAGAAATAACAATCTAAAGACCAAAAACTGTGTTTCCTATTTAATTCAAACCGTGCGTTAATTTTGGAACACCCTCTATTTACACTTAGTGCTACACATAATGCAATTGAATTTAATACACAGAGATGGCGCAATCAGCCTGAACATCTCCAACATTCTCGCTGCGAGTCATCGCGTTATTGTCACGGGGAAGAATTTTTAGGGGAACGCAGTCTTTGATCGACTCATCCTAATTTACAAAATTCCTCCGCAGGATCGCTTCGAATGAACGACGCCTCCATTGGAGGATTGTAAACGACGTCCGCAGAAATTAACGAAGTCTCTCATCGTTTACGATCGTGCACTCTCGTAACGAGATATACAGTCTTCGCTCCGTTCGCGTTTACCGTCTTCGCGTCGAACGGCTAATATTCTTCACCCTCGACGCGGAGGAAGCTAGCGAGGCGAGGTAACGAGACATCGATCCTCGAACGTTTCATCCCCGATGCAGCTTTATCAAGGGTTACGGAGAGAACAGATAAGCAGCGTAGGTTGCAGGTGGCAGACGCTGGCTGGCTCACCGATAGATGCAACTCGGTTCGCGTGTGGTTCGATCTGTAAAACTCGGGAGACACTTTCGTTCCCGAGCGAGGGAAACCTTGGAACAGTTTTTCAGGCGAGTTCCTTCGCTGGGAATAAGCCCGATAAGCTCGTAATTCCGTGTCGGCAGGACAGTTTACGACCCACGGGCCCCGTGTCTCCCGATTTCCCTGTTTCGCCTCGAATTAGGTAGTTGAAATCTTTCCCTCGTTAGGCCGAGCCGGAGCGTTCCCGTACCCGAGAGACGGAGAAAAAGAGAGCGAGAGAGAGAGAGAGAGAGAGAGAGAGAGAGGGAGGGAGGGAGAGAGAGAGAAAGGCAGAGTAACGAATTACAAGAACCTGGCAGCGGAAGGAGAGATAAAGGAAGAGGAGAGCGAAGCGGAGGGAGAGGACCTTACCTAACTGGGTCGAGGGTGAAACAAAGAGAGAACGGTCAAGGAGGGACGGATGAGATGAACGAGTAGTAAGGTAGGCGGATGGTTTGCTGCCTTATTAAGCAGTCTTATCGCTAGAGACAGCCCGGCCCGACACGGCCGTTTAACTTTTACTCGACCTGCAAACAAGTAGTGGACACACTGGCCAGGGAGATAGGACAGTTGGCAAGCCAGCCTGAGAGAGGGCTGTGCTACGCGCCACGGACCTTCGTCCTTATCAGAGTTGAAAAACTTGACGGCTGTAAACACGAGACGACGCTGCAACTGGCCCCCAGATACCCTCGCTCTCTGCGAGATTTACAATGCGTCTTTAAACGGCGTTAACTACGCACCGGGATATTTAAGCGTCGCCGGGTAACAGCCGGCTCCGCGCCGTTGCAAAACCGTCTCGCGGACTATACCGTTTCGGAGAACTTGAACTTGCCCGATCGAGCCGACTATACCCCGGACGCCATTTCAGGATGATTGCTTTCGCTGCTCGATCGTTCTCGAACGAAATTCCGCGGTGTCGAACAACGCTGATTGAAATTCCCCGGCGTAATAGCGGAGTCTCGCGACGGCCGACGTCTGCTCGCCTTTCTGGACAAGAAACGCTTTCCCGGCTTCGCGATTTCATCGGCAGAAATGCCAATTAGGGCAGACACCGGCGGAATCGAACGCTCGGAAGCTGGACGCACTCTCGACGGAAAGAAGAATTTGTGTATTTTGCCCTGTTGCTATGGGAACGGCGTTTACTCGTTTTGTTCGCTTTATCTTTCTCTCGTATATTAACCCCTTGGTCTACGATTTATTTTGTGGAAAGAGTGACTAGATCTTCTTCGTTCTCTAAAGAACGACGAAAATTATTAAAATTATTAAAATTATTCTCCAATGACTCTCGTACGAGCAATAATTAGATAAAATGTTATTTAGATTTATAGACAATTAAGGACATACATAGCGAGAAGATTCTGTTCGAAATCTTGATCACGAGTTTGACTCGTTGTTGTAGGGAAAGAGGTTAACCCTTAGCACTAAATTTTATTTTCAAAGTTGAGACATTTTGTAGTGTAGAATAGTTCCATTGTACATGGTTAAATTTCTTTCACGCGTATAAAATTTATTATTATTACGCGCAGGATTTCTACTTCCACCGACTTTTTAAATGCAGACACAGCGATGTGAAAGCTGTTTTAAATAATAGTATAGCAATTTTTAGTATACTCCCAGCGGCACCGTTGGGATGCAAGGGGTTAAAAGCACTAGTCTGATTGCTTTACGTCGCCGTTTGACGCTGGCGCATATAGTTACTGCGACGAACGCATATCTTATGTTTATAATGAAAAAGTAGGTTTGGATATTGATGCTAGCCATTATTATTTGACATACTTTTTATTATCACGATATAATTTGGAAATTGATATATGCAAGCCATTATTTGACAGTGTCTACATTCAACATTTGACATATTTTTTATTGTCACGTTATAATTTGGAAATAGTATGAAAATTGATATTTTCGAGCCATTATTATTTGACAGTGTCCAAATTCAGTATTTGAAATATTTTTTATTATCACATTATAATTTGGAAATATTATGAAAATTGATATTTTTGAGCCATTATTATTTGACAGTGTCTACGTTCAGTATTCGAAATATTTTTTATTATCACGTTATAATTTGGAAATAGTTTGGAAATTGATATATGCAAGCCATTATTTGACAGTGTCTACATTCAGCATTTAACATATTTTTTATTATCACATTATAATTTGAAAACAGTATGAAAATTGATATATTCGAGCCATTATTATGTGACAGTATCTACGTTCTGCATTTGATATATTTTATTAACACGATATAATTTCACTGTTCATTTTGATAAAATTAAAAATCTCTGGAGCTGTTTGGATCTGCTCATCCGATCATGACTCTGAGGAATCACGAAAAATTTCCACAATATAATTGAAAACAATTTTAACATCGATATTTTTGCATCCAAAGAATTGTTAAATGTTTAACGGTTGTAACGACGAGTAATAATAAAAAGTCACATATGCACAAGACGAAATAAATCATGAAGAACGAAAATGTCTTCGGTGAGAAGAAATGCCTTGATTTTCGAGTTGAAACAGCTCCAAGTGCAAAGGGTTAATAATACCGAATTAAACATTTAATTACGATTTATCAAGATCGTAAACATGCAACCACGAGGAATAAGTCGAACAAATTTATTTCTGAGAGTACATATTGCTTACAAAATCGCTAAAAAATTTAACAAACCTAGCCTCTTTGTTTTCATAAAATAATCTAAAATGGTCGGTGCTGCGTGAACGTAGCGTCGAAGACAGTTTCTTGAAAACATTGTTTTTCAGAGATTTATGGACTATCGGATTCGCCGTGCACCGCGATAAATAATTGCGCGAGAGGTTAGAGTGATGAATGTCCGCAGAAGTAAGTTAACAGAATAGATCGTGTTTGTTTCGAGTACGTCCGAAAATGTTAAATTGCCTGTGACAACGATTCGACCGCTCGAAGGCGGATAACCGGTGAAAACTCGATTTGCGTCGAATAATAAGCGAAACTATGATTAATGGTTCGAGTAAAATCTCCGGTAACAAGAGGAACCAGCTTTGTTACGCTTTCCCGACCACAAAGCTCGTAACTGTGAGTTTACACAATAACAGCGACCGTGTCCGTCTTCTCGCATACTTTCCAGATTTTCTAGTGCACAAAGCGATCCGCCGTTTACGATTTCCGTGCAATTTGCCTCAAACAAATAATAAATAATGCGCTCGAAACGGGGACGGTGGGTCCTAAAAGTAGTTCAAACGGGAGAGCAGAATGTTTTGTCAAAAACTATAGAGAACAGATTTTTATACCGATTCAACGACCGAGTCGTTCGGATCGGTTCCACGACGGTTGAAAAAGAGAATGCTTTCCCGCTAAGTGGGAAGCTATACTTTCTGCTTGAGCCGCTCGTTATCCTAACTGAATGATTGTATGTGTTTACTCGCATCCTGTCCAGCAAAAGCGTCAGCGACTATAGTTTCCGAACTAATCGTACTAGGAACTTCGTACGCCGCGGTAAAAATTACTGTGATTGGGTATAATCAATTTTTCTCTGGCAGGAAAAACGTAGTTTTAAGTAATTTCACAGTGCTATCCGCAAGTAGAGACCGCCGCGTTACTTCTCTAACGAGCGGAGGAAATAATATAAGACAACAAAATATTAATCATTTAAAAAAAAGACGAACTTTTCCGAATCGAATACAGTGAATATTTTATAGATCCGTCGAAAATGTGACTTTTAAAATTAATGGTGATCACAATTACGACTAGGTCCAAATTAAATGTAACCGTACATTAAATTAGAGAAGAGTTGATGGTTGAAGAATTAAAAACTAAATTGTTATCATACGTTTTCTGATGTGGTTACAAAGTCGAGTCAATTTCGCTCAAGACAACGCAGGTTTTTGGCATGTGCGGGCAATTTTTAAACTTCGATTAGTTACGGTCCCTAAATCAAACCGAAATACACTTATTAACATAGCGAAATATGCGAAGTTCAATATTCCAGAAAAACAGTAGTACATGATTTTCAAAATGGACACAAGACCGAACCGATTTCGTTCAAATCTGCACGAGGCGGCACACGTTATCGGTTTGTGCGCGCATTTTGCAAGTTTCGATTAGGTATTAGCCCGAGATCGAATGAAACGTAATTAGAGAGGAATTCGGAAGAAAGCGGAGAATGAAATATCGAGAAAAATGTTAAAACACGTTTTCCGGGACGAGCAGAGGGCCTGGTCGACCTCGTTCAAGACACTCGGGCGGCTTGCACGTTTTCGGAGTCGACTTTCGCCGCGTTTCCGGCCGGAGCCGGTCCGTCCGAAAACTCCTCGCGTCTCGACGCCGCCGGCAAAATATTTGCCGCGCAAACATGACATCGAGCGGAGTTCTCGAGCCTCCCTTTTTGCGGTAGGACGGTAAACAAAGGTAAGCGCGCGAGCGTCGACGAGTAGGAGGAACAGGATTAAACGGGTTATTGTGCGGTTTTGACGGGTCGCCGTGACTTCTTGAAAGAGAGTCGTGGCACGAGACGACTCTAGAAAAAGGCTACGCCAGAGCCGGCTGAAAACGCGGGCATTATGTCGGCGACTGTTCGTCGAGGGGGCGTGATCGGCAGGTCACTAGGTTTACGCAGGCTAATAAATCATCCGTAGGGCCCGTGTCCCCCTCGGTCCCCGCCGGCCGAGGGTCCCCGTGGGTCAGGTACAGGGTCCTCGGAAGGATCCTTATCTCCCAAGGACCTCGTCGACCTGTCAGCTAATCCTATTAGCGGCAGTGAATCTTCGCATTGCGTCGCGACCACTATTTTCTCAGCGTCTCTTCGGAGCCTGTCCCGTGTCGCGCGTCGCTCCTAGCGCAACGGGCCCTTTCGCGGGCCCTGTTTTCACCTAGGGCGTCGGCGACTGCTTCCGGAAACGCGTTATCCCCTATCCTTCTAAACCGCAAAGCGTTTCCCCCTCGCGACTGACGACCGAGTCAATTTTCCGACCGCGCGAGAAAACCTCGTTAAAATATTCGCATAATTCTGTAATTAGCAGTGAACCATCGGATGCCCCGCGACCGCAGTATTTCCGTGCGCAGGAGGCCTGTTCCTCGTCGCGCGTTCTTCCTTCCATTTCGGTCCCCTTTCGCGGGACCCGTTTTCACCCACGGCGACGGCGATTGCTTCCGGAAACGCGTTATTCCCTATTCTTCCAAACCGCCAAGCGTTTCCCGCTCGCGACGGACGACCGAGTCAATTTTCCGACGCGCGAGAGACCCCAGTTGAAACGGTTCGCATAATTCTGTAATTAGCAGCGAACCATCGGATTGCGTCGCGACCACTATTTTCTCAGCGTCTCTTCGGAGCCTGTCCCGTGTCGCGCGTCGCTCTTAGTTCAACGGGCCCTTTCGCGGGCCCCGTTTTCACCTAAGGCGTCGGCGACTGCTTTCGGAAACGCGCTACTCCCTATCTTTCCAATCCGCGTATCTCGCTCGCGACGGACGATCGAGTCAATTTTCCGACGCCCGAAAAAACCTCGTTAAAACGTTCGTATAATTCTGCAATTAACAACGAACCATCGGATTGTCTTGCGATATTTCTATGTGCAGGAGGCCTGTTCCTTGTCGCGTGTCCATTCCTTCCATTTCGGGCCCCTTTCGCGGGTTCCACGTGCAGCGTCGGCGACCGCTTCCGGAATCGCGCTATCCCCTATCTTTCTAGTCCACGAAGCGTTTCCCGCGATGGACGACCGATTCAATTTTCTGACGCGCGATATAGAGAGGCCTGTCAGAACGTTTCACGCGTTCCATAGAATTCCACTCTCCGGGCAGCGCAGGACGCGGTGCACGCGTATTACGTTTGCAAATTGCTCGGTGCAACGTCGCGGAAAATCGTCCGCCACGCGGGGCCGCATTGACACGAATAAGACACATGGCCGGCCAAGCATGATGCCAAGAAAACGCAACCATTCGCGCAAGCCCCGACCAGAGGAAGCTGCCTCGCCATGCCAACCCGGAGCGCTATTATTGCGGTATTTACGCCGGAGACGCGCACGCCGCGCCGCGCCGCGCCGATGCCCGACCCCCTCGCAAGTCCCCTCGCAAGTCCCCCCTCAAGTCCCCCCGCAGGTCGCCCCGCAGCCTCTCGACACTCTAATTTGCCGGATAAATACTTCTTGACCGGGAACCGACTCAGCCACCGCCTAATAACCCGTGAAATTATTCTAAGTGGCGCGGCAACCGAGCCAGCCCCGTGGCTAATCCTTCCGACGTCCGTCGTTCCTCAGGTTCTCGCATCGGGCGACCGTGAACCACCGGTGATTCGATCCGACGCCATTCCAGAAGCTGAAACCAGGATTCGGTCCTTTTGCTTCTTCGGTCGGGTCCTTCGCGAATTTTTAAAACGCGAGAAAATTGTGCATTTTTACTTATTTTTACCCCCTAGCGATTTCGGTAAATCGCCAGCGAACGTCGACTTGGCAAAGTCAGTCTTCATCTTTTGAAGGATCCTCGCGATCCTCGTATAACACGTTTGAATTGTCTGAGAGTTTGTATAACATGATCGAAGAAGTTTCATCTTTCAAACGGTGCTGGCAATTCTCGTATAACATGGATTATATGAGAATTTATACGACAGAGTCGAAGATTGCGAATGTCTTCGTCTTTTGTAGGATGCTGGCAGTCGTGGAATGACGTTCTTGGATTGTACGAGAGTTTGCGTGACAGAGTCGAAAATTGCGAAGTCTCATCTTTTGTAGGATGCTGACAGTCAGCGACGTTCTTCAATTATATGGACATTTGCATAAGAGAGACGAAGATGAAGAAGCTTCGTCTTTTAGTGGCATTATAGCCGCAAGGAGTTCGCTCTAGTTTTATACCAACCGATGAGTTAATTTGTATTTACGCGCTGTTTTAATAGCAATCGGAACATGTGAACGCGACGACTGATTTTTGACAGTCATCGGAGCTGTAGAGCAATTTGCGCGTTGCAGTTTCGAAGAGTTTCCCCGTCGGATTTTCCAATACTGTGTGGAGCTTAATACTAAACCTACCGAGCAGTAAACTTGTCTAACGTATATTCTCCTATAAAACTGACAAGAATTAATTTATTTGGATTT
>CM052094.1:3958607-3969336 GCA_028453745.1 Agapostemon virescens
TGTGCAATTTTTATTAGAATGTATATTGGAATAGAAAAATCTATCGAATCGATTTCTGCGAAGACAATTTTAAAACCGTCAGTAATTGTAAAACAGAAAATCTGGAAAGGGTCATTTCACCACCTGTGGTAGGTTTAGTGTCGAATTTCCCAATACTGTGTGGAGCTTAACACTAAACCCACCGAGCAGTAAATTTTTCCAATGTATATTCTCCCATAAAAGTGACAAGAATTAATTTATTTAGATTGTGTGCAATTTTTATTAGAATGTATATTGGAATAGAAAAATCTATCGAATCGATTTCTGCGAAGACAATTTTAAAACCGTCAGTAATTGTAAAACAGAAAATCTGGAAAGGGTCATTTCACCACCTATGCTAGGTTTAGTGTTAATAACACAAGTCACGAGTAAATTTCTTCCGCATGTTTCGAATAATGTTCACCGTTAATGAATGAGCGACGGCCAGCCGAGGTATTTTGTAAGAATAGTATGCTAGCGTAAATCCATAGTCACGTAAACGCGCGTATCAGCGGACGCAGCACGTAGGCGACGTTTTATGATTGATAGAGTGTAAAAGTACGAATAACTGATTCGAGCGATACGAAACTTACCATGTGTCAACGACGGTGTTACCGCAACGTTGTCACCGCGAGGTCAGACAAATATTTCTTACGGGAACGGTAGTGAGAGGAGCGCAAAGACGTTAAAGTATGCACTGTAAGAACGATCGCGTTAATTGTAAGTGTTTCGCAGTGGAATGAGATATGGCCCGAGATAATTCAAGTTGTCGGATCGCGTACAACGATGCACTTACTGAAAAATATATTCCAGACCATATTCATTAATTATATTAATTTCTGCCGATTAAATGGAATCGTGGTTGCGTGAAATTGCTTATCGAAATCAATTAGTCAATATAAATTCGTACGTCCAGACGCGATTCGTTGGAAACAAGAATTATAACTGTATGAATAATAGCCGCGAAACGGAGCAAACATTATTCTCTCGAATGAGATATTGCGGTACAAATTGGCTCGGCCAAAATTAAAACCCTAATTAACTTCAACAAGACCTTAATATAATTCTTTCAGAAGGACGAGGTTTTTTACTATATAACTTCGTCCCTGAATTCGCAATTTCCTCCACCCCAAAAATAAACCAATAGCAAGTAGCTACTTTATGATCCACTAGCGTTGCACGGTCTCGTCGTGCTAAAGAAACTACAAGACTGTTCTCGGCCATCACGAAACATTATTCACCCCCGTAAAACCATTTGTATCTCCGATACCTCGAGAATGTACTACCGGCCGAAAAAGCTCGTTCGAAGCACCATCAACTGATAGCCAATTCATGAAAATCAAATTGGTCAGGCTATTCAGCACTCGAAAGCCCCTAACGTCGCGATCGTTCCATTCCATCCGGCAAGGAGCAACCCCCGTCTGCTCGCGGCGACGAAGGAGGGTGTCCTTGTAACCCAGACATTTTCGCGTTCGTATCACGTCGCCGTAACAAAGTTCCGAGTCCGGGATGCGTGGAAATGGGCGGCACGACGCCTCGCGTCGCGTCGCGTCACGTCGTCGTCGGCACTTAGCGATTTCACGGGCCGGACAATGGCGCGATATAAGCCGGAAGAAGGTGGCTCGTCTCCGGATAAAGAACGACAGAGAGGGTTGTACGAGTGAGTGGAAGGGGGTTGGACGGAGCGCGAGAACGCTCTACGAGGAGAGGGGTAAGAGCAGAGCGGAGCAGGGCAGGTTTTTGGGGTGGAGCGGTGGGAGGTGGGGCAGGGAGGGAACCGCGCGAGAGAGGCCGGCAGATTTATTCAAGTCCCTCGCCGTCGGGTTGACAAGAGTAGACTCGCGTAAACATACTCGTTTCTCCTTGTTCCGCCGTGGCCGTTTGTTGGAGCGGCGGGGGCAAGCGGGGCGGGGGCACGGGGAAGGGGATTGTATCGTTTCACGGTTGTTTGCCGGTGGTGGGGGCCGGCGTGGGCGTGACCGGTCTCGCGGGGGCACGTTCGATACGGGGGGACGCCCGCGCGCGAAACGAATCTCCAATCGACTGCGCCGCGCCGGCCCACGTGACACGCCCGTGGGGCAGCTAGGAGCTTGGCGATTCGTCGGAACGGCGACGGATGCCTCCCACGGGACGGTGGTGGGAGCGCGGGCTGCTTTCGGTTTTCGTCCACCAGAGGGGGAACTGGGACGGAGCGGAGTGGAAGGCCGATGAAGTGGTGTGAGTGGTGGCGAGTCAGTCGCAGACTGGAGTGCCCTGTGAGAGCAGGGGACGGACCGAACGAACGAACGAACACTCTCTATAACTAATCGCTCGTGACGCTTCGTCGTCTGTCCGAATGTCCGTCCCAAATCGGCCGACGCGCCGCACACACAGCACTTCTGTTTTCCGTTCTCTTTTTCGCCTCGTGGTGACGCGAGACTTCTACGCGGGCCGGCTTGTCCTCCTGTGAACGCGCGTTTCTTCTCCGTAACCGGCTCAGAGAAAGAACGATCCGCCGTCGAGTAACCATAGTTTTCGCTCAGTGCCGCTCAGTGCCCGCTCGGATGATCATCGTTCCACGCCTCGTGCCTTCCGCTGGACCCGCCTGGACCCTATCGCCGGACCATTGGACCCGAGTGTACGTCCACGAAACCCGCTGACCAGCGACGTCTGCCACGAGCGTGTGCCACCGGGAAAGTCATGTGGTCGCCGTTCGGATCACCCGGCCAGGACTCAAAGACACCCTGATGGCAGTCACCGTTCCGGCGACAGATCGCGATCGCTCGCCGCCACTAGACACCCCCTTCGTCTCATCGACGGCGCCGATTCGTCGATCCCGGGAGTAGTACTAGGCTGACTTTTTTCAGTGAGAGAGTGCAGTGCGTGCAGGTGCGGTTGGTGACCTAATTTTCTTTGTTGTTTCCGCCGCGTGAGACTCCGAATCGAAAGAGGATCCCCGCTGTTGCTGCTGACCGTCGACGACCGAGTCGAGCCGGCCGAAATGTCAGCGTACGCGCAGTTCGGGTACTCGTATCCGTCGGCGTCCCAGGTGAGTCTCAGATCGCACGAATCTCTCTCGGTTAGCTTCCACCCTCTTCCACCTGACGATCGAGACACGGCTCGAGAAAAAAATCGGCATCGTCGTTCGAACGCGTCGGCGTCCGCTCCGAACGACTTCGCTCCAATATCGTCTAGGATCGTGTTTTCGATAAAAACTCGAAGCAAGGCAATTACCGACAGACAGGCGAGCATAACGGTGCACCGATCCATTGTCTGCAAAACCACCGCTCAATTATTCGCCTAACGATGGTCGCTTACCGGGTAGCAATTTCAGGATCATTGTTAATCCCAGGCCACTGGCGTTCGCGCGGAGGCTTTCTTTTCGCGAAAGCGAGCACGCCGAGCGCGATACGTTGCCGGTAATTAGGCTCCGTTGCTGCTGCTACCTTGTTAGATCCGAGGTTCCCTCGTTCACGGTTCAAATTCCGATTCTGCTTTTTCCGTGTAGCGGGTCCCGGCTCGGTCGCATCAACCCAGACGACCAAACGGTCCCGTTAATTGCTCGCTCGACGCAGTTTACCCAACCGTTCGTTTTCCGAGCACGCGGTGTCGCTCGCGATTCGTCCTCAGTGACAATTAATCACTCGAATTATCCGAGCGACGTCGATTCAAAAGTTTCGGACGTCCACCTATCGACGAGCAACATCCACAGGGCCCCGGAGCGATGTTCCAAGACCCGAAGTCGTTCTCCTCGCGATCCGCGCACCTGTATCGCGTAAATGTTTACCGACGGCCGTCGCACGCCGCGTCAACGCCTTCTTGAACCTTGATCGCTCGTACGAGCTGGAAAAAATTAGTCACTAGTTGCCAATTATGCAACCTAACTTGCACTCCTTCTCACATATCTTCGCCACGGCTCAATTGACCGACGAAAGTGCCAGCTTCGAACCTCAAAGATTCCACAGATTTTTCCGAACTCCGAAAAAGTGAAAACTTTATACAAGTTATTTCGTACCGAACGAATTAGTTATTCCGTAGAGGGTCTCCACTGGCTAGTAACATTTTAACGACACTACTACTGGTTGTAACGAAATTGTAAGCGAAATTGATTCGTTCGATTTTAAAAGTTTCTCCGCTGATTAATACTCGCGGGTGCATTCGGTTCCTTTTCCGTAGAACGCGACCCCCCGTGCGTTTTTCTTGCCACCAGGTTGTTCGATCGCAGGCGTGTTTTAATTGGCTGGCCCAGAAGGGATGTGCCCGCGAAATTTGGTTAATAGGTCGACCGAATAGGCCGGGTTCTATTTTTACCCGAAATCGGGGTTGCTTTTCGCGTAGTCTCTTTTAATTTACGCGGCCGCTGTAGTTTTTATATAGACGTATATTCGAGCACTAGCGATGCCGCGGCTAGGTATCGGGAAGATTTATCGCGCGCCCCAGTGCCGAGTTAAATTAATTATGAGGTGATTAAAATTCCTGTGACCCCGGCGGCGGCCGCTACGAGCTCCGCGCGCGCTCCGTTCCTCAGGGCCCAGGAAATCCGTGAATGAGCTCGTGAACTAGAAAGTTCGAGAACCACCGACCGTCTTCTTAATTAAAAAATTTTAGGCGCGATACGTTCATCGTAACGATCGTTTATTAACTATCGACCGATAAACAGGCTACAAATCGAACAGCGGACTGCACTAATCTTTGCTCGACTTGAATTTCCGTGAATCAGACGGGAGAAATGATTATTCCGGTATATATCCGCGATCAAACCGATAAAGTTTCTTAGTCCGGACAGATTTGTCGATGGTTGCGTCGTTTGTTAACAAGTTTATGCTCCAATCATGCTACCACGTCGACGCAATTTACCGTAAAATGTTGAATTTACTCGCGGGTAGATAATCTGGGCTAGTAGTAAAATGTAAATTCGACGTGTTCGTGTAGCTTTCTTTGGTCTAAAATCTTTCCGATCTCGAAAAGGTGAGCAAAGTCTTGTTTGGAGATAAATTATTCGCGACTAGAACGATTTCGGCGTGTCAAGCATTCGTTTAAGAAGCGAGGAGTGTTGATAATCGCTAGAAAAATGTTTCCATTTGCCTAGCACTGTTTATCGAGAAGAAACCTTATATTTCAAAAGAATTCATTATCGCAAAAAGTCTATTTCGTGCTGATGAAATAAATAAATAATTATCATAGAGCAAGATACCGATTCGATAAAGTAAAACCCACCGACTATTTTCAACAAATTGTTTCCGCTGTTGCAATAACATTGATCAAAGTAAACGACCCTTTGGGCTTCAAAGAAACGTTAACAAATCCGCTCCGAAATCGATTAATTTGTACCGAAAGATTTCTGGAGATGTTTAAAAATCAAGGAAGATCGCGTACAATGTAATTACAGAGGTCAACCCCTTCGGCTACAAAAAATTAATCCTTTGAGCTTCAAAGAAATGTTAAAAAATCCGCTCCGAAATTGATTAATTAGTATCGAAAAATTTTTGGAGTGTTAGACGTTAAAAAATCCAGGAAGGACGCGTACAACGCAATTACAGAGGTCAAACCCTTCGGCTACAAAAAATTAATCCTTTGAGCTTCAAAGAAATGTTAAAAAATCCGCCCCGAAATTGATTAATCAGTATCGAAAAATTTTTGCAGTATCAGACGTTAAAAAATCAATGAAAATCGCGTACAACGCAATTACAGAGATCAACCCCTTCGGCTACAAAAAATTAATCCTTTAAGGTTCAAGAAAATGTTAAAAAATCCGCTCCGAAATTGATTAATCAGTATCGAAAAATTTTTGCAGTGTTAGACGTGAATAAAATCAAAGAAGATCGCGTGTAACTCCATTGAACGGATTAAATTGATAAAATAAAAAATAAATTGATAAATCTCCATCAACGCAAAACCAGCCGTTTCCGATCAAACCACCAGATTTCTCGTTACACAATTACTGAAATGACAAAGCTGTTTCGCGGCCGTAATAAAAATCACAGAAACTCTAAATAAATACAGCTGCGTCATTTCTGCAAGATAAAGTACGCGTCGGCCATTTCTATTGCTCGGTAAGTGAATCGTCGCACAATGTCCGGAGCGCAGTGCGATACTTTCGGAAGACAAGAAGCATCGACCGCGAATCGGAAGAGCGTATCTGCGTATCATTTTCCAATTACAACCCCCATCGAGCCGCGGAAACAAAACAGCGACGCAGATTGGGGCGGACACTTTGTTTTCGCGATCTCGTCACCGGCAAATCCGGGCGTCGAGGGCGAAACGGATCGGTGTAAAAGGGAAAATGAAATTCTGATTTACGAGCGGTCCAGAGCGAGTAAAGGGTTGAGGCGCAGGCGCGCGTGGCCTCTCTTTCTCTCTTTGGAGAGCTCGTGCGCACTCGCTCTCTTTGATGTTGCCGAAAAAAAAGGAGAAAGAGCAAACAGGAAATAACTGCGAACAGGAACGGGACGCGTACGCGCAGGTGCGATCGGCGAAGCTAGATGATAATAATACGGGTTATGTCTGCCCGCATGGTCCGAGAGGAAGGTGCGAGGCTGCGTCGAAAGGGCTTTAACGTTCGACCCGAGCCGAACGCTCCGGGCTTTCCCTCGTCTCGATTAACTCGCCGATAAAAGACCCGCTCCGGTCTTTTTCTATCGTCGATGGGGTTGAAGTTTGAGGCCGATGAAGCTGTCCCGACGAACCGCCGGGAAATTGAATTTCGATGCCGAAGAACTTGCTCTCGGCTGGTCCTCGTGTTCTATTCATGCCTCTTTACAGCGCTCCGCTGGAAAATCTGACCAATTGACGAGACGCGAACGTTCCGGAGTATTTTTACTACTGACCCTTTTTATGGGAGCAAGCATTTACTCGTTGAACCGGGTTTCGCGTTCGAACGTCGACAATCTTCGCTTAACAGAATCAATTAATAGAAATAATAATAGAAATAATATTGGAATCCTTTAACGCCAGGCCTACACCGGAGCGAACCGGTCAACTACTCTCCAATTTTTCTTTGCGCACAACTGAATTTATAAAAATGTTTTTAGCAGAAATTTTCGGATGTACTTTTCTTAACGAAGCTAATTTTTGTAATTTTAATAAGTGCAACGGAAAGTTTTCATATAAATTAATTGTGGAGAAAAGCAGAGTGAATTGTATGTGAAAAGGATTGATATTTGATGTGACTAGAGTTAAAGAGAGAATATATTAGTGTTAAAAAGTTGCTGAACGTTGAGTGTTGCAACTATGTTCGAGCAATAAACTGGAAGAGTACTTGGAAAATGTTGAAAATAACAAATGTGTGACTTCGAAGTTATGTAGAGGATAATCGCAGGATAATGGAGAGTCGAGCGCTGTGTTGCTCTGAACGAACCTCTTGCATTATTAATGTTCCGTGGTTAATTGCAGCATTTGTCAAAATGATGTATGGCATAGTAGATAGTAATAGAAAGATATAAGTTGACGTTATAAGTTCACATTGTTTTAAATACAGTACGTAACCTTTTTTCAGAGTATTGCAAAACAGATATTTACAGTACTTTGTAGTATATGCATGCATAACAAAACACGGTGTCTCGTATTTTTTAAACAAATAAGAAATGTGGATACACCTGTAGTAGTTGCAATATACCTGCCTTTACAAATTATTGATTTTTGTGGTCGGAGTGAATAATACTACAGAGTTACCGTAGTAGTTAAGATTGCCTTTCCACCTGTTTAACACAGTTCGTAATTGTTCAGCATTACAACCCTGAACACGAACCTTGCATTACCCAATGGTGTTTATTATCTTGTAGACGTAGTAACGGTATTATAGATCTTATTACGTATGGCTGGGAATACAATAAACTGTAGGTTTCGCGGTTGCGAAGTTTGATGAACAGATATCGGTAGAATTGTTGTAAAAGTATTGCATACATAAGAATGAAGGAATGCGAATACTTTTAATTTTTAGTTTTCTGTTGCAATTAGCGGTCAATTTATGTAACAGTATTTTCTGCGAATCGGAGAACTACACTTGCAAATTCCTGAAACGTATTCTTCCTCGATAAATCGAATTACATTCCTTTCCTGTATCGTAGACATAGTTGGCTGACAGACGACGAAATAGACCGCTTCGAAATTATGCCATATTAATTATTATTTCAAATTGTTATTATTTCTCGTCTTTTCGAGACAATGATAAGATTTAAACCAATGACAATCGACTCGTATTGATTGTAAATAGAAATTGATCGAAGTTGACTTTTTAACACATGCACCAAAAAGTAATGTTGCACTCGTTTCACTGTATATAATTTTTTATACTAAAAATATTAACATGTACGTACGATTGATGTCTTCCTTGTAGTTCTAGGTGTAGGATTTTGGTTAAGAGTGTCTAGTTTGATATTTGTTGGTTTTAGTTCATTTTTATATGGGGACATCGACGAACCTTTCTTTGAATAAACACCTGTCTTGTAGCTCAATCGCTTTTAAATATCTTGAACCTTTCTCAATGGTTTAGCAAAATTGTGACATGAATATTTTCTGAATTTATCTGCATCAAAGTAGACATTCAATCGTGAAATAAAATATATTGATAGATAATGATAAAAATATAGATAATGTTTCACAATTCGACATTTATTCAAGTCTACACGATAAGAACGTGAAACTATTTGGTGCAGAAATTGTCTGCTTACGATTGAATTTCAAAATTAAAACAATTCGCTGAACCGATCACATTTTCAATCTTTTTTATATTGTGTAGATGAAATAGAACCTGCTTTCTCGTACAATTTAATTTGTTAGCAATTTATATTGATAATATCGATGAATTTAATAATATAAAAACTGCGTTGAATAATAGTGTGGCAATTGTTCCTAGCATTTCAAGGTCACCCTTTGAATACAAAGGGTTAAATATAAATATGACATTGAACACAATTCAATTGCATCATTGCACTTCGAAACTATATTTAATGGACCCACGTAAAAGTTAAGATATTCAAAAGAATATTTAAGAAGAATGAGGACCGCGATTGGACACTGATTTTTGACAGAAAGCTGCAACGTAAATGAACATAGTTGTCGCTTCGTATTCGATTCCGACAGGAAACCGCCATCTTTGCATTTCTAAGGAGCATCGTAAAGGTTAAGTTAAGGCTCAAGATATTATGAAAGAAAATATTGCAACGAAATAAGTCATGAGAAGACCGAGGACCGCAACCGATTAGAAACCTACTAGAACCGGATTAAAAATGAAGTTACCGATTTTCGGCAGAAAGGTGTAACAAAAATGAACATAGTTATCGCCTTGTATTCGAATCCGACATTTTTACATTTCTAAGGTGCATCGTAAAGGTTAAGTTAAGGCTCAAGATATTATGAAAGAAAATATTGCACCGAAAAAAGCCAGCGAGAACCGGGTCAAAAATGAAGTTACCGATTTTCGGCAGAAAAGTTTAACGAAAATGAACACAATTATCGCCTTGTATTCGATTCCGACGCAAAACCGCCATCGTTGCATTTCTAAGGAACATTGTAAAGGTCGAGTAAATTATCAAGATATTACGAAAGAAAATATTGCCCCGAAATAAGCCTTGAGAAGACCGAGGACCGCGACCGATTAGAAACCAGCGAGAACCGGGTCAAAGTTGGAGGTCACCGATTTTCGGCCGAAAGTTGCAATACGAAGAGGAAGACAGTTATCGCTTCGTATTCGATTCCGACAAGGAACCGACATCCCCGGGGACCACCTTAGACGAGTGTCGACAATAAAGCATCGGTTATCGCGGCTGGTATCTGGTTGCACGGCCGATCAGCGAGTCCTCGCAGTTCTCTTCGCAGGGCTGCCACGGTGAAACGCTGGATCTCTTGGCCTCTCCAAGTATACCAGGAACCTCTGAGAAATAGAGGAAGAAAAGCGACGTCCTCTAATTGCGCCGGCGGGATCGTCTAAACGGCCGTCCGTCTAAATAACGCAGCTCGCCGCGCACTCGGCCCTCTCTCTCCGACTCTCTGTCTTTCTGTCTCTCTCCGTCTCTCTCCTCGCGGATGCTTTACGATCACGTCGCCGAATCCCGTCGCGCTGGATAATAAATATTTTACGCGGATCATTTCCACGGAAACGCGGGTAACGATAATTGGAGTTTATAGCCTACTTACGTGAATTTATAATACTGTCCCGTCGCGGCGACGCGGACCGGCACCGACTCGTAAAATTCGCGATTACAGATTAGGTAGTTAATATATTTACTGCCACCGCCCCGGGGATTCCAGTTGTAATTCCGCTTGTCCTATACCCCGTCCCCTCACCCTTCGTTCGCCCTTCCGTTTTACCGTCGGCCCTACGCGCCCCGTTATCGGCGCGTTCAACGTAGGTAGCGCTTAATTTTTTCGCTTCTTTCTCGTTTCGCTACGGCGAAAAACAGAGTCGCGATTATCGCCCGCCGATTCGAGGAGCGAACGTAAAAATGGACACCGCGTCGCGTATAACCGTTCGCCAATTAAGAAACGACCACCGCGTTATAAACTGTTTTATGAAGTCGCACACGATTTCCTTAGGGGCACGCCTGATCGCAGCGGAGGCCTTCCAACGGCGCGCAAATCGTCCACGATTAATTTGTACAACCGCCGTTCCGAACAACGATGGTTTCTTTTTTCTACAGTTTATTTCGCCTTGTTCATTAGCGAAATTCGCCCTCTGTCACACTGTGCAAATTTAATGCGTCGTAACGATGAATCGACATTTTGTTTTTTAAAC
>CM052094.1:3981704-3996255 GCA_028453745.1 Agapostemon virescens
AAAAATCTAAACATTTTTCGAAATCGATGAAAAATCTTCAGTCGCAAGCTTCGATTCTCCAAAAACCCGTAGACTCCTGAGAAGGGAGCTCCGCGGCGCCATCAAAGCACATCCTCTTGATATCTGCTCCTTTCACTGTTCGGCTCCTGGAAACCTCGTCCAGAACTCTCGTCGGAAACCTGGCTGGCCCTCTGGGAGTCGTCGCGACCCTTCCGAGGGGGTTGATTTGCGAACGCGCGAGCTCCGTCGAATCGTCGCGCAGCAATGGGACTCTAAAAAAGACGGAGAGAGAAAGAGAGAGAGAGAGAAGAGGACAGGAAGAAGGAGCGAGAGAGTTTGCGGAGGTGGAGTGGCTGAGAATAAGGGTAACGGAGGGTCGGAGAGGAGAGGGTGACGTATCCAGGAGGACTCTTCCTGCGGGCCAGGATCCGTAGGGTTTTCGCGGCGGTGGTTGGTGCCGCGGGGGTGAAAGTGGGCTTTTAAAAGGTTCCGATGGGAAACCCAGCAGGGCGTGAATGGCTCCAGACGCGGCTGGAGGAGCCGGAACGTGTTCCGTTCGTCGCGAGAGAGACGGAAAATCCGCCGAGAGACGAACAGAGGCGAGAGACGGCCAGATGGAGAGAGAATAAAGAGAACGAGAGAGAGAGAGAGAGAGAGAATGGTCTGGGGTGGAAGCAAGACGAGAGCCGAGAGAGGGACACACGCATACACGGGTCGGACTTTGGTTGCGCGTGCACGGGGACGCACAGGGCAGCCGTGCGTGTGTTACGGCCTCGAGGTGTGTTCCTCCACCCCCGCGCACCCCTTCTGCTCCCGGCTCTTTGTTCACGAAAGTTCGGTTTACCTCGTTCCCTTCCGAGACCCGGTCCCGGTCGCTGGGTTTCTTTTTTTCTCGTCTATTTTTGCATCAGCCTCTCCGAGCGCGAACGAGCGGCGAGCGGAGGAGCCTCTCTCGGTTGTAACTACCCTGTGGAAATAGAGAAGTTAGCTAGTTAAATCGTACATACGGCACAGACCAGCCGAGTACTCGCTTCTGCGACTGCGTTTAGACCATCCTTCGATTTTATTCGTTAGTCGTTAGCGTTGCGGCGATCGGCAAGCTGGCGAACCCGTGGAAACGTATCCGGTGGGTTGTAATGTTAACCCTTCTCCGATGAGGTGATTAATTATGCACCTTAACCCTTCGGTGGAGGATCGTCTTGATTGCGCGTACTGCGATTTCCTTTACGCCTACGATTGTTGCAGCTTCTTTGTTGGTTGTCATTTCCTCGACGAGAAGGAAAGTTTATTTTATCTAATTCGGAGATGTCGCGTTAAGCTGTAGGCATAGCGAATGCATTGTCGTGGTCACTGATAATTTGAAAAGGGACTGTGATTTAAACATCTTTATTTATTTGTATTCCTATATTTTCGGTAATGGTTAAGTATCGATAACGGAGAAGTGGAATTTTATTTCAGTTTATCGGAAATTAGTAACGTCCGCGTTTAGTAGATTTTTGTTGAAATCTTTATCACGAGCCTGACTCGACATATTCACCCTTTGCACTCGATGCAATTCGAATACGCATACGGAATTTATTAAAAGTATTCGTACTCGAAATTCTTATATTCTTATTGATTTCTTCAGGCGAGTTGTTTAAATAATAGTACGGTAATTTTTAGTGTCGCGTTAGGGGTGTCAATCGAGTGCTAACGGTTAGGGGTTGTTGGAACCAAACTCAGCTTCATTTATGAATTGTTAACCGTATTTTCCGGATACTCGAATACGCATACGGAGCTTGTTAAAATTATTCATACTCGTAATTTTTCTATTCTTATTGATTTCTTCATGCGAGAGTTGTTTAACACGTTGAATGCCAAGCGAATTTTGCGTGTCTGATACAAGTTTCATTTATTTTATTTATAGATCAACGTTACTAAAGAGAATTGTTAGTTACTGAATAATGAAGTTCTTATCTCATCCTAAAATGTGATTCATTTGGACAGTAATAAATTGATGATACTTTTAATTTAATGATTATCATTCTTAAACCACTCAATGCTGTCGGTCACCGGTGACCACCATGGCATTCAACGTGTTAAATAATAGTACGGCAATTTTTAGTGTCGCGTTAGGGGTGTCAACCGAGAGCTAACGGTTAAGGGTTGTTGGGACCAAACTCAGTTGCATTTAAGAATTTCCAACCGTACTTTCCGGATACGTATCCCAGATTAACACATTCCCGAGAGTCGCATAATCTCTTTCAAAGTGCGTTTTAAATAAAACCCTTGAAAGTGGCGGGAGGTTGTAGGGAGCAAGAACGAAACAGAATTAGGAGCGAAATCTGTGGAATTCACAAATGAAGCATAGGTCCGTCGAATCGTCGAATGCGAACCACGATCCTTCGACGAACATTATCCTCTAACGTCTTTGGTATCATTAGAGGAAAGATATTGCCGACATTCTCAGAGACAGTACTCTGGAAGACTGCTCGATGGCCTCTCAGGAGCGCGATCCAACGGCCACGGGGGGTCAAAATCACAGTCGCCGTTGATCGAGACAAATGATCTCGCTCGCATAGGAATGGCGGCCGATCCGTGGCTCCGAGAGCGCTCGGTATGATCGGCGACAGTCGTCCGATTTCACGGCGGGGCGCTATTTAGGTATCTGCCGGCGATAAATTATCGGGGGTGAAATTTGTAGCCGGTCGGCGACGCGGGCGTCGAAATATCTTACGACTATTTAGCGCGACGTGGAATTCCCGTTTTTCGTAAACACGTCCGCGCGTCGGGAGATACGGCCGCGATACAATAATGGAGAAATGAGGGACGGAGAGAGGAGGGAGGATCCGAGAGAAAACGACGACGGCGCGACGATGTCGCCGCGCGTCTTTTTCCGGCGTTGTCGATCGGGCTCGGTGAAAAGAAAACAGAAGCGGGGAAAATCGTGCGGGAGAATAATGTTTTCCTTGATCCTATTTATCACGTTCCCTCGTGGGCGTCCCGGCGATTTCGACACCGATCTACGAATAGAAAGGTGCACGGTTTCCGACGCGATCTTTTCCGCTCTTCCCTCCGCTCGAACTCGGACCGGAATACGAAGACGCTTCATCAACGCGACGATACACCTCTCCTCTCTTCCTCCCCTCCGTCCCTCTTCGTCCCTCCAGCCGTTTCTCACTCGGAGGCTCGTTCTCTCGAAATAACTCTCCTGCCGTATTAATTACCAGGATTCATTTCATCCTCATTTACCGCGAGCTAATTTACCGCGGTGAAGCCTACGCAATATATGTACGCAACCACTCCCTCTCAAAGCGGATTCTCTCTCCCTCTCTTTCTTGCCATCTTTCCCTCGCTTTCTGTCCCTCCTATGGCGGAACAGACGACGAGGACTCCTTCTGCCCCGAGCCCATGAAGCGATTAATCGCGACGGGGTTGTTACGCTCGCTGGATAACGGCGGCCAGGAAACTTGAAAAAGGAGGGAGGGAAAATTTGCCTGTCCCGGCGGATCACGCGGGGCCCTCCAGTGTTGGGAGGATCCCGGCAGAGAGGATGAAAGCTCGAGGAGATTGGAGTTTGAATTTTTAATCTGGCAAATTTTTTCTTCTCGTTCGGAGACCTAGACACACGGACAACCGATTTTCACTTGGACTAACTGCGTCTGCCAATTTAAACTCGCGAATTGGAAGCCTAAACTAATTGCGTTCCATAGTCTCCAGGCACAGGGATTGCAATCTGAACGATTCGGATTTGAATTTTTAATCTGGTCAATTTTTCTTCCCTTACCGAGATCTAAGCACACCAACAACCGATTTTCACTTGGTCAAACCGCGTATGTGCAATTTTAATTTGCGAATTGGAAGTCTAAACTAATTGCATTTTGTAGATTTGAGGTACAAGGATTGCTATCTAAACGATTTGGATTTGAATTTTTAATCTGATAAATTTTTCTTCTCTTACCGAGACCTAGGCACACCGATAACCGATTTTCACTTGGACAAACTGCGTCAGGCAATTTTAATTCGCGATTTGGAAGCCTAAACTAATTGTGTTCCGTAGTCTCCACGCACAGGAATTGCAATCTGAACGATTCGGATTTGAATTTTTAATCTGGTAAATTTTCTTCTTGTTCCGAGACCTAGGTACACCAACAACCGATTTTCACTTGGTCAAACCGCGTATGTGCAATTTTAATTTGCGAATTGGAAGCCTAAATTAATTGCATGTCGTAGTTTTGAGGCACAAGGATTACTATCTGAACGATTCGGATTTGAATTTTTAATGTGGATAATTTTTCTATATTTATGGAGCTGTAAAGGAAAATATATTCAGATGATGAGTGTGCAAAAATCTAGTATTTTTCGAGAACAGTTACCTAAATAACTAAATTGTTTGTTAAAACCTTTAGAAATTACACAAGCGTCATCAATATGGCCACGTTCATTTTGCAAGCGTTGATGAAAGGCAGTGTAGAACTCGATTTCTGTAGAATCGTACGATAACCATATTTTTAAGATTGAGTAATGAATGTCTAATGAAATCGGAACTCGAGCTTCGATATAGTCCCATTTTTAGCTGTGTCACCTACTATAAATATTGCTCCACGGATTTATATTCAAACGAGTCCTCAAAAATTGAGAAGACAAGTGCACAGAAGTCGAGCTTTTTTAATTTTGTTTGAACGTGAATTATTAGAGTTTATTCAAAATCATGAAGGTCTTAATAAAGTTATAGTTATGGGAATTTTGCAACCATTCAGGAATACGATTACGTTATTAGAAAAGGAGGTATTTTTTTCTTAACCCTTTGCACTCTAGTGCCAACTCTGAGGCGCCACGAACAATTTGCACACTATTATTTAAAATGATTTGAACATCGCTATCTTTATATTTAGGAAATTGATAAAAGTATTGTAAGGACGAATAACAGTTAAAAACCCCTTTATACATAAGGTGAAATAATGCATGTGGAATGAAAATATCCGTCAGAAGAAATGCTCTGGTTTTCTAGTTAAAACAGCTTCGGGTGCAAAGGGTTGAATCCTATTCTCAACGTATTGCAACAACTACGTACAAATCCCAGAAGCTCGAAGCTTGAATTTCTCTAGAGTAATGTGTTTTCAATTGTTCCGCAGCTGAAAATTACAGAGCGTCATCCAAAAACTGATGTTCAGAATGGCGAACGTCTCAGCACGAGCAAGTGTATGCGAACGTACGCGGGATCGCGTTTGTAAATATTTTGTCCACTTGCAAGAATCATCCAGAAATGGTAGTACAACTTATCCCGCGGCTACCAAACTACCTTTCACGGCAGTTGCCCGCGTGAAAGATGGCTCCCATCGAAGTCGGCGAGGTCTTAAGAACACTCGACAGTTTTAGAGTGGCCTCTTGCCCGCCTACAGCAAAAACTGCATCAACTTGCATGCGACCCGAGAGCGATCTTCTCTCCTTCTTTCCTCTCCTTCTTGTCTCCTCGACGAGCATTGTTATTGCGTTGCACCCTCGGAACCCCGTTCGAAACTCCTCGGGGCCATCTGTATTCATATTAATAAAGGGTTTCCATATTTTCCCGGCGAGCAAAAAAGAACTATTTACGGGTACAATACTCGAAACCCGTCATAAATACAGGGCATGCAAACTGCATAATTATTCAAATGGGAGCGGAAGTTTCGGCATACTTCGGCTTGCTTGGTTGTCGGGGACCGATCGTCGGCCGATCCTCGTCCGCGGCGAAACCGCGCGCGCGAGAGAAACGACTTTGTAATAACAGATCGATTAACGAGCGATTCTTATGTAAACGATTTTCACCCGGTTCACAATTAACGGACTCCGGTATATTTATTATCGATTCCGTTGATCGTCGCGGCGTTCGTTCATTTCGCGTTATATTTTTATCGACGCGCAACAGGTAATGACGCGCGGTTTTGCAAGCGGCATGAGACGGACACCGACGTCGCCATCTTTTTCTTTTTTTTTTTTTCGGTTGTTTAGCGGTCGTGTATCGCGGCAATTATTAAGTTTAATTAAGCGGTCACCGTGGCAATGCTACTGTCTCGTTCGCCTTGCGCGATAGTCGATCTCGATTCCAACGACTCCGCGTATGATGCAAATTAAGAGCGCGTTCGATTACGTAGACACGATGCTCGCCTCGGGCTCTAATTATCGATACTTTTCCTGCTGGTGTGTTTCGAGTACGATCATTGGCCAGCCTTCTCGCGAGCCAAAAATATCCGTATCTTCTCGTTCCGCTGCGAGAATCCTCGCCGGAGCACCGCGCGAGCGTAATGCTACCGAACGATGAACACGAGCTATAAAAATTACCATTTCCGTGCGACGAGGTTATGGTCGATTCCGAGGTCCGGCGATGTGTTTCTGATAGACAATCTCTTCTATCGAACCAGACGTAAGCAAAGGATCATTGAGTAACACTTAATTATACTAGTTTTTTCAACGAGTTTTTACGGAACCGTTCTCACAGCATTATCGCTTGTTGATATTAGAGTCAACAAGCCTGGTAATAACGGGTTTTTAATCTGTTAAAAAATTGCACGAGTGCGTTTATTTAGATCACACGATAATTTGTATATGCATGACAACACGTGTTCGAATTAATCCGTCGAGGATGTGTACGTTTCTGTCAAGCGTCGCGATAAATTATTTCAAATCGATCGTTATACAAAGTATTATTATACGTATTTTCGCGAGACGTGAGCGTCGCTTTAGGACAATTACAACACCGCGAATTAATGCTCGAGCATTTATACGGAGCACGAATGCAGAGGACTCGGCAAAGCGCTCGTAGAAAATGCAATTTACCCTGCATTACTGCGCCGGGAATATTTACCGTATCAATTACCTGGAATCCCATACGCTTTATCTTTGAAATTCTTCAAACCCTTTTACGCCGGTTCTTACTCTATTGTTCCGCGACGTTCAAATGTATCAAGAACAGCGGCTGCGTTTTACACAGAATTTCATTCTTACGAGTCGAAGAAAAAGCGGTCGTTTCACAGAAGAGTTCCCCCAGCGATAAAATTATGTCTCCGCGGGCTTGGATTTATCTGTCGCATAAAGATCCGTGATGCGACGATCGCGAGCCCGGTTTAATTACTTCTACGAGCGACGCACTTTCTAAAGTATTGAGTTATTCGGAAAGTAATTTCATTTTTTTTTTGTGAAAATGAAAGACAATTTTTGTATAATGAACAAATATTTTAAATATATTACCTTTTGCCATCTTTCTGGTAGTAGCATGATTGCATGCTCATAAAATTTTTGGTCTTTGCTGGCAAAAAAACTGATCGAGGTGGTTTTTGACCTCCTCATTTGAAGTGAAGGATTTACCGTCTAAAAAATTTTGTAGTGACCGGAACAAGTAATATTTTGGCATTGTATCCCATTCAAGCTGTAAAAGCTTTTGGCGAGTGACCAAACTTGTATGAGGTCTCGCATTATCTTGGTGGAACACTGCACCTTTTCTGTTGATTAATTCTGGCCTTTTCTGTTGAAGTGCATCATTCAGTTTGTCCAGCCGATGACAGTAGACTTCCGAATTAATTGTTGTGTTATCCGGTAAAAGCTCAAAAAAGCGATTCCTTTAAAATCCCAGCAAACAGACAGCATCACCTTTTTTTGATGGATACTGGCTTTGAAAATGCTTTGAGCCGGTTCATCTTTTTCGCTCCATGATCTCTTGCGTTTGACATTGTTATATACAACCCATTTTTCGTCCCCAGTAATGATGCGCTTCAAAAATGGATCATTTTCGTGACGTTTGAGAAGCGAATCACAGACGTCAATGCGACGACATAAATTTCTCTCCGTGAGAACATGGGGAACCCATATATCGAGCTTCGAGGTTAAACCCAGGCCTTTCAAGTGGTCATAAACAATTGAATTTGATAAACTTAACCTCTAACCGATCTCACGTGTTGTTATTCGCCGGTTTGCATCAACTAATGCCTTTATCGTGTCTTTATCAGCTTCAACCGGCTTTCCAAAACGTGGTGCATCTTCGACATCAAAATTGCCGGATCGAAACTTTGCAAACCAGTTCTGGCAGTGGCGTACTGTCAACACATCTTCTCCATACACATCGGTTAATTTCTTTCTAGCTTGAACAGCATTTTTACCATTTCTATAGTAAAAAAGTAAAATATGACGAAAATGCTGCTTATTGCTCTCCATATTTAACCCTTTGCACTCGAATGGCGCCTCTAAGGCGATACTAAAACTTGCCATACTATTATTCAAACAATTTTTACGTCGCTAGGTTTGCAGTTGAGAAATCAATAAGAATGTTAATGTTTTATGTACGAGTTGTAGTAATTAATTTTATATGAACGAAAGGAAATGAACTATCTACAATGGAACTATTATAGAGAGAAATATTGTTTCGATTTTGGAGTAGAATTGCTTCGAGTGCAAAGGGTTAACAGGGCACCAACCAAAAACTACTGCGTAGAGTCAATTGGACTTTTTCACACACAAGCCTTGCTATATCAGCTCTCAAAATATATAATGATTATGCGGCTTAAGTGTGAAGTTGGGTGCAAAAAAAATACAATTAAATCCTCTGTCTGGAAAAAACGAAATTACTTTCCGAACAACCCAATAGAAACGTCCTCGGGTAAACGTCTCCCACAGAATCCGTGAACGCCGCGTCGACAAAAAGCGACCTGATAATAACGTGTCTTGCTATCAATTACAGAACCACGTTTTTTTTTCCAAGCCCGTTAACGAAGTATCGCGCAACGCACGGCAAAACCGTGGTCGTCGTCGTTTATTTACATTTTACCGCAACGGCGTTAGCAACATAATAATCCATTGTTAGAAGCGGCAGCGTTTTTTCCCGGGCCGGTTCGACTTGTACCAATTATCCGGGAGTACGTGTACACGACAAGGTATTTGCTATCGTTCCAAGTCGGTCGGTTGTTTCGCGTGTTCGAGTTTCGCGCCGATAGCAGTGACAAATGGTCGAGGTGGGGGATGGCCATTTTGACGGGGAGTGTTTTTAGGCGTTTCGGAAAGAGAGAGAAGGAGCAGGAGAGGCGAGAGAGAGAGAGAAAGAGAGAGAGGAAGAGAGAGAGAGAGAGAGAGAAAGAGAGAAAGAGAGAAAAAGAGAGTGCCATAGAGAGAAAGAGAAGAAACGATGGAAACGAGAACGAACGACGACGACGACGACGACGACGCCGACGACGACGACGACGACGACGACGACGACGACGCGCGTGCGTCCGCTGTCCGCATTAGCATATAACGAGGTTCAATTTCCGAGAGCGGAACGCGCGTGTGTGCGCGGTGGCCGCGGTTCGCAAAAGTGCAAACACGGCTCTCTCCGCTGATATATGAACGCTGCCAGCAATTTGACTTGGCCGGCGCTGCCGATAAATTTCCGTTTAATTTATTCGGTCGGCTCTCTGGAAACGGTATTCACGATAATGCCGGTGGCGTCATTACGCGAAATTATGTGACAATTATCGCTATCGAAGCGCCGCGATCTCAGGCGCGCGCGCGCCCTCTCTCTCTCTTTCTCTCTCTCTTGCGATTCCCTCTGCGGAAAAAAGAAAAAGGGAGAAGAGGATTTTTCGAATTCAGGTATCGATCGGGGAGAAATTTTAGTCGGATTTTACTCGCCACAGGAAAGAAGACGAGAGAGAAAGAGTTAGAGAGAGAGAGATAGAGAGAGAGAGAGAGAGAGAGAGATCCTTTTCAGGGAAATTAATAGCCGAATGTCATCTGTTGTTTAATAACGCCCAGATACCGCTAACGCTCTCCTTCCACGATTATCGTCCATTAAAGTAACACGAAATTGCTATCGAGTTATCGAGCACGCATTTATAATCGGATCCGTGGCCGATAAGCAGGCTATCACCTGCTTTCGAAATTACCGTCATTATCGCCATTAACCCTCCGCGATCGAATTATTTTTCGAGAGCTCGTTAGTTATTCTTACCGATCGGTCTTGTTCTTGTAACACGGTGCCCGCGCGTTTTCCGTCCCGAACGATGAATAATAGCCGGTGCTCGAACAGGGTTAATTTGCGAGAACGGTAGATCGACGAGGCACCGGTTGATTTACGAGACGATTTTAGCGATATTGTTGGATTTTTTCGAGTTAACCGTTCGAGGCTGTAATAAAAGAGCGATTATGATACTCCAGCTGAATGGGAGGCGATGTTATGTAGGCTTAAGTTAAGCTGCCGCTTCTTCAGCCGCATACTCGAGCCGCGTTTATTTTTGATTTATCGAACGCGTGCCTCTCAATATCTGTTAAATTAAATTCATTATCTGACTTGTTGCGCAGTTCATCTTACTATCACTTACCGTCCCGGCGACAACATCTCCAATGACGTTATCTCACTCGAGTGGTCTATTATGTACGCTGTATCTGCGACGTTGCTCGTCCGAGTAGTGATCTGTGCTGGGCTCTGTGAAACCGATTTAAAACAACAATAAGAATACCATACCCCCGATATAGGTTGCAATTACAAACCACTTTCCGGAGATAAATTATTTGGCCGTAAAAATAGGAGTTGTTAATGGTTCCCGTTTTTTGTTGAGTTAGCCATCACGAAAGCGGCCAGTTCGTATTATAATAACGAGTGGCAGGAGCGCGACAGCGACATGCTTGAAATTTAATTTAATAGACATTTTTCTATTTTTGTGCGACCATAAATATTGAATTTTGTAGTAGACATGCGTGCGATGAATTCTTTATTTTATTCTAATCTTGTCCAGACCAAGGAGAAGCAAAAGTTATGAAAAATTGGCAAATCAAAGCTTGAGCAGTTCTAGTTCGGCCAAATGGGGATGGCAAGCATTCTGAAAATTTATAATCGCAAATTTTAAGCCGTTACAAATTAATCAAATGGGGTGGCAAATAATCTAAAAATTGTTAACTTTAGGCTTCAGCAGCTCCTATTCAACAAAATGGGGGTGGCAAACTTTCTGAAAATTTATTACTTCAAACACAAACAGTTCTAATTTAACCTAATGGAGGGTGGCAGACATTTTGAAAATTGACAACTCCAAACATAAGCATTTCCAATTTAAACAAATGGGGGTGGCAAACAATCTAAAAATCATCAACTTCAAGCTTAAGCAGCTCCTATTCAAGCAAATGGGGGTGGCAAACATTCTGACAAATTGATAACTTCAAACACAAACAGTTCTGATTTAACCGAATGGGGGTGGTAGATATTCTGAAAATTGACAACTTCAAACACAAACAGATCTAATTTAACCGAATAGGGGTGGGAAACAATCTAAAAATCAACAACTTCAATCTTAAGCATCTCCCATTCAACCAATTGGGGGTGGCAAACATTCTGAATATTGACAACTTCAAACACAAACAGTTCTAATTTAACCGAATGGGGGTGGCAAACATTCTGAAAATTGACAATTCCAAACATAAGCATTTTCAATTTTTACCAAATTGGGATGGCAAACAATCTAAAGATCATCAACCTTAATCTTAAGCAGCTCCTATTCAACGAAATGGGGGTAACGACAATTGTGAACAAGCTTTACAAATCTCAATCTTATTTTCACCTTATCCAGACAAAATAGATTTATCGAAAGTTCCACAAAATTGGCAAATCCAGGCTCGAGAGGAAGTATATTTTGGGCCAAATGGGGGTAGAAAAATTTCTGAAAAAATTTGACAAGGATGTTTTTTCCATGTTTCAGCTGCTGGTGAGCGGCGGGCAGCCGACGACGGCGACATCGCCGGCGATGTCGTCGGGCGGTGCGTTGAGCCCGGGTGCATTGTCTCCGTCGTCGTCGACGACGACGGGCGCCGCGGCCGCGGCGGCCTCTGGAGGGGCCAGTACTCCTGTGGGTGGGACCACAGGCCCCGGTTGCTGCGAGAATGGCAGGCCCATGATGACGGACCCGGTCACCGGCCAAACGGTTTGCAGCTGTCAGTATGACAGTGCGGCAAGGCTCGCGTTGGGTGCCTACCCTAGGTTAGCACCCACCGCGACCTCCTACTCTTCGTACCCCACGCCCACGCCATCCACCACCGATCAGGGGCCCTACCCTAGCATCAGCATGGACAGCTCAGCGTTCTATCCTCCTTTGGTAAGTTTTCCGCCGAAATTTTTCACGCGCGCAGGCAAGTCTTCGAACTCTGCGAATTTTTATGAAAAAATTAATAAACGAAGATGTGAGCAGTTGTGTTCACAGTTTCACTCTTTGCGGTCGTATTAATGCCCTCGAAGGGTGCAAACCCCTTTTCTGTCGAAAATCTAGGCATTTCTTCTGACTTAGGATATTTTCATTGCACACGATTTATTTCTTCTTATGCATCTGGGTGTTTTCAGTATTATTTGTTCTTGCAACAGTGAAATTATAACGAAGTTCTTCGAAGGTAGCGATAAAAATTGTCTTAACACTAGAACTACTAAACCAGTCAAAATGACTGGCCCCTACTTATTTATTTCGCAATTACTGAAGTTATAAAAATATTTTCATTACTAATTTTCCGATAGATTTCTTTAACACATTCGCGACGGGGCCTTTGTCTTATCTGGCTCATGTACCACCGGTGGCACATCCCGTCCCATTAGATAGACAAGAATGTACCACCGATGGTACATCCCGTCGCGAAAGTGTTAATGAGCCACAGGTTACAATAAAAATTGAATGATGTTTGATTAGATGCAGTCTTGTTATTATCACAAGGCAATGTACATTTATTGTTCAGTAGTTCTAGTTAAACAGTGGTGTGACAATTTTTACTAGCACCTCAAAGTCGCCATTGGAGTGCAAAGGGTTAAGTTTATACATAGCTGTCATGCTGGTCACTATTAATTTCCGTTGAAGCACGATACTATATAATATGCAGGATTATAAAGGAAAAACAAAATTTATTAATTCTTTTTTAAACTTTAAACCCCGAAACTTGTTGACTTAATATATTGTAATATAAGATCAGTATGGTTTTTTGCTGTGGTGGCTGATAGCAGACATACAACTCGAACGATAAAAAGTCTTTGGTGGTCGAGAGTGGACGTACGACCGCAAAGGGTTAATTAATCTTTGGATATGTTCTAATCGATAGTTTGAAATGGCGTTAGAGAGCGATGCAGCTTTCGTTAAACGCCATTCGATTTCTCGTGTCATTCTGATCGAAAATAGGACAGGCTGTCGGAAAGATAATATTGCAGACGATATTTCAAATTTCATACAACATTCGCTGACGTTCGCGAACGTGAAAATTGTGTTGAACTGAATGTACGGTTGTCTCTGTTAGCAGACCTACCAGTTTTGCGATATGATATTTCAATGTCGGTGCATTTTGTATGAAATTTAGAACATCTCCCGAAACATCGACATTTTTATGTCACGTGTCGTGATACTTTCGCGTGTAAAACTCCGTGACCGTAAAGCATGGGATCTTTTAAAAGTTAAAAATGTATATCGTGCCGTCAATAGGAATTCAATTCGAAAATTACGTGTAACCGAGTGAACAGATATTCGGATTCGGTATAGGAACGTTGAAATCGACGAAGCCTAATTAAAGTAGAATTTGAAGTAAAATTTTCCTCAATGCTTTTGGGGATGGTATTTCCAAAAATGATAGAAGGTGTCGATAGAGTAACGCAATTATAATTTGAACGCTATGTACACGTGAGACGTTTCATACAATAATGGACTTATTACTCGCTCGTGAAAGTTTAAGGGAACTGTTTTCAAAGGTTATTTCCAAAGGTAAAAAGACTATCTCGGGAAACCTGCGTCGATACTTTTTCCACTAATTAATTTCTTCTATTCGCCTGACTCCGGTGGCCTACCTTTTTGTTTCGACATCGTCCTCGCGTTAAATATCAAGGCTCACGTGACTCGATAATCGCTTCATCTACTCATCTTTGGTTTGCGTAAACGGTGCAGCCGCGTCACCGGTCGTTATTCGTCGAGAAACCAACTGGTCTTCGCGCATAGCCGCGAAAATATTTCAGAAACCCACCGCATTGAAACGTTGAAACGCTGAAACAAAATCAACTCCAACAATGCAAACGTATAAACTTCTGCAAACAATTTCCCTCGCAGTTCGCCGACTGAAATGTGAACTTTGTTACACCATTTGTAACTTATTGCACTTCAAACTATTTTAGCTACAAAATTGAGACGCTTCTTTTGATCTTTCTGCAGTGTTTAATCCACGCAACGTACGTCTCGCAATTTATTGAATGCAAAATCGAATAAGGGAACGAAGGGTTAATTGTTTTCTGTCATCATTGCCACCCTTATGCGACACGCTTACTTTCTGAATACCATACAACTTGGCAGGATGTTAACAGATTCTCATCAACGAATCCACAAGTCGCTGTCGATGACCGAAAACGAAAACAATTCTCCTTTCAAATCAAATTGTGCACAGAGACACCCTAGACATTCGAAGCTTCCTCGTCTTCGATTGCTTCTGTTTAAGGAGGGAATACACTTTAGAGTGCTTAAAAAAGTAGTGACTTTTAGGAATTTTCTTCTCAATAACTATAACTATAACTCTTCTTCAATTGTTTGTAGCTCAATTCCTCAACCAATGTTGAGGAACCTCTATTCAA
>CM052094.1:4016011-4034532 GCA_028453745.1 Agapostemon virescens
AATTACCATAGACATCCAGAAGCTTTTCTGGGTCCCTCTTACGTTCGAAAATTCGTCATCGGTTGAATCACCGGCCCAGAGGTCGTCGCAGCGCAGAAGGGGCACGGCGTTCAGCAAGCTCGAGGCGCACGCTTATTGCTACCTTAATGCACCCCGACTCGCATAATCTGGCTGCTGACCGAGCCGCGTTCTGCGGTCGTAACAATAGTCCGAGGCGTCGACGCTGGACCACCCGTGGCTCGCCATTAAAGTCGCTGCCGGGTAAAGGGCACTCCAGGAGGAATCAAGTTGGAAAAAGAGAACCTTTTCGAATGACCAAAAAACCGGGCGGAAAAAACGGCAAATTGAATGGAAGAAATAGAATGGAAAAAATAGAGGGGACCTTGGGGGGTTATTTGGAAATCGAGCCTAGGGGATGGGCCCCGACGGGAATTAGAAGTCGAAGGGCACCGAAGAAGGGGGACGAGTCGACGCCGATCTCTGTAATGCGAAACTTCCTGGCGCCAAACGCCTCTAAGCCTTCGCTCTAATAATATCCCATTGTGCTACCATTAGCCACCGAGGGCACGCGGATTTTCCCTCCTCGTCTTTCCACTCTTTTCTCCTCTATAGCCAACTCTATCTTTGTCTTTCTCTTTCTTCCGCCCCCGCGCGACACGTCTTTATGATGCGCTTTGTAGCGACACCTCGAAACATCGACTGACTAGACGCCTCGGCGGGCACATCCGGCCGAGACTGTGCTCCGTCTGCGTTCCCTCGTTAGCAGACGACTCCTGCGATCCTCCTTTTAACCTGCATCATCCTCTTCACAGAAACTGTCCTTCGGGAATGTCTCTCGCCACTGGAAGAATCGAAAGTTCGCGCGTCGGTTCGGTTGCCGGTGCTTGTTTGATCGATTTTTTAATTTTATGGCTGGACTATAGATTTTTATGCATTTGTCGTTGAAACGAATAGCATTCTATGAGGACTTTTAGGCATCATCGAGAATTGCTATATTGTTATTTAATTTAATTTGTATCTGATTAATTTAACTGGTGCAAGTTAAGGCACGAAGAATAGAAATTTAATTGTTGCAGGTTAAGACAGAAGAAATAGAAATTTAATTGTTACTAGTTATTACAGAAGAAATAGAAATTTAATTGTTGCAGGTTAAAGCAGAAGAAATAGAAATTTTACTGTCGCAAATTAACGCCAAGGCATTTTTTCTGACCAAGAATATTTTCATTCTGCACGATACATTTCATCTTATGCATACGAAATTTGTTTATCATTACTTGTGTTTGCAACGATTAAATTTTTACGAATTTGTTTGACACAAGAATAGCGACGTAAAGATTGTTTGAAACAGTGCTGCAGCTATTTTCAGTGGTGCCTGAAAGTCACCGTTCGAGTGCAAAGGGTTAATTCTTTGTGTAGAATGAAAATATTCTAGATCAAGCGCCTTGTTTTTTGAGGTTAGAGCTTCGAATGCAAAAAGTTAATAGATCGACCACAAAAAGGTAAAGGTATCAATTTTAAATTCAGTAGTATCCTTTGTTCAATCATACATTGCATTGAAAAGATTCAAAGAAAAATTTCTGTAATCGTAACTGTAGATTTTTAAATTGCGGGGATTATTTCAAATTATTTTTTAACTACTTTAGATTGTTCAAATCTCGATGAGGATTGGTTCCAGCGACTGTATTATTGACAAATCTTAATTTTTACCGCTAGAACTGCCAAACCAGTGAAAATTAATGGACCATAATTTTATTATTTGCAATTGCTGAAGTTATAAAAATGTTATGATGAAAAATTTTTAGATGTACTTCTTTGATCAAGCGTATATTACAATTAACGTTGTACGAAGATCAAATAGAGACGGTCTCGTTATTATTATAGGGCAGCGTGTATCGTTGAATAGATATTGAATATACGGTAGTTCTAGCGTTAAAGATACTCGAAGAATCGTGTCCTTCACAACCGACGTGGCAGTCAACGTGTTAACGTCAAGTGTCTGTGATTAACGAGAAGCTATTTCTAGTCTTTTCAGTAAAGCAATCACTCTTGATCAGGAAACGAAGCATTGCCTGATCGAGAAGAGTATTGATCGTGACAGAACTTGATTATGATAGGATCCAATGAAAGATCCAATTGATGGATCAACTTTGTACACTATCTTTCGTGTTTAGAATATTTCTGATATCTCCGAACGCATATGCGCCTTCGAGATTGTTGTTTAAAAAATCTTAATCCGGTGAAATTCATGATCCTTCTCATTAGAAGAAGATTATCGAGCTGTCTTGTTCGTCAGCGTGGCTATAAAAGAAAAAAAAAAAGGCCTAACTATTTGAATAGAGATAGTTTTCGCGATAGCGAAGCGCTAACTCGTACTAAATAATTTAAATTACCGCCGCATAATCTGACTAAAACGAGCCGCTGCTCGAAGCAGAATATTCATGGCAATTAATGCAAAGTAGAAAGTTTGAAACCAAACATGAAGCATGCTTAGCTCCCGTGCTAACTTTCTTGGAATCCGTTTACAGAGTGGCAGTCAAGAACGAAGCAGAACCGGCAAGAACTCGAAGAAAGAAGTTCCGGCCGCGTCAATGTTGCGATAAGATTGAAAAAAAGTTTGTGCGAACATGTGTCTCGCCTAATCTTCCTTCGAAATTCTACAATCAATTTTTCGAATCAAAATAACGTGTTCGCCGTAGCGCAGTTCAGACCAGTTCAAGCACTTGTTAACAGACTTCCGGTAAATAAACTGCTAAAAATCTTCTGGAAAACAATCCCATTTTCTTCTCCTGTTCTTTCATTTTTTACACCGAACCTACCGAACATTAACCCCTTGCCCTACAACAACGAGTCAGACTTATGATCAAGATTTCGAACTGAATTTTCTAAATTAATCCTTAATTTTCTTTAAACGGAAATAACATTTTACTGAATTGTTGATTGTATACGGTCATTGGAGAATAGCTAGGCACGCAGTAACTATAAATTTCTTTTCTTTTTGTCGTTCTACGGAGGACAAAGAAAATCTAGTCACTGTTATTGTAAAATAAATCATAGGCCAAGGGGTTAAATGAATTGATTTGATTTTATGAAATTTTTGAGGTGGTCAGTAATCACAACCGAACTTGCAACAAAGTCTCTCGACAGATTCCTCTTTCCTCACAAGTTTTCCTGCCAATAGCAAAAAAATAGATAGCGTTTGACACTTTCAATTGTTGTTCTCCGGGACGTGGTTTGTCGCAGTAGTCGTGGGTGTAGCTCGATTAACGAATCGTCAATCGTTCACCGATGGGTTGATTGATCCGCGCATTCCTGACCCCGTTGCGCGTTCAGGTCGCGAGAGATCGCCGTTTCAGATGATGGATCGGCCGATTTTAATTCGACAGGGTATTTGCATAAATTGCGTCACCGGTGCGAGTGGGACGCGTTCGGGTTTGAGGAACGGCTCTGCCAACCTCGGATCGCGTGGGACTGTGTCTTACAAATTGTACAGGTCGTTACACATACCATTAACTGCCAGCTGAGGCAATTTAAACTTGATTACTCGTAAACCTTATCCGTGAATCACGGAATCGTACTCTTTCTCTTATTGTAACCCGCGTCGACTCGATCTTCGCGCGAGATTCAATCATCGGCTGTAAAACGCGTCGCGCGGGCTGTTCCATCGCGTTAACCCTTTCAGACCCGACCGAAAAATGTCCATCGAGCGGAAAATAGTGAAGCAAATTTATGACACATTTGGATTATCAATTTGTAACTGTCAGTCACCGGTGACTGACGGAACGCTTAAAGGGTTAGCGCTTAACCTATCAAGCACTAAAAGTTAAACGACTGTATTTACTTAATGTTTGCGCGATTTTTATTACAACGAATGCTGAAACGAAGGAACGAATTCAATCGATTCTAATCGAAGCATATATATACAATTTCAAGAATTGTAAGTTTAAAAAATTTCTAATCGGTCGTTGTAACCAACGCTGCTAGGTTCAGCGTCAAAATAAAAATAGGTTAGTATCGAGTGTACTCTGGTTTCCCTTCAAAATACCCATAAATCTTTCGCTTTTTACCAAAGATTTTACCATAATTCGCTTTTTACCATAATTTTTTGTTCTACGTCATTTGAGTGAGAAGAACCCCCATTTTCCTTTTGGCATGTCGAATTTAATCGTTGCTAAGCATTCATCGAGTAAAAAGTTTCCTCAAGTCTCGAAAAATAGACATTTCCAATAACAAGAATTCGAAACGAAAGCAACAACGATATATCATTGATCGGTACCGAAAAAGAAAATATTTTAAGTGATGAATTTTGGTCAGCACGCGCGCGGAGTAAGAAGGAAAGCGATGGCGTCCATTTTCTTTCTCTCACTGTCAACGTTGTCAACGTTGATTTGCCGACTTGTCGGTCTTAGATCGGCTTGTAGAATCACGCCTTAAAATACATTCGATCGTAAAAGTCTCCGAGTCTGCCAAAATTCGCATAGTTGATACGAAAGAGCAGATGTTCCACGGACCGGTAGGAATTCGTGATTCGGTGGACGGCGGTTCTAGGCTCTGGTGAGTGATCGCACGACTGACTATCGACACTGTTTTCTGGCAGGGATCTTGACAGCGATTTCTCCCTTGTCTACGAACCCCGCTAGGTATCGGGAACGTTTCGCGCGTAGAATTCTAAACAAACGTCGCGCATTCCTGCGGCCCCGCGTTGTACGTATTCGCGGAGGATGTACAGCTGTAGGATCGTGTTAGCAGACGATTAGGCGATGTCGCAGCAGGAGCTACATTCTTGGTGACGCTCGTCGTTCGCAGTCGGGTCCACCGTCGTTGTTCGAGAGCTTGTTCTCAGCGAAATCCGTGCTGCGAACACGCGATCCGACGGAATTAAATAGAACATCGTAATACCGAATATTTTTGTCGCCGATCGTGACGATGCTGGCTGCAAAAACATCTTCGAAGACACAAGATCGCGTCGCGCGACGTGTTCGACGCTGTTTTTCATCTTCCCGGTTTTACATCGAGCACGACTGTTTCGAGATCCTATCAAAATAGACACGCGAATGTTTTCGCGTCTGTTTCAAATCGATTTTACACGATTTTATACGATTTCATGCTTTTTATAGTAGCAGGCGACGAGACATTTTTAAACGCCTAACAAAAAGTCATCGTAAAAGAATCATGTTTACGAGACGGAAGAGCTGAAAGTTTTACCAACAAATTTTGCTGGCTCGTTAACACGGACTAAGTAATTGTGTAACGTTAATAAACAAATTTTTATCGGTGAACAATAAAGTTTAATTTATGGCAGGGGATTGAATCTTTTATTCATTATATGTGGATTTAGCACATTTTTATTAACATCGCTCGTACTCCTTGCTACATCCGAAGTCAAGCAATTTTTATTTTTCGTTAGAACCTAATAATTATACAATCAACTTTTACATCTACGAGAACGCTTTGTACAACGTTCAATGCGTTTAACCCTGATTAAATGAGCTATCATTAAATGAGAGGCGGTCAAATAAAAATTCGAATGTAATCGAAGTTTTCATGTGTAATAAATTATTCTATACCTTGTTAAGAAATTGGGCTAATGGAATATGAAAATTACATTTGATACGATTACACAAAACAAATCTATATTCTGCTGTAATTCATAATCTATTAACGCTTTGCAAGGAATTCCATTCCAAGACCGAAACAATATATTTACCTGTAATAGTTTCATTGTATATAGTTTATTTCCTTTCATGCGTATAAAATTAATTAATATTACTCGTACTTGCCACTAGTGATGCAAAAATTACTTAACCCTTTGCCTACTATATGATAGGAATTCAATTACGACGTACGTCAAGAAACGACAAAATTTTAGGTGGGGGTGCATTTTTGTGAAAATATATTTCAATAGTCAAAAAAGTGCCCCGGACGATGCAAACAGCTGAACGCGTTTCGATTTTCTATTTTCTATAATTTCTAAGCGTCTATAGGCGCCTGCAGTGGCCTAAGGTTTAAATAATATTACAGCAATTTTTAGTGACGTTTTAGAAACGCCATTCGAATGCTAAGAAAGAATCCCAGGGAGATCAGACTTTAAAAATAATGAAATAATCAAGTTTATTAAAATGTTGTCGAGTGCAGTGTTCAAATATTAGCGTGATGTATCGGAATATGAATGGAAAAGCATCGCGAAATAAGAGGAAATGGATGGATGAAACCGATGGAAAGTGTGTTGCGTTTAACCATTGTGTCTCGCAGAGTTTCGGCGCGAAACTGAATGGAATAACATAATAAAATTGATTGAGCTTGGGGACGAGTATTTGGCAGCTCAATTAATTTCTTCGCGAAAGTAACTGTTAGCGCGCAACCCTCGTGGATGCGGTAGAACGCGATGATAAGTAACTTTTCGAATTGGAGGGTGGCGCGTTATACAATTTTCACCCTCGCCCATAATAATCAATCGGTCGATCGCGTTGCAGGGAAATCCGTACGGATTGAAGGACACGACGGGGATGGGCATGACGGCGGATATGGGTGCTGCATGGGGCACGGCCGCCCTTCAACCTGCTGCCACGGGTTACTACCCCTACGATCCAACCCTGGCCGCCTACGGGTAAGTTTATCACCAGGTTTCATGGTCTCTCGGCTCCATTAGATTAAACCACCATCCGCGCTCTCTACTCTCTCTCTTTCTCTCTCTCTCTCTCTCTCTCTCTCTCTTGCTCTCTCTTTCTCGTATACACGCACACATATCCCTTAGCCCGTCGACGGTGTTGCTCGGTGCCGCCATTAAAACAAGAGTCACGATCTCGTACTCGCTACACATATCCCGTCAGGAATGGTTATCGTTATCGCGAATCCGTAATATCTTCTGTCCCGGGCCGCGTAAACCGAGTGCCACACAATTTTAGCCTGTTGAAGCTTATATGGGAAAGACGATTGCCGTTTCTGGCTGATGGTCGAGTTCCGAACGACCCGTAAAAGAGAAATATTCGTATTTAGCCTGATCGCTCGTTCAGGGTGTCCGTCTTCCTGCTGAGATTGCGTCGCGACAACAATTCCTGTTCTCAACAGGATTCTCGGGATACTTCGTCCCTTGCAATATATCCGAATATTTTGCAATAATATCGCTGCAGCAACAACTCGTAAAAATCTACCTAAAGCGACGGAATAGATCTACAATTTTTAACACTAAACCTACCACAATGGGTCAAACGACCCTTTCCAGATTTTCTATTTTACAAACACTGAAGTTATAAAATTATCTTCACAGAAAACGATTCAATAGATTCTTTAAGTCCATCATACATTCTAATAAAAATTGCACAAAATCCAAATAAATTAATTCTTGTCATTTTTACAAGGCAATACGCACCAACTAATTTTATAGCTCGGTAGGTTTAGTGTTAAAATGACCAATTCGACGCAATTTTGCGAATTTACTTAATTTTTACTTGATTTCGTGCAAGCTAATGTGGTATCGTAGCTAGAATGTCGTTGAGGCCCAAGCCAGGCCCCAAGGGAAGAGGGCCATTGAGAGAGTGAGAGTGAAAGAGAGAGAGAAAGAGAGAAAGCCTTGCGCACGAAGAAAATACTTGAACGTAAAATATTATTAATTTTAACATCGTTGTCCAGAGCGTGTATTGAGATGTCAGTTCGATCACTACGTTTTATTAACCCTTTGCACTCGCAGCTGTTCTAACTCCAAACCTAAGACATTTTCCCTGACCTAGAATATTTTCATTCTACACGATTTATTTCCTCTTGTACATACGGAGTCTTTTTACTATTACTTGTCTTTCCAACAGTGAAATATTTATCAGTTTATTGGATGCGAGCATAGCGATATGAACGTTGTTTTAAATAACAATGTGGCAATTTTTAGCGGTGCCTCAGAGTCATCGTTCGAGTGCTAAGGGTTAATTGTTTGAGCGGAATAGATCGTCGCGATACAATTTCTGAAGCCATTCGTCTCCATCTGTATTTCATAAAAGACCAATTTAACAAAAGCACGAATAACTTTGAAAATTCCTCTTCGAGTCTACACATTACGATTATCGAAGTCGTAAAATTGCCTTCGTGGAAAATTATTCTATCATTTGTCGTTTCCATAATGTTCGTTAGGTTCGGTGATAATTTTATAAATATAAAAATTATTTATTTGCGTACGATAGGACGATTAATTTTGTAAATGCCTTCTTCGCGAACGGTCTCGTGTAAAGTTGGGATTGGAATGTATTTCATCTTATACATATAAAGTTCTTTTACTATTACTCGTCCTTGCAACAATTCAATGCAATTGCAACGATTAAATTTTTACGCATTTCTTTGACATAAGCATAACGATGTAAAAATTGTTTCAAACAGTGCTGCAGCTATTTTCAGTGGTGCCTGAGAGTCACCGTTCGAGTGCAAAGGGTTAACTCCAAACCCAAGGCATTTTTTCCGACCTACAATATTTTCATTCTACGATATGTTTCATCTCATGCATATGAAGTTCGTTTACTATTACTCACCCTTACGACGATTAAACTTTTACGAATTTCTTTGACACAAGCACAACGATGTAAAAATTACATAAAATAGTGCCGCGGCTATTTTTAGTAGTGCCCCAGACTCACCATTCGAGTGCAAATGGCTAAATATCTATCCTTTCGCAAATTATATAAAATACCACGGAATTCTAATGCGTGCAACGCGCTTGGTTTTGGTGCGACAGAAATGAAGCTCGCGGAACGTTTACAATAATGCTTGAAAGAAAAAGTTTCCTCTGCTGGAGATGCTCGTTCGAGCTATCGATCATCATGAATCACCGTGGCGATAAAAATTCCGAGCAGCGGCGAACGTCGGGAATGAAATAAACCGGTGTAACCGAAAAATAGTGTGTCGAGGACATCTGGGGCCAGGAACAATGTGTATAAAAGTGATACCGTGATCGCCTCCGGAGACACGGGGTCCGCTTAATCTCATTCGTTCCCGTCAGCCTTTAAAACTGCGCGACGCGACGCGCGCTCAGTCAAGGTAGGCGACAATTAATCCGTAAGAAGGGTGACGAGCAAACCGGATGCTCGTTCTTCCTGCTCGTGGATAAGAGTTACGAGGGTGCTGTCAACACGAGGACCCTTGTACTTCATCTTGCCGGAGGGGGTGGCCGTTTAGGGGACGGGGGTGCGGAAAGCCGGCGGTGCGGGGGCGTATCGACGCCGTTGAAGAGCTCGTCACTTAGGACGATATACGCACGCACACAAACACGCACACACATACGTATACACACACACGGATCCCGTAAACATTGTATCAGAGGGCCCGGTAAGTGATTCCCGTGGCTATATTCCGCGGCGCGCGTATTTTCGTTACGGATCCCGGTCTGTTTTGATTAATAATGGCAGCGCGGACAAAAAAGCTGACGGCCGAATTTACGACGGGAATTTATTTCCGTGGCGCTGGACGCTCGACAAGCTGGATCGCGATACGCCGGCGATATATCAAAATCTGCCAGGACAAGGGAACGATCGTTTATCGGGACGGAATTAAAATTTTAAAAAGAAAAAGGGAAACACCGTTCGCTGCTTCGACCGGCCGATTTGCTTGCGCTCTTTCGCAATACTGCGAGAAGATATCTCGGGCATCTGTTTCTTTTTTTGTTTCTTTTTGAGGGTGAGAATTGATTGCAGGCTTTTTCGCGTAAATAGCCTCTTACGCGTCTTCGAAAACGTCGAATGAAATTGCAGTCGTGAATGGCTGATTTTAGAGAATTGAAATTGTGTAGAATTTGTTTTTCAATGTTTGGCGGTTTAACGGGGTTGTAGATTTTTCTTAACCTGTTAACCAATGGGGACTTCTTTCTTTTTTAATACTTATTGTTTATATATAATTGTAAAGTTATATAATTGATTTACTTGAATAAGAACTACATAAAATGTAATGTTTTCAGAATATTACGGCAAATTTCCATGACGAAAAATGTCGTCATGACTGTTCTAGTAGTAGTTCGTGTATGACGAAATATTTTTTCATGCCCGGTTAACAGGTTAATATTTTGACTCTAAGTAACTTCGACGTTAACACTTTATCGACCGGCAATTATTTCAGAATTTTTGTAAGGCCCATGATCCATGACTGAAAACTTTTTAATGGGTCTATCAACGCTGACAGCAATTTTTATTGCGGATCAACAATGCATCCCCAATAATATTGTCTAATAATGTTGTTACAAATTGGAATGTAAAAATAGAATTTTAAGCTCCATTTTAATACAGCGCGAATATTGAAAAGCCTAATAATAGGCTTCCGGTCGATAAAGTGTTAAGTACAAGTGAGAATTGGGATATTCGAACTCTGGAATAGGAGATGAATCGTTTCACTGACGATTATAGAAGCTTTTGACAAATTGGTCAGACTTTCGTGCGAAATATGTGTACTTTGATAGAGAGATTTAGAAGAAACGGCAATAAGTGAAATTGAAGCAGCAGATTTTTCGATATCGCGAAAGGGAAATGTGAATTCGGGAAAAAGATGCATTAAATGAGATCCAAGTAACTAAACAATTTTCCAACGATTAGAACCGAATAGCAAAATTGTTCGGAACACGAAAGACAGGATTTTACTAATTCCCGAAGATCGCCGAGCGCTCGAAGCGCGCAGTTTCCCTCGCAATAAATATTTCCAGGGTTAAATTTCGTCTGCGGTTGGAAAGGGGTGCGGACTCGCCGGCGAAACGAGAGGGGTTTCCCGTGATTGCGAGAAAACAGGGCAGCCCTCTCGCGAAATAATAAACCAGAAAAACCACGGATCGTCGGGCTAGAACCGCGCGATACCTAATTGGAAACCCGGCGCCGGGTCTGTTCGAAACCGCGGCTCTGGTTCGTGGGAAAGGGTCTATTTTCGAGGACCATGTGTCGCGTGCCGTTGACAAAATGAGACATTGACACAGATTTTCGACGCCGCTCGTAATTGGAAACACTTGGCTCGCCTCGATTTTTCTTCGTCCCTCGTAAATCTCGGTATCCCTTCCTCTCCCTACCATTTTTTTTTTCCCCAGTCCAGGTTTGTCCGGTATTTTCATATCGCGTTTCACACGCGATGCTCACAGACCGTTTCCAATCTCGGGATCGCCGATTGGATAAAGAAGAGGACTGCTATAGGATCAAAATCGCTAAACGGCAAACGGGGAATTCAATATCGGTAGGAATCGCGCGGCGACGTTGCCTCTCGGATTCTCCTTTGATCTCGCCGCTGCTCCTGCATCTCTCTGTCCTGCTCTATCCCTCTCTCTCTCTCTCTCTCATTCCCTTTCTCTGTGTTTTTCTCGTCATTGAACGAGAGAATCGGTCTCTCTCTCTCTCTTTCTCTCTCTCTCCACGATACCTCGAGGTCCCGTGGGGGATGAGAGAAGAGGGTACCTCTTCGAGAAAGATTCGAGAGAAACCGTGCACGGCGAACGGTTACAAAATGGCTGTAGGCAGAGCCGGAGTGGGCGTACGTAATGGAGGCTTCCAGGTTGCATATATATAGTCGCATCGCGAGCGTAGGGAGAGCAGTAGGTCTCTCTCCGTAGGAGAGCGAGTGAGTGAGTTTATTGATTGGCTTCCTCCCGGGGTTGGCTCGCCTGTTCGCCAGGCCTCTGCACTCTCTCTTCCTCTGGTTCCCTTTGCCCGCCCGCCCCTCTGGCACTCTCTCCTTCTCTCTTTCTCTCTCTCTCTCTCTTGCTCTCCTCGCCCGTTTCTCTCTCTTCCTCGACCCGACCTGCTCTCCACCTCCTCGACGACCTCCTTCCACCCTCGAAAGCGAGCCAGCTCCCACAGGTGCTTTACTTACTTTGCTTAGCAACCCTCGTGTCCACACAAACACGCTCGGAGCCAGGTTCGCGCGCACCTACGCGCGGCCTGCTCACGCACGGACTTTGATTCTCCGCCGTTTCATCCTCCACCCATTCCACCCCCTTCGCAGCCTAGACACCCCCGCAACACCCTTTCAACCACCCGCTCCCCTCCGCCGCCTCTGAAGCGGACAGATCCTCCCTCGCAGTCGCGGGGAAACGCGTGTGCGCCCGGCCGCGTACAAAACTCCGGACTGTAGGCATTGTTTATCGTGGAATCCACCCTCTCTCGTGTGCTCGCCCCTCGCCATTCTCTCCGAGCCTCTATTAATTTACTTGCTTAATAATACGACAGCCCTCTCTCGGCCTCTTCAGCCCTGCCTGTTTGCCTCGCATCCGGTCTCTCCTCTTCTCTCCTCTTCTATACTCTTCTATTCTCGTCTCTTCTCCGCGTTTCGCTTCTCTTCGCTTCTGTCGACGTCGCAACCTCTGTGCCGTCACTTTCGTCGACAACCGGTCGGCCAGCGAAGAGACAATGGTCTGCATCCAGTACCGAACGCCGGGGGATGGTTATAAAACCGTTGTGTGTTCGAACGGACCGTTCTGATTACGGGAAATGAGAAATACGTCGTTAGCCGCGCACGGTGACATACTCCTTTGGGAATCGTGGCGTGCTTGTTCTCTCTTTCTGTCTCTATTTCTCTCTCTCTCTCTCTCTCTCTCTCTCTCTCTCATTCTCTCAACGTCTCTTGGGTTCTTTCTTCCGTGACGCTGACTATCCTGACAAACGCCGTTCTTTTCGAACCCGCTCGGTCAATCTTAATTGCTCGTCGATGCAACGCGATGGTGTGGGGCCGTCCGGTTTTGCCCGGACCATGGGAAATTGTGGACGACCCACGGCGCCTTCGGTGAATGACGGGTTAACTGTAAACCGAGAATATTCGTAGATTTACGACGGTTTTGATACTATCAAATTGATTCGAGAAGATGTTTAGAAACATCGTGGACCTTTCGCGCGTCTTTGATGTGGGTTCGTGTCTTTGATCTGGGAAGAGGAATTGTTCGTTTTAATATCTTCAGACGATTTTATAGTATCCCGTAAGTGGACTGCGGATACTTTGTGTCTCGTTTACAGCAGTTTTAATACCGTGTAATCTGTGGAACTGTAAACTGTGAATTTTTCTACTTCATTAGAACTACGACGAAGACTCTGACGGTTAACGGAGCGTCGTTTTCGTTTCCTGAACTCCTTCCAGGCAATTTATATCCCCGTAATAGTACGATCATCACTATACTAACTATTTTGCAATATTTAATGCAAAATTGTCTTCCTCGATTGCAACGGACAGGCACATAATAGAAACGTTTATCGTTTTTCAAATCTAACAGACATCTTTAAATTCGCTCTTGCTTTTGCCATGAACTCACAAAATTTTGATTGATCGTTTTTTAACATTTTTACCGACCGGCGATTTTTTCAGAAGTTTTTAAGATCCACAGTCCATTGAAAACTTTTTAATCGATCTTTTAACGCTGACAGGATTTTTATTGAGAATCCTCGAGGCGTCTTCAGTAACGTTACCTAATAATTTCGTTACAAACTACAATGTAAAGGTAATTTTTCATGCTTCATTTTGTTAAGTGCAATTATTGAAAGTCCTATTAATAGACTTCCGGTCGGTAAAGTGTAACCTCCCAGAAATATAAGATGCATACCACAAATGCACAAAAATTCGTAGCTTAACACGTCGACTGCCATGGTCACCGTTGACCGGCGCCATTGTATTGTTTAAGAATGATTATCGTTACATTAATGGCATTGAACATCGATTTATTATCGCAGAAGTTAACCAGATTGTAGTATGAGGTGGGAGCTTCAACGAAACACGAAACAACTTGTCTGAAATACACGAAATTCGCTCGGTGTTTAATCGCGCACAGAACCAAATTTACAGAAATACAGTTTAGGGGAGGAAAACGGATCAGCCAATTACGCAACGAAGGAAATTTTTCGAAGCCGTTAACTCGCGTTTAAACAATGCCGTCGCTGGAGAATTTTCAGTCGAACCGCGGAATAATTCGCCGTTAAAACGAGCGGAACCGTCGCAGATGCGGACACGGTAAAAATCCCTTTCCCTCGAAAGTTCCCCATTCGCTCGCGCCATTTTTCACGAAGATCCACGCCGACACCCCTCGGCCACCCCCGTGTGCCGGGGGTTTTTTCCGCCCTTGCTGGCTGCTCGGGAACGCGCGCTGATGTTACGCGTTGAATAAAGAATCGCCGTCGTCGTCGTCGCGAACTGAAAAAGCGTCGATCTTCTTCGGCGAACACCTTGAGGAAGAACGACCACGGAATCTCGACGAGTCGTGGAGCGATGAATATTTATACGGTGGTACGTTAATTGCCTCAAAGTCAATTACCACTTTTCCTTCGGAGGCTCGCGAGGCTACAGAAGTATCGGAGCTCCGCCGATCGATGAATGTTCTCCTCGTGCATTAAACGTCGACCGCATTCTTCGAAGTTTTGCGAAAATCGATGGCCAAAAAGAAGGCGAAATTCTAGAAGCCGTTCGACTCTGAAACTGGCGAATTTTCAGGCGTTATGAAAACCCTAATTTTTGTAATTATTCGAGCTATTTCGAAAGTGACTTTAACTTTGGGAATTTTGTTTTAAGTTCCCTCGGATGAGCTTTTTTCGAAATTGTATAACCTCTTTTAATTAACTCTTTGAATAATAAATCCAACGATATACGTTGCTTTGAAACTTTAGATAATTTTAATTATAATATGTGCTTCGTTAAAGAAGTACATTCAACATTTTTTTAAGAAAACATTCCAGTCATCCTGACTGGTTTGGTAGTTTCAGTGTTAAAAACGATCGTAGTGCAATCAGTGACACTGGATATTTATATATTCGTTCAGAGATTAACTAGAGTATAATGCAGGCAAACTTCGTTATAGAATAATTAATAATAATGATTAATAGCAAGTATGAAACGCGCGCAATCCGCTCGCCGGTTGATGAGTTAACGGAAAGGTTTACTGTTAAAACGGGACACCCCATAGAAAATGTTTAATGAATTCGAGGCTAGTTATTCCAACTAGAAATTCTAGTAGAGTATTGGCACCAATGGACGCTATTATCAGATTAAAGATTGCTTTGCGATATCTTAACGCTAAAGCTACCACATCGGGGCAAATGAACTATTTTATTTCACTATTATTGAAATTATAAAATTGCCTTCATAGGAATCGATTCAATAGACTCCTTCGTTCAATCGCAGGAATTTTAAATAGTCATCTTGTTATTTTTATAAGACACTGCACTCTAGTCAATTTTAATGCTCGATAGGCTTAGCCTTAAAAAATTTGAAAATATTTATTACTTTCGACAAGTCGAGACGATTAAAATAGAAAATACGATCGAATTTAATTTTAATTTGTTATATTTAACTTGCACAATTTTAATTGTGATTTATCACTGAAAAGCGCTTAAGAAATTGTTCAACAGCAACAACAATTTTAACTCGGAGCCGGTAAGTTATTCTTGAACGATCGTACCTTTCGAGATTGTTTTTAAAAATATTTTTAACACTTTATTTACCAGAGGCCTGTCGATTGTTAGCATATATTCGCTGGTCAATTTTAATGCTCGGTATGTTTAGTGCAAAAAAATTTGAAGATATACATTACTTTCGACAACTCGAGACGATTAAAATAGAAAATACGACAGAATTCAATTTCAACTTTTCACACTTGTCTTGCACAATTTTATCTACGATTTATCGCTGAAAAACGCTTAATAAAATCGTTCAACAGTCAGAACAATTTTAACCCAGACCCGGCAAGTCATTCTTGAACGATCCTTTCTTTCGAGATTGTTTTCCACAAGAGTTTTAACAGTTTATCGACTGGAAGCTTGTTAACTCTTAGCGTACACTTTCTAGTAAATTTTAATGTCGGGTAGGTTCCGTGTTAAAAATAAAGGAATAGTAGAAGAAGCTAGGATTGTTTTCTAGAAGGTTTTTAACACTTCAAATGAAGGAACAGGGGAAGAAAATCGGATACGAGCGTGTTCAAAGTAGAAAAATCAATTTCGATTGATCGAGGCAAGACAACGTTTCCGTATCGCGATGAAAGAATATTTCATTCGTTCGAAATGCATCGATCGTTCGGAAAAATGATTTTTTTCCCGTGAAACCACCGCGCGACTAGACATTCGAACGCCATGCTCCCGAGCTAACTCAATTCTGCCCCAAATGCGGCGATACTACTTTTTCGCGTACCGTCATCGATACAGACGTCTGCTATGGGTACGTGAAACTCGCCGAGGTCTTTTTCCAGGGATCGCCGATCGACCGGTTGCCAGCTTCGATTTTTCTGCTGCCATCCGTGGCTGTCGCGTAGCCTCCGGGTCGATCGGCACTGGAATGGCAGAGAGTATCGGTCGTATGAATAGTATGGATCGGCGCAGCGTGTACCTCGGTATCGGCAAGAAAAATCTCCCGGGCCCCCTCCGATCGTACCGGTGCCCCTTGAACAGGAAAAACCGAGATCGATGGCTAATGGGCCATTCTCACCGACTGTACTTTTATCGGTGCGTCGACCGCCGGACACGTGTCCACCCGGATAGAATATATTCTGTGTAAGCCGGGCACAAAGCGCCCGCGAATAAATTAAAAGCGCGAGCGCACTTTCCCTGTCAATCTTGATAATGCGCCGGGACCTTGGTACTAGACAGCAGGCTGCATTCCGGCGATGCATGGCACAGACCATCGCTTTGTCTCCGGGAAACCGTGTGGAAAATTGTAAACCAACGAGACCTCCGACGCGTTAATCTCATTTTTGCCACTCTGAAACTCTTTCCGGTCGAAACGACATTAATCACGGAATCAAGAGATTTTGTAACCCCTTGCCTTACAACAACGAGTCAGTGATGAAAATTTCGAACTGAACCTACTAAACTTTGTATTTTCTTAATTTTGTTTAAACGGAAATAACATTTTATTTAATTATTAATCGTATACGGTCATTGGAGAATTTGTCTTTTCTATTTGTTATTCTGTGGAGGACAAAAAAAGTCTAGTCACTGTTATTGTAAAATAAGTCGTAGGCCAAGAGGTTAATAGTGAACCTTGCACGGCGGGTCAAACGAACCTTTTCAGATTTTCTATTTTACAATTGTCGAAGTTGTAAAATTGCCTGCGGAAGAATCGATGCAGTGGATCTCTTCGTTCAGCTGTAGTTTGTAACGAAAGTCTCGAACAATCTAGCTTTATTAAATCTTGCCAGTTTTATAAGATAAAGTTGAAATATTTCATTGCATGTTACTAGATTTACGGAGTACTAACAGCGACTGTTTTACGTTACTCTGTAAGAATAACGAGAATGTGTCGAATTTTTTAGCCGTTTCTTTCCGATATATATCTTCAAAAATAAATGCTTCGAATGCTTTTTCATAGATGCATTATCGCGGTCTAAATCTATCCCGTAAATCTAGTGCCAAAATGGCACTTAATTTTTATGGAGGAACAGAGACAATCCGAAATAGTATTCGAATGTTTCTTCTCCAAAATTTTACTCAGCTCTGGTTAGATGTTTTAGGCTTGCGATTGTGCCTAACTAAACATTGTGTTAACCCTTTGCACTCGTAGCAATTTGATTTCCAAAATCAAGACATTTTCCCAGTTAGAATAGCACCGCTTTACATGAAGTACATTTCTATCGCTTGTACTTGCAACACCGATATTTTTATCTTCGATTCTGGCGATGTGAGATTGTTTATGTAACTATTAGGCAATTTTTAGTGGCGCCATTCGACTGCTACATATATAGAATAGAGAGCTTGTTTCATTGTTGCGCGGTAAAGAAAAAGACACGAATAATGTTCCCAATGTTTCCTTTCCTAATCCATGATGTAGTACTAGCTATGCAACGATACTAGTCGTAGTTCAATTAAAACGATCGCAACTGTAATTGCTTACGTACAGAGACATCATACAAACATGGAATGCACTTTCCGTTCGATACCATAAATAGCATGCAAGGACCTTAAATGGATATGTCTGCGGATTAATGAAATTTATATCTCAATTTTTCATTTCGATTCTTGAGAAACTACACTCTCGAATATGTTACGAACCATTAAAAAGGATTGCATTGAACAAAAATATTCTACGTTGAAAGAAATGCAGTTTAACTTTAGAATCAACGTTGCTTCGCGTGCGAAGAATCAACCTTTAAAATGGCGTCTCTGGGCGCTACTAAAAACTGCCGTACTATTATTTAAACAATTATTACGTCGCTAGATTTGCAGTTAAGAAAGGAAATAATTATTATAGGTACCATTATACGTGAATATATTGATTTTGGAATGGAGTCGCTGCGAGTGCGAAGGATGAACCCTTAGAACTCGAATGACGTCTCGGAGACGCCACTAAAAATTGCCATACTATTATTTAAACAACTATTACGTCGCTAGGTTTGCAGTTAACACTTTACCGATCGGAATCCTATTATTAAGACTTCCAATAGTTGCACTGTAACAAAATGAAGCCTAACAAACTGCTTTTACATTGTAATTTCTAATCAAATTATTCGACAGAAATGCATTTAACTTTAGAATGAATGCTACTTTGAGTGCGAAGGATTAATCCTTAAAATGGCGTCTCTGAGGCGCCACTAAAAATTGCAGTACTATATTTTAAACAAT
>CM052094.1:4066592-4103081 GCA_028453745.1 Agapostemon virescens
AGTGCAGCAAGGGCCGATATATCGGCCTCCGGTACTAAAAGGGTTAATAATACTATTGAGGCTGCTCAAGCCGTTATAGTGACGCATCGTTAAGAAAAATCGAAACCCACAGGGACGCCCAACGAATGAACGAGTGCGACTAATAATCTCGGAACACGGTGTATCGCTGACAAGAGTTTCCATTTGTCGCAGGCCCGCCGAAGGTGCAGCAGGTGTCCAGGAAGAGTAGCAGGTCGTCGGTTCCCCGTAACTCGCGTAATTCGCGAGAGCTCTCGGCCGAGTACACGTCCGGGTAGCTCTCCGGCCGGTAGTATATCATTCGGGTTGCCGGAGAACGCGTAGCGGTGCCGTTTATCGCGCGATTAGGGCCTGGCTCTAAAATCGTTCCCGGGTCCCGGCGATTAGGCGGGCCCGATAACGGGCGACAATCGCGGCAGCGCAATTACACAAGGCCCTCCGCGACGCGGCGCGACGACGACGAAGACGACGAAGACGACGATCGTCGGCAACCGGTTTTCCCTTCGGCGCTTAGGCGACGTAACACCGGCGAAAATATCGGCCGGCTGCGTTCGTAAACCGGCGACCGGACTATTACCCGCCCGGTTACGTCGGCCATCGGGCTCTCTGTACACGATGTAACCGGCTATCGTTACGCGATTACCGTTCTCCTTGCCACCGACGCAGCGGATACACACCTTCCCCGGTGTCGTATATTCCCCTTGAAACGGGAAACTCGCCGCGAAAGATCCTCTACCCGATCGCGGAACGAGAAATTCGAGGAGCGAGATCGGCTCTGCGGCGATTGCAAAATTGCGCTGCCGCACCTGGGAAAATTAATTGTCCAGAGGAAACTGGTGTCCGTGTATCGTTACTCAACCGCCGGTATTTATAGAAATTTAAACAATTTTATGTCGCGCACTATACGGGGACGGGGAAACGTGGCTACGCCATCTTGAGGAGGTTACCGATTTTAATAAAACTATTATTCGTTGTTCTGTATTCAGACAACTCATCGGTCTGGAACTTTGCGAATATTTTAATTGTACTTTCATTAACTTCCGCGAATTATTTTAGATTCGATGAGAAAGCGACGTGTCTCCCCTTCGAAGGATACGAAATCAAAAATATCCGTAAATTTTATAGAAATTTCCTTATAATTCAATGCCGTTCGAAAAATGGCTGTAATATTAGGTAATTAACACTAGAACTAGTGTATGCATATTGCTTTGTAGTAATGACAAAATTGCATCCATTCAGATCCCGTACAATGAGGGCGCAGCGTTATACTTCGACTGCCATGTTGTGTTTAATGAATTTTTGCAGTAACCACATTGTACCAAATTTAATAGCGATTTCGATGTGATAAATTTTATTCTTCAATTTTTATTTTAACCAATAGCAGCGATTTTCTAAAAATTTTTCAGCTGTTAGATTAACGATCAACGTGTTAAGAAAGTGTATACATTCAGCAATCTTCTGCAATCTCTTTCGAGCTTTTAATTGCATCTTGCAGAAATGTTTAACGCTAGAACTACGTATATTGCTTTGTAATAATGACAAAATTGCATCCATATTTTTATCGTAATGTCTGCTTCAATGAAGAAATGCATTCGAAACTTTTCGGTGAAAATGTTCTTATAACTTCAGTAATTTTTAACGAAAAATTCAGTAGTTCTTGTGTTAAATAAATCTACGGAATTGACCGTGTTGCCTGTAGGTCAACCGGCGAAGGGACTCTGTGAACGTGCAAAGATTTCGAACGTAACTTATCAAACATGCGAGTCTTCGCTGTTGGTTGACAAATATTTTTTCCTGAAAATCGAGATCGAAAAGAGTGAATAGAGTTCACGTTACAACGTTCGTGTTTGTCCGTCGTAAAACGCGGATTCAAATTGAAACTGAAACGGGATAGTTCGAATCGAGTCCGTCTCCCCTCCCGACACCTAATCAAACTCCCCAACGCCTAATCGTCCCCTCCCCGTCGAAAACAATGCCACTTCCGCGCAAGCTCGCCCGCCGCATCGTTACCACCCTCGAAAACACCATTGATCCTCGCTCGACACACCTTCGAGGTGCGGGTCGTATGCGTGCCACGCAGTCGACGCACCCACCCTCGAACAAGGAGGAAGTTGTTTGGTAACATGGCGGCACGTAGGCTAAGACGATTTCCATCTCTTTGTTGCAGGATTAAGCCGTGGCGCGAACGACTGTCCCACGACCGGACTGTAAATACTCGCTCCTGAGAGGTCCTGGGATTTATTAGCGTCGCCTCGGGAGGACCGGAGAGGGCGCAGGCGAGAATAGAGAAGACAGAAAGAAAGAGAGTGAGAAAGAGAGAGAGAGGGAGGGAGAGAGAGTAAGAAAGAAATAGAGAAGCAGAGAGAGAGCGGAGAGAGAGACAGCTTCGAGAAGCAGAAAATGGGAGTCGACTTGAGGAGCCGTGAAAAAGCCGAAGGAGGATGTTGTAGGAGGGAAAGAATCATCGGGGGTCTCCGAGATACATAAATCGCGTCTGGCCGCAAGCTGCGACTGCGAGGACCGGGTGCGGGGGCGGTTGCGAGCGGGGCAGAGCTTAGGGGAGATTTAGGAATTAGGGGAATTACGTCCGAGTGCCTGCTTACCAGTACGCCCGAGCCGAAGACGCTGGGAGAAGAGAGAAGCAGACGTGCGCTGAATCGCGTCTCAGATTTCAGATTCGAGAGTTTCCAACCCTGTGTTCTCCGGCTCTGCCCCGTCGGCCCAACCCCTCCCCCAGGTGTCGGACCCCTTGATTCGCGTTCCACAAGTTCGAGGAGCTTATTAGTCAATCGAGATTCCGTCGACGACTGGTCTTCGGTCTGTACATAGGGAGGTAGACTCGTATACGAGGCCCAAGGATCGCTCTTAGGACTCGATCCTTGTTTTGTATATACCTTCGACGGGTTGGAATCCCGAAGTTCCAACCCTTAGGGCTGTCCTCGGGGTTGTCGCGAAACTTTGATCGCGAGTTCCGGGACTGCTGGTAAAAATCACGGGCAACGTGCAAACTGGTAGCTATCGCAGGATCCTGAACGCTGTTCCTTTTGATCCTCGAGATCGGCAGAGAATCCGAGGACGACGAAAAGACACTGTAACCTAGCACTAATTGTATCGATGGGCAAGCGAGAGACTCTGAACGTTTCGGGTCTGCTTCGGGCGTCGAGATGTTGCGCTGTCTGTTTCTCGAGAAAGAGAGAGAGAGAGAGAGAAAGAAGGGACACCAGAGAGATTCGTCGATAGTCGCGATAGCTGTTACACGATTGTAAGAGCCGACAGCTATCGCGACGGACGCTGCTCTTCCGGTCTCTCTTATCTGAAAACAGAGTGCGTTAACTTGGCCAGAAAGTCTTCCCGCGTGTTCGAACGTTTACAGGTAAGTTCTGCTTCGTTGGCTCTCGAATAATGAGTTATGAATTTTTATCGTTTCGCGTCAGAGTTACGGCCCATTTAAATTCTATTCGTCCCGATCGACGTCGTCAGCTATTTGTGCTGGGACCATTAAGAAGATCAACGTCGATCTCAACGAAACAGGTTCGAAGATGTTCCCACTAAAATTGCTTCGTTTATTTCGAAAATATTTTCCCATCTTATTCCTTATTAACAGATTCCCCAACAACAGGATACGGTTTAATACCACCGGTGACATAATCGTTTCTTATCGTTCTGCAAACGGAGATCGCGAACCTTCCACTTGGTGCAACGCAGTCGTCGAAGACCCTATTAACCACTTGCCTGATAGCGAGCACGTTGAACACGATCCACGGAGATATATATAAAAATAATAGAAACCGAAAATTCCCGTTTCTCTGTTATCGGCGTTTAGTCACTAGAAAAGAATAAAAGGCTTAGAGATTGCCGTCGACGGAAGAAGTTCCGATTTCCGTAGCCGTCGAACGAACGACAGGCAGGTGGGTTAACGGGGACGCTGTTTTGTTCCTTCTCGCGAACGAAGTATCGCGCGGAGAAAATTGCAAAGACTTTGTGGTCAAGCTAACGGAGGAATTCGAGTGGCTCCGGCCAGGACGAAGGGCGCAAACATAACCGACACGCACCGTGTCGATCGAAAAACGAAGAGAAGCGAAGGGAATGGAGGTAATCGTTTCACAGTTGGCGGTGAGGTGTTCGCGGTAAACTAATTAAGAATAAAATTCGTCCTTTTTCGCGCGGGTGGCGCGCGCTCGCGGGCCAACAGCCGCTTCCGGTTTCCTTCCGGAGCGCCGGTGCTCGTCGACGGGACGCGCGATGCGATTAGCGTACTTTTTAAACCCCTCGTTTCACCCCTTCTCTGTGCAATATATCGTTTAGCGAAAGAATTTCGATCGCGCGATCCCATTCGTGTTCGGTGTCCCGACGAGTTCCCGCGCGCGGAAGCGATTCACGTGGCGAGCGAGCGTCGTTACTCGAGATTGTTGATATTTTTTTATATTATATGTATATCGTGCGAGTGGTCCCTCGTTTCGGAAGACCCCGACCCGTTCACGGGTCGTGTGCAGACACCTGTGTCGCGAATGATCGTCGGGTTCCGTGTCCGGTGGCGGGTGAGCGTGCGAGTACGAGAGCAAGTGCGAGAGAGGATGAGTTCGAGAGCAATGGGGTGAAGAAAAAAAATCGACTATCATTTTGTACTTTGACTATACGCGATGCGAGCATGCGACGGTTGAGAGAGGGACATTGGCGGCGTTTTTTGAGGGCGAAGAGGGGGCGGAGAAGTGAGAGAGAGAGTGGGGCTGGTGGTAAAGCTGTGTGCGAGAGGAAGAGAAAATTGTACATTGTTTTGTAAAGAGTACATTTATTTATATCTGTGATACTGGGCAAGGTTAAAAGGAATAAAAATGGGAGAGAATGGTCGCGAGACAGTTGCGAGAAAGAATGAGAGAATGAACGAGGGATGATGGAAACGAGGAGGTGGTGATGGGAGGGAAGCGGATCGTTTCGAGGTGTTCGACGACGAAGACGATCGGTGCTCGCGCATTCGTTGACGCATATATCGCATAGAATTAATTCTAGACTCGATTACGGTTTTTGTAAATAATCGACGCGTAGCCCGAGGCACGCGAGGGTCGTACCTTCCTTTCGGATTCAAGCGGCAGATAAATAAATAACAAAAAAACGAACTATGAATTATAAAGGGTAAAACAAGTATATATATATAGAGAGAGAGAGAGAGGGAAAGAGAGAAAGAGAGGAAGTAAAAGAGAGAGAAAGTGTGTGTGTGTGAGAGTGAGAGAGAGAGAGACAGATTTTTTTGTGTACACGATCGCGCCCTCGTGAAGAGTATCGAAGAGAGAACGATTTGTTGTGAATATACATAATACAGGTACTAGGTATATAGATATATAAATATATAAATATATAAATATATACATACTACGATTAATAGGTTCTATTTGGTTGTTCGTACGAATTCAATTGTAAATTAATTCAATTGTACATAGTTCTGAATGTGAATATAGACAGAATATATCTATTATTATTATTATTATTATTATTATTATATTATATTAATTTTATTATTATTGTCATCATATTATTATTATTATTATTATATTATTATTATTATTATTGTCTACTACCATTATTCATTATATTAAAAAGAAGACTATTATGTTGTACATTTATATTTTATTTTATTTTATTTTTCGGTTTTTTGTAGAATCAACCTTTCTTGATCTCCCTCCAGCACAATTCCTTTGGTCCTTGATACCCTGCAGATGGAGGAGACTTCGACAAAACTGCAATCTGTGCTTCCCGTTTTTATTATTGAAATTGAAATTGAATTTACCGCAGTGTTGTTTTATGTGTATATTGTATAAGCAGGTCTGGCAAGTCTCGCATAACCAGATCGGTCATGTTCCTCTTGCACTTGAAGATTGCTCGAATAGTTCCTCCGCGATGAAGAGAATACACGTGATCGCTAACGTTCAGGCAGCATACAAAGAAGAACACCGTGCCCATCTTCTTATCTTCCGTTCGAAAATGTCTTGCTCCGACCACTGTAAATTTCAGGAAACTCTCTGTGCACCTTACACGCGGCGTTTCTCGAGGGAAAACAAAAACGTTAAGCAAATTAATAATCCTAATGACTGTTAACCACGCTACTGTAACAAATATAAGTTATAAATCAGGGTGAGATTGCGTAGGATGGACAGTTATTATTATCATCGGTATACCTGAAAGTTCCTCTTTCTAGACAACCCATATTTGCCTGGATCTTCTTTATCGTCGAGCGATTACAAGTTTTCGTTACGCAGACCCGAGAACGTGGTGATTTGTTCAATGAATCTAAAGGTTACGCGCAACATTCGGACAACGTGGGCGTGATTAAACCGTTCAAACATTTAAGAAACCAATAGAATAATAGTGTATGTAAATGACAATCTTTCTCCTTAAGAAGCACTGTAACCGTCGACAAAGATTTACCCAAATGTACACGGAACAAATTATTATATCATTGCCCAGCACTAAAACCATTTATCGAGGACTATTTATCGCATCACGAATTCACTTTCATCTCTTTAAACGTATCCCATCCGTCGCCCATTGGTAAACTGACCCAAACTTGCTATATCAATTAGACCGTAGCAATGATTGTACGAAACAGAAACCAAATAGAACGTTCTTTGTTCCTTTAATTACTTTAATAGATTTAGAACAGTACATCGATAATCCTAAACCCTTTAAATATTCTTACTACCTCCTCTATAAATTCCATCACTCAATTTCGTAATAAACACGTCAAACCCGCAGCCTATCGACGACAGAGAAGCCGGTGCGACTTAAAATTCACATTAACCCTTAAATGGTACACTGGAGCCTCTCATAGCCCCCGAAAATTCTGTTTTTCGAATTTCTTATAGTATTCTTAACTCTCCCAATGCAACGTCATTTTTATCAATGTCCGACAAGCTGATACAACTTAAAATTCATATTAATTCTTAAATGGTACACTAGAGCCCATCATGGCTCCAAAAAATTCTGTTTTTCGAATTTCTTATAGTATACTTAACTCTCCCCATGCAACGTCATTTTTATCAACCCCACCAGCATATTAAGTCGTTTATATTGACCCCTAACTTTTTTACTGTTCTCAACATTCTAAAATCTACAAAAATTCTCAAATACGTATCGAAGTCTCTATTTTAATATACAGGGTGTCCCACGCAACTGGAACAGGCTGTACCTCCTAAATGGTTGAGAATAGAAGAAAATGTTATAAGTAGAAGTTAAATGGTATCAGGCGGTGCATAATATGCAACTAATTTTATGCACTTTTGTGCATCGGTGCATCAGAAAAATGCAACTGCATATTTTTTTTAAATAGAAACCTATATTTTTGACTGCACCAATCGATGCAGTTTCTTGTGCTCTACATAAAAGTACTAACATACTTATGCCCCAAAAATGTTTGGACTTCAATGGAGGACTGTTTGAACACTTGTTGTAACGTAGGTACCCCGGAACACTTGCCGAGAAACCGAAATAATTCAGAGAACTTTTAGCTTCGATAACTTCTTAACGAATAAGTTTAGGACATAAGTATGTTATACTTTTATGTAGAGCACAAGAAACTGCATCGATTGGTGCAGTCAAAAATATAGGTTTCTATTTTAAAAAAATATGCAGTTGCATTTTTCTGATGCACCGATGCACAAAAGTGCATAAAATTAGTTGCATATTATGCATAACATTTTCTTCTATTCTCAACCATTTAGGAGGTACAGCCTGTTCCAGTTGTGTGGGACACCCTGTATATAATCGTTGGAACGCCGAGTGCTTCAAGCATCAACAGTAAACGTACCTAATATTAGTATTACCTAAATTGTCTTATAGAAAATACAACAATTAATTTCTTTCAATTCTGCGCGATTATTATTGCAACATACGATCGAATAAAGACATCTATCGAATCGATTCTCACGAAGGCTGTCCTTTAACTTCTATAATCGCACATATATAATCTATATGTGTCGTTTAAGCTAAAAAGATTTTTATAACTTGTGTACTTGCTCTAGAAGTAGACAATAGACCGCTTGTTATTATTGTGCCGAATTTAAAATTACGCGAATTCACGTCAGCGGCAATCGGTAATAGACGGGTTAAGGGTTAAACGTACCCGAGGCTATTTATTCGGTGTTTCCAAAAGGTCCTAGCACGATGCTTCGCAATCCGAGCGAGCACTGTGCACCACTTACGGGTTAACACATTTGCTACCGGCAAACTTTTTCCACTTCAAATACTGAGTACCGGCGAAAATAATGAAATTCTGAAACTAGTTGCTGCAAACTTGTATCGTAAAAGCAAAGATAAAAATGATAAAATTTGTGTTGAAATATCAATGTTGCAACTATGTGTCGTTTAACACTTAAACTGCCCAACGAACAACCTCAAACCTTCCACAAAGTCAAAATAATTTATTTAATGAGGCAACAATTGAAAACTTAAAATGTACTACACACGACTACCCTTCAACATTCTTGTGTTCTCCAAATCCCAATTGAATTTAGTGCAACGAATATATTAACGTGCAAATTTATTTTTAAACATGAACAAATAATTCTGTCACCCATAAATAGGTGACACGGCAGTCAAAGTGTTAAACTTAAAAGATTTTTATAACTCGTATACTTGCTCTATAAGTAGACAATAGACTGCTCGTTATTATTCTGCTGAATTTAAAATTACGCGAATTCACGTCAGCGTAAGAAGCCTATTAATAGGACTTTCAATAATTGTACTTAACAGAATGAAGTTTAAAAAAACTACTTTTACATTGTAGCTTTACGGAAGATGCCTTGAGGATTCTCAATAAAAATTCCTGTCAGCGTTGAAGGTTCGGTTGAAAAGTTTTCAATCATGGACCGTGGACCTTGAAAAATTCTGAAATACTCGCCGGTCGGTAAAGTGTTAAGCGAAGGTCCTGCGAGAAACGGAGGGAAAGGATTCGTTGAAACGAAACGCGTGCAGGATCGATGGCGATCATTCGAGGTTTCGCGGTCGCAAGAATGTCTACGGGGATCCGCGATTCCGGGGAATATTAATAATTCACTGGACCAAGCCGGTGCTCTCCGCTAAATCCGGATAATTGGCATTCTAGCGCGGTCGACGGGACGAATTTCGACGCGATCGACGCCAAGGCCGATGGCGGCGATTATTTTGGTGCAGGACCGGGGTGTATTTTCGCGCGAACCGCGATTCGCGAGTCTAGGCACGCGCGCCGCGAAACACCGAAAACGCGTCGTGGCCACTCAGACATTCCACGGCGGGTACGTCTGCGTTTTGAATACCCGAACAATGGCAGTTTCGCGGTGGGCGGAGTTCCAACGAAAATACGCGGCCCCCGAGGCAAGGACAATGGGATCGCGGCCTCACCCTGCTCGTCCGGCGCCAACAGAAACATGCCATCCTCCTTTTTCGCAAGCCAAACCCAACCGTGCTCCCGCAATTATCCGCTATGTACTGCTTTAGGGGACGTGCCTGGCTAACAATCCCAAAACGACACGATCTTTACCCATTTTTTATTCGATAAAATATATCCTCTTCGCTATTTAACGAAGATCTTAAATAGCCGGTTGTTGCACCGGAATGAACGTGAATTTAGGAATTTTTTAATGGAGAAAATCGTGCGCTTTGCTTTTCAAAGAAGATCGTAGTTAAAGGCACATACGTTTTATGATTTTTTAAAGGAACGTAATCTTGAGCAATTTTTTACTGGAAATATTCGTGCATGATTCTTTTTAAAGGACGCCTTAATTAAGGGCCGTGTTTTATAATTTCTGAAAAGAATATGATATTGAACAATTTTTTACTGGAAGAACTCGTGCACGATTCTTTTTAAAGAACGCCTTAGTTAAAGGCCATGTTTTATAATATCTGGAAAGAATGTGATCATGAACCACTTTTACTGGTAAAATTCATGCAGCTAGCTTTTTAAAGAATACCTTAGTTAAAGGCCGTGTTTTATAATTTCTGAAAACAACATGATCTTCAACCATTTTTTACTGATAATATTCATTCAGTTTGATTTTTAAAGAAGGCCTAAAGCTAAATTTAGGCATTTTTCACTAGAAAAAGTCGTGCGCTTTGATTTTCAACGTTTGAGTTCAGTTAAAGGCAGATATGTTTTATAATTTTTTAAAGGAACGTGATCTAGAACAATTTTTTACTGGAAAAACTCGTACACAATTATTTTTAAAGAACGCCTAAGTTAATGGGAAATATGAATTGTAATTTCTGGAAAGAAAGAGAATTTAGGCAGTTTTTACTGGAACAGATCATGCACTTTGCTTTTGGAAGAACGTCGTAGTTAAAGGCAGACACGTTTTATAATTTTTTAAAGGAACGTGATCTTGAGCAATTTTTTAAAGACCATGTTTTATAATTACTAAAAAGAACATGATCTTCAACAATTTTTTTCTGGAAAAATTCATGCATTTTATTTTTTTTTAAACGACCTGCGTTAAAGGTAAATGGTTTTATAATTTCTGGAAAGAACGTGATTTTAAATTGGAAATTGTGTAATTGTTGGTAATTCCCTGCAGGAACCTTGCATTGTACCGCATCTGAAAAGAACGTGATAATCCGAAATTGTTTCTGGACAACTTAATGTACTGTTTTTTCGAACATAAAGAATCCTACATTGTTCAGTTTTCTGTGAAGAATGACACCGTTACTCGAAAATACATATATTGTAAAAGTAGTCAATTTTTTGTTGCAAAATCGTGAAAAATACTTGAGTTACGACACTTCGTTCCAGCTTTATCTTCGTCGTATGAAAAATTCATGAACATTCTGTTAACATATACATACATAACTTTGACTAATAGATACACAAAATTTGAAAAAAATTATTTTTCACTAAATGGTAGTCGTCTATCACAACATACGATTTTCCAACACTTGCAATTTTCATTACTCCTAGAATGAAACCATAATTTTCATATTATTCAACAAACAAATCTGTCTTTCAATTAACACATACACTCACATGTTAAAAGAACTTTGCATACATTTTCTTCAAACAATTTTGCAGCGAAAAATATATTCGCAACATTGTATAACACGTAAATCGCCATTCTTCAAGACTGTTAACCAAACAAAGTCTCTTGAAGTGGCTCTTTGTTGTTCTTTGTCTAAAATAAAATTGCACCGCATCTATTTGTATACGTTGCACCGTGAAAGCCACTCAATTTTATTGTTGTTTGATTATCATACCGTGTTATGTCAGCACAAAGGCAAAGTCTAAAACAGCATCGCCCAAACTGCCCTTCGAAGTTCTCACTAACCCTGCAGTGACCTTGTACACCTCATAAAATACTTTTCGGTAATAAAACCCAAGTAAACCATGGTTTCCCTGCGCATCTGTTGACCATGGCCAAGTGAAAGTCACTTTCATCCCTGTTGGAGTTCGTGAAAACCATATAGGGTACACATGTTTTCCCTACTCGCCTCCAACTTTGTGTATAGTGTTCTCAACGCGTTGAGCACCTGAGCGCAAGGTTAAACTGTAAGCCCTTCGCGAACCACGTTGATCTTTGCAACGAAAATATTTACGCGTACACGATCTATACGTAATTGCAACTATTCTGTGCATCGTCATTCAGCCAATAATTAAATATTAATTTTAAATTAATTCCCGTTCAACCCCCGTACTTACACAATTATTTTTATCCACAATGGAAACTGAGAAAAATTTTAAATTCAGTGCTGTTTGTTACTTCGTCATTCAGCCAATAATGAAATATGAATTTTATAAATTAATCCCAATTCATTCTCCACTTATACAATTATTTTTGTACATAATGGAAACTGAGGAAAATCTAAAATTCAGTGCTGTTTGTTACTTCGTCATTGAGCCAATAATGAAATATTAGTTTCAAATTAATTTCCGTTCAACCACCGTACTTACACCATTATTTTTCTCCATAATGGAAACTCGGGAAAATCTAAAATTCAGTGTCGTTCGTTACTTCGTCATTGAGCCAATAATGCAATAGTAGTTTAAAATAAATTCCCCTTCATCCCCGTACTTACACAATTATTTTTCTACATAATGGAAACTGAGAAAAATTTAAAATTCAGTGCTGTTTGTTACTTCGTCATTCAGCCAATAATGAAATATTAATTTTAAATTAATCCCAATTCATTCTCCACTTACACAATTATTTTTGTCCACAATGGAAACTGAGAAAAATCTAAAATTCAGTGTCGTTCGTTACTCGTAAGCGATGCAAGCAACGGTAACATTAGAACTGCATATAAATTCTCGTCGCCAGATTAATTTATTTTCCGGTGGATTGTCCATTTCACCACCGTGTCGATTTGACACTGAGAGACAAATTAACCGTGGAAACCGTACAAGGGTTAACAGCGACAGTTTTCCACGGAACTCTCGAATCCGGCAAACGTTTACGTAAAGTCCATGCATATGGAAATCGTATGATAATACTCGGCCAAGATAAGATCGAAGATCGTCCTCGAATCGATGTAGCAACAAACACACGGGCCGATGACGGAAATATTCGAGCGATCGACATGGCAAATTCATTAGCGCACCGCGGATCTTCTGCGTTTATCGATGAAAACGAATAAGTGATATTAGAAGTAGCTTGTTTATTAATTCACCTGTTCCGCATACCGATTTCGCAAAACGTTCACGAACACCGAATAACTAGCAATGTTCTGCACGGGTTTTATGAGTTCCGAACGGCGAGAAGAATCGCATTTTCAACTTATCTTAGATCATCTTAGATTAGGACCGTCGTTCTCGAAACAGGAATTTCTGAAGTTAATCGGCCAACTTTACACGAGACCGTTCGCGAAGAAGGCATTTACAGAATTAATCGTCCCATCGTACGCAAATAAATAATTTTTATATTTATAAAATTATCACCGAAACCTAACGAACGTTATAAAAACGACAAACGATAGAATAATTTTCCACGAAGACAATTTTACGACTTCGATAATCGTAATGTTGTAGACTCGAGGAGGAATTTTCAAAGTTATTCGTGCTTCTGTTAAATTGGTCTTTTATGAAATACAGACACGAAACGGAATGCTTTCACAAATTGAATCGCGACGATCTATTCCGCTCAAATTATTATACTAAAAATTGCTACATTGTTATTTAAAACAATATTCACATCGCTTTATTCGCATCCAATAAACTGATAAATATTTCACTGTTGGAAAAACAAATAATAGTAAAAAGACTCCATAAGTATAAGAGGAAGTAAATTGTGTAGAATGAAATATTTTAGGTCAGAAGAACTTGGTTTTGGAGTTAGAACAGCTTTGAGTGGTTTAACCATTTGCCCTTAAGTTTAACCCTTGAAACAATCATTAGTTATTGCACAATGCAGTTTTCGCCACGTGTTACAATCTGGTTAATTTCGACAGTAATAAATTCACATTAAATGACATTAAATTTACAATAATCATACTTAACACGTTGAATGCCGGCCGAATTTTTCTACTGCAGACAAGTTTCATTAATTTCATTGATAGAAACGATCAGTGTTATTAAACAGAATTGTTAGTTACTGAATAACGAAGGTCCCACCTCATACTACAATCTGGTTAACTTCCACAATAACAAATCGATGTTCAACGCCATTAATTTAATCATAATCATTTTTAAACGACGTCCAACGTGTTAATAAGTACACGTTACAATAAGAATTGTATGAACTTTTAGTAGATGCAGCCTCGTTATTATTACAAAGTTTTAGTGACTGATAAAAATCTTTGGTGGTTGAGAGTAGAGGTACAAGCGCAAAGGGTTAAAATAATTAGAGGAAGAACATTCCGGCGGATGTTGACGCCTCGAAAACAGAAAATGTTAACGTTGCATGGAAGATCCGTTAATGCACGAAGCTGCAGGTCGGTTCATTAGGAACCAAATTTTCATTGGAGGATTAGCGTCGTGCGTCAGGTGAAAACAGAGGGGCGCGTACCCGGCGTTCACGTGTCCGCTTCACGCTCGGTCGCTTTGATCGCCCGTGGCATTATTTGCAGATCAGATTTATGCGCGAAAACTTCCCACGAAGATTCAAGGTTCGAGCCGCTCGTGACGTATAAATCACCGCGCCGCTTGTCGCGCGTCGTCCGGAGAAAGCTCTCCTTCGTGGCCCTTCTTCTCTCTATCTTTTTTCTTTTTCAGCGCGAGAACACGGAATTGTCTACTTTGTCGCGGACGATTTATGTTTTCGCGTGTACGAAATCATTTAGAATCGCTCCCGGACGAAAAATCGTGCCTCTCGCTCGCCCGGATCGTCCTCGACCGTCGCCATTTTGGTTTGAGAAGGATGTCGCAACGAGGGACCCGAGGAGGTAGGATTTTCTCGATGGTGTAGATCGTTAAAAAGTCATCGCTTTGCTCCTTCACCGTGGCTCCAACGAGTATTGAATTTCCAATTCTTTTTTTTTTTTAAATTGTCATGCTTCTGTAAAAAATTTTTGTTTCGTAAAAATCTCGAGGAAATCAATTTTCGTAAGTCTCGTAAGTCTTCGAATGTCTCCGAATTTACGACAGATGGAGTTGCGAAACAGATTGTTTAAATTAGAGACGTGTTTTATTCAAGATTTCCAGCATTTTCTACAACCGAGACGAAAATTCGTGCGTGGTCAAAGTTTATCGTTATTGTAACAAAATTATAAGAATCGGAAATGTAGGATGCCATTACTCTTTGGAGCAACTGTACACGCGTTTATGGCATCCTCGAGTCGCTGCAACACAAGGGGACACTTCTGTCTTATTATTTTTAATATTGCAAATTTAATTCGCCGTATTACTATTTTTTTTTCTTCGTGATTGCCACGCACATTTCTGTAAAAACAGACATCTGCGGTCAGTCGATGACGCACGGGAACGTTATCAACATTGTAAAGGACATTGTAATGCCAGTATTCTGTTCAGTGCAAACTACCGTCAGTATCGAACCGGTTTTAGTTAGCAATGTTTAACGTCTGAATTAATGTACGAACAAATTCCAATTTTTGCCTATCTCGGGATAAATACGAAGAGTAAAAATACAGTTTCTATTTAAATTGTAAAACAATTGTTCGTTATCGGACGACAGATAATGTGACATGTCTCGCGAGTTGCAACAATTTAGTTAAAAATAGAGAGCCTTTGAAAATATAAACTGTATGTATCTTTGTCGCGTTGTGCCAACAGCTAACAAACAACTAGCGTTCGTATTATTTATTGACGCTTGTAGATCGGTGATCATTAATATCAGAATATACGTTTGCTTTATTAAAAACGATAGCGTTCAATCCATTTGGTGCAACAAGTTCTGATTTTTGCATTAACATTAGCTTTTACTTTTCGCACTGACAATTTTTGCATTTTTCCGAACATGCCGAATATGTTTAACAAAATGAATCGAAGCAGTGATGTAAACAATAACGAAGTTAATGGAACTATTAAACATACAAACATCCACAGTCTGATCTTCGAATTTACCCAAAATCTGGATCAACCCTTTCATCGAATATGAACCGAATATGAACGAATATAACAACAGAAACAGCGATCCATTGAGCATCTTGTTACGAAAACAGATCAAATCTAGATTTTAAAAGTAGTTCGATAATTTTCTAAAAGAATCGCCAACGAAGTCTACAAAATTTTCATATAATTTTCCATTGCACCAAGGTATTCGCTTTGACTATCGGACTACGAAAATGTATCCAGCGAGATGGCTGGAGGGTTGACAAAACTTTCAAAAAAAAAATCACAGCAGATCCCTTCATCGTTCCCGAGTGTCCTAGTACTTCGAAACAAGGGTCGTCTCTCATTAATATCCTCGCGTTCGCTCGAACAGCTACAACCGCCCCTAAAAGCGTCAGCCTCGCACCCCTGAAAGATTGTTTCCTCTGGCACGGTTGCTTCGGCACTCGACGTATCAAACTTTCGAGTGTGGAAAAGGGTTCAGGGGGAGCTGGCGCGGTAAAGGGACCGAAAAAAAAAGAGAAACTGCCTTCGAAAGGATAATAAAACCATCCCCATCCCCCGGGTACACGAAAGGCGCGGACGGTTCCTATTGCGGCGTCCTAAAACCCTAACAACCGTAAATTGGGGAACAAAGGGCACCGAGGGCCGCGACAATCCGCTAAGACAAAGGATCGAGAGCGTCGAGACCTTGGCGGGGGTGGCAGAGCGGGCGGCTATAAAGTCATAACCTTTCGGTTTTTATTTCTCGCCGCGGTGGCGCCCCTGTCCGCTCGTAGCCGGCCAAACCGGCGGTTTACGAGAGCCGTCGCGTTGCAACGCTGCACCAGCCGGCCAGCCTAACCAGCCAGCCTAACCAGCCAGCCTAACCAGCAAGCCTAACCAGCCAGCCGAGCCAGCCTTATATCATCCGCAAAGAAATATGAGATCTCGGTGCCGGCTGTTGAACGTGTCGCGAGGCCCCGCGGGTGCGCGCGGAAACCTTTCGCGCCGCGTGCACCGCCGCGGTTAACCTAACCGTTCCCCGATACACCTAAGGGCTCCCCGGCCGTTTCCTCTCGATGAATATGTACACTATTTCACATTATTGCACACTGGCGCACACGGCAAAGGGAAACGGCTCGACGTATTGCACGATGATTTAACGCGTGCGCCGCGCGTGCCTTGGAAAACGAGCGCGGGCAAACGGAAACCAGCCTCCGCTCCGCGATAATGCTGCTTCCGTTCCTAGATCCGACCGGAACAATTACAAATTTTCCGAATTTATAGCTCCGGATGGACAGCGGTACGAACGTGCGCTAAAAATAACGTCCCTGTTCGATGATACTAAATACGGTAGAGTCGCGCTAAATGTCGCGTCCGGTCGGAGACGTTGCACTTATCGTGGACACGCGCGAGTCTGGACGCGGAGAATGATCGCATGAACATATTTAGTTAAAGAAACTCGTTGAACTGAGACTTTTTCTGTTAACACGTTCACTGCCGAGCGAATTTTGTATACTTCGGACAAGTTTCGTTAGTTTCAATCGTAGAAGCGATCACCGTTATTGAAGATAATTGTTAGTGTACAATGGAGCTCTCACCTCATACTACAATCTGGTTAACTTCCACTATAACAAATCGATGTTCAACGGCATTAATTTAATGATAATCGTTCTTAACACTTTACCGACCAGAAGTCTATTAATAGGTCTTCTAATAATTGCACCATAACAAAATGAGGCTTAAAAAACTGCTTTTACACTGTAATTTGTAACGAAATTATTAAATAACGTTACTTAGGAGGCCTCGTTGATTCGTAATAAAAATTGCTGTCGGCATTGAGGGATCCATTAAAAAGTTTTCAGTGATGGATTATGAACTTAAAAGATTTCGAAACAAATCTAAATCAACGAGTTAAATCGGCGTTGAAATAATTGGTAAGCCTAGATTGTTATAGTCACAGAAGTTTCCAGAAGATTTCGATAACAGTCGAAAACCGTCGACAATGAATTTCTTCTTGTAATAATTTTAACACTAAACCTACCATAAAGGGTCAAATCACCCTTTCCAGATTTTCAATTTTACAATTACTGACGTTATAAAATGGTTTCCGCAAAAATTGATTCGATGGATTTTTCTACTCCAACAGAAATGGTAATAAAAATGTCACAAAATCCAAATAAATTAATTCTTGTCGCTTTTATAGGACAATATACATTAGCCAAGTTTACTGCTCCGTAAGTTTAGCGTTAATAACACAGATACGATGTGACGTGGTAAATCTTTCGTAAGGAAAAGATTATATCAAATAACCTCGGCATCTATGATTTTCAAGAATTTCTAATATTATAGGAACACCCGGTACACAACTCAAATAAGAAGCACTTCGCCAAGTGGTTAAACTCATCCTCTATAAAACAATAATCAACGGAGTAGTTAAAAATCCTCGAAATGCAGTCGCAAACAACGACTGCGGCTTCTATGCAGTTTACGGCAATAATGGATAACCGCAATAGCAAACAGTGAACATATTCAAAGAATTGAAGGATGTGCATTAACATAGTTAACGAAGTAAATGTTTACTTAGCTCCAGTACCGCGTTAATCGCTGCACAGAAACTTGATTCCGCATGAAAACTCGCAGTCCGGCCACCTACATCGATTTTATCCGAATTTCGCATCGTGTTGCATAGAAAATGGCACTTGAAGCTAGCAGCGAACGGTAGGTTCGGTAGGAACTCTTCGGATCGGCTCGGGAGTCTTCTGGAGTGCTCGCGGTCACGGTAACTTTTCTTGCGGAGGATCCTCAGGGTCTCGAGGTGGAAGAAAAGGGTCGGAGGGGAGGTTGCATACGTGGGGCACCACGAGCGATGCATCACCGTTGCACCGCACGCGGCGCATCCCGGTATATTAGTCACCGGGAACGGGCACCAACTGCCGCGGCCAAATTGAGTCTTTGCCATAAAGTAAGCCGTAAAAGGGGTTGCAGTCGCGGGGAGGCGATTCGAGTCTTGGCTGTGCGCGAAGAAGAAGGACCTGTCCACCGTGAAACGGGCCCGAAGCCCGGCAGAAATCGAGAGGGAGCGAGCGAGAGAGACAGAGAAAGGGAGAAAGGGAGAGAGAAGCAGAGAAGGAGAGGAGAGCGAGAGAGAAGCTGGAGGAACCCGCGGACATTCAAATTTATGGTAATGTCCGAGCGCTCGGCACGGGGTTATCGATATGGTCCCGCTCGCTCGTTGTTGCGCCTATTATTAATATTACTATCGTTGCCGCGTCTCCTCGTCCCCGGCAGCCCGAGCGTCCTTGGTCCTGGCTCGAAGAGGACCTCTGGAACCTTTGTTTCCAGGATCCCGTCGCCGTGTCCCTAAATTAGCCCGATAGACCCGATTTGTAGACGACAGGATTTTTATTTTTTCCCGCCGCGTAGCGTCGTGGTTCCACGAAGCCCCGGAACGTCGTGACCCGCTCCGTTCGCGAAAGATCCTCCCGGCCGCAGGAACAAGTGACTCGGAAACGAGTCCTTATTGTGCGGCTGAAATATGGACGCGAACCCAGCGCCGGACAAACGAACCGTTTAGTCGAGTCGAGTTTTGGTAATTTCCTGCGGGCTATTTACCCGATCAGAACGGTCCTCCTCCCCTCCCCCTCCCCATTGTCTTCTGTTTGCTCGTGTTTAGATTTGACGACCGACATTCTCGGTTAAACGGGTTCGCCCTGTCCGCGACAAAGATAAACTTAGTTTTATTTCTTTTTCTTTTGGTTCGTCTTTTGTCACAGATAACGGCGGTTCGCTCGACTCCGGACACACCGCGACACATGTTTTATTTATTTCGTTATCTATTCAAATTTCGCGGGGCCCGCTGTGTTCGCCAGCCGCATAATGCTTGTATAAATACGTGCGTTACACGGGTACTCCGTTCGGCAAAGTTGACGAAGCCCGGACAGCTTGGAAACTTGTTTCTGCGCCGCGATGTGTCTATTACGGTGACGGTTTTTACGGTCGAATCGCGGGGTGGTCTCGACAGGTTCTCCACGGTTTTCTTCGAGAGTCCGAGGATTTGACTTTTAAATCGGGGGATAAATCGGACTCCGATCTGTCGACACCGCCGTTTCGAAGAGGAGGACGAAGGTCGTTCGGCGATCCTCTTCGTCGCCGTCCGGAGTTTCGATGCAAACCGTTTCGCTGACTCGTTTTTTGGCCCTGCGCCGTCCAGGAAGCTTCGTTTGGGAAATTCCTCCTCGTAAATCTGATTCGAACGGTTTTATACCGGCTCGCTGGTTCCCGCGAGACAGCATTCACGAGCGCACGCAGCCTCGCGAGCACCGTGAAGAGCAGCACGTTGGACCTCGGCTCCTCGCCGTGGGACATCGCTCCGCGCTAACTTACGCCGGATTACGGACACTATTTCATCGGAGCGAGGACACCCCTCCGGGCTGCCCGCCATTATCTTCTCCTCAGATTTTACTTCGTCTTCTCCTTCCTCGGTTGGTCTCTCCCTGTCACCTGGCCTGCCTTTCTATCGTCCTCTTTGGCTGCACAACCTCCCCCTGGCAGTATCAAAACCTTTAAAAATAATAATTCTCCGTTTGCTTCTTCCAGGTTAAAAGTTTTTAATTTCATCGGATAAACAAAAGATGGAAGACTATTTAGAGCTACATGTATTGGCTAGGCACCTCACTCTGCCATCTTTTCCCCATGCGATACAAATTTATTTTAATTTTATAAAAATTAAGGTTGTATAAAATTAAATGTAAAATTTTATACAATAAAAATTTCTTCTGATTTTATAAAAATTAAAGCTATATAAAATTAAAGTCAAAATTAACTCTGCACCGCTTCCCACTGCGCAACGTTGCATACAAATCGGAATTCTTCGTGATAGTCTAGGTGTCAAGATACTTTAGATCTGTCAAGTACCATCTCTTTTATTTTATTTTATTATTTTATTCTCTTTTATAACTGGACTGCTGGTGTATCGTTTACTTTGACTCCAAAACCCCTATTAACGGCAGCAGTTCCGTATTTGCTTGTTCAAGGTTGAAATTTTTAGATTTTATCGAATAAACAGCAGATGGAAGACTATTTAGAGCTACTTGTATTGGCTAGGCACCTCCCGCTGCTATCTTTTAACTCTGCACCGCTTCCCACAGCGCAATGTTGCATACAAATCGGAATTCTTCATGATAGTCTAGTGTCAAGATAATCTTGGTCTGTCAAGTACCATTTTTTTATTTTATTTTATTATTTTATTCTCTTTTATAACTGGACTGCTGGTGTATCGTTTACTTTGACTCCAAAATCCCTATTAACGGTAGCAGTTCCGTATTTGCTTGTTCAAGGTTGAAATTTTTAGATTTTATCGAATAAACAGCAGATGGAAGACTATTTAGAGCTACTTGTATTGGCTAGGCACCTCCCGTTGCTATCTTTTAACTCTGCACCGCTTCCCACAGCGCAATGTTGTATACAAATCGGAATTCTTCATGATAGTCTAGTATCAAGATAATCTAGGTCTGTCAAGTACCATTTTTTAATTTTATTTTATTGTTTTATTCTCTTTTATAACTGGACAGCTTGTGCAGTTAGCAGGTAGCAATTCTGTATTACCTTCTTTGAGGTTGAATTTCGAGATTCCTTCCAGTACCCAACAAATGGTAGACTATCTAGACCTAGTTGTGTTAGCTGGCGATCTCCTTTTGCCATTTTTTGGCTCTAAAATTTGTACAGTTTAAAGATGCCTAAGAGTAAGTATTCTTCGTGTCTGTGATGCGCAGGTAGTCTGATAGATAATTTAACACTAGAACTACCGTACAATAAATCCAACAATATACATTGCTTTGTAATAATAACGAGACAGCATTTATTAAAACTTCCTACAATACTTATTGTAAGGTATACGTCATTCAAGAAGTACATCCAAAAATTTCAGGTGGAAACATTTTTATAACTTCAATAATTGCAAAAGAAAAAATTAGGGACCAGTCTAAATGACTGGTTTGGTAGTTTTTGTGGTAATTCCGCTGCAGCAGAGAATAAACAATGCGAAGAGAATATTTTCCGACCTCTAAGCGTTCGTGTACGCACACGCGTCGTAGAATCTCGCGACTCATTCTAAACGTCCCGAGATCCGATCGACGAGCAATTACAGGTAAATTTCGATTTTAGGAACGGCTGGCTGGAAAATCGAGCCGCCCAATGGCGTCCGGTATCACGAAACGAGGTAGAGAGTGTCACGAGATCCGCGTTCGGCTCTCTTCAACGCCGTGGAACGCGTATCGGAGTCACAAATCTGCAAAGCCAGGTATGCAAAACGTGTGCGTGATTAAAGCGAGTCGCGCACTGGTTCGAATCGGGCCGGATTTGATCGGATTGGATCGGATCAGATCGGATCAGACATTGTATCGCAGAACTAGTTGCGCACTGGTGCGAATCGGATCGAATCGGACGTCGGTACCGTGCACACTGCGTCGGACAAGTAATAGCGAATAGATTGTCGCCGGCTCGGCGCACCGTCCAAGAAAAACAACCGATCGATGATTGGTCCTCTCCTTCGTGCTGGACGTATCGACGAATATTTCCGTTGGACGACTATCAAGAACCCGAGATGTCCTTCGCCGTCCCAGAAGCCTTCGAGCCTGAACATATTCAAAGTAAAAAAATATTTTTAAATCTGCTATGTCATCCACGTATAGTCGATGGAATTATTGCATAGTCGGAAAAGTATTGAGAGATCTTTGTCATTAGATGTTGTTTGGTCTCATATATCGAGCAACACTAATCAGATTGCGTCATACTGACGCGCATTTGAGAGAAGACATTTCAGTCTACAATTTTCATGCAGACAATTTTGTATTTCGTCGATCGCGTCGAAAGTAATACTAATTTGAAAATGAGTGAAATTTCTGAAAAAGTTCGCTATGCATATTTTATTAGGAAAAAGGTGAAAAGGGTGTACAAGCCTGGGAAAAAATTTGTGGTGTTTAAGGTCAAGATTGTTTATCAAATGCAAGATCATGTAGATGGTCTGCTCGCTTCCGTTCTGGAAATTACGATATTAAAAAAGATATTGAAACAGTCAATGAAATAATGGAAATGGTTGAACAAGATCGGCATATAAGCGGTCTTGAGATTGCTAGGGAACTAAACATTCGCCATTCAACTGTTTTGGATCATTTTTAGAAGGCTGAATACAAAAAGAAGATCGATGTTTGGGTGCCTCGTGATTTAACAGAGAAAAATTTGATGGATCGAGTTTCTATCTGGGAATCATTGCTCTAACATAAAGAAATCGAACCATTTTTGAGCTTGGCTAGAAAGCTTTGATGCACCCACCGTATAGTCCAGGCCTTGCACCATCGGATTATGTTTTTTGATTATTTGTTTTGATTTTTGCAAAACTACCTTGATGGTAAAAAGTTGGATTCGAAAAAGGACTGTGAAAATCGCTTGACCAAGTTTTTTCAATCACAGAAGTTCTATTTCGATGGGATTGTGGCTCTATCCCAAAAATGGCAAAAGGTCATAGATAGTAATGGCCAATATATAGTTGAATGAACTTCATTTCGAATGAAAGAATCATTTAATCAAAAAATGACAAAAATCTCTCGATACTTTTCCGACTATCCAATATTTGCGATATTTAGAATTACAAGACCCGGTATGGAACGCTGGAGTTACGAGACGCATCGAAATGGCCAGTTTCGATGTTTTCAATATACGAATATTGATAATGTAAAGATGCATCCGGGAGGAATTGTTCGAACCATTTATTTCTTTGGGTAAACACTTTAAAAAATGGCTAATCATTTGTATAGATAAGTTTCTGCTGTTAAGCTAATGTAAAATAAATAAGGTAATTTTAATTCCCAACTTGTGACATTTTTTTGTCCTAGAATAATTCCATTGGACGTAGTTCATTTCCTTTCGTACATATAAAATTTATTACTGTTAATTGTACGGCAATACTTCAATTTTTACTAACTTCTTCAATACAAACATTGTAATATAAAAATTGTTTTGAATAATCGCCTGACAATTTTTAATGTCGCCTCAGAAGAGCCATTGAAGCGCTAAGGGTTAAACATTAATTTGTACGTTAACACAACGTACGGCGTTAGCGGACAACATTTCTAGCAGGAAAATTAGGCGATTTCGTAATTTATGTCACAACTTTGTATTCGTCGATGTTCATAGAGTATTTGTATCTTATTTTCATGCACACTATCATCCTATATACGTATAATGACGTGCAGCCTAGTCAATAGAGACGAAAGAGTGGCTGTATTGTTAAAATTGGTCAGGATTTGAGACCTTTTTAAGCAGAAAAGAACAGGAAAAAGAACAGGTTTAATGAAAAAGTTTGTTCAAAAAGTTTCCATAGAACAATCTTATAATTTCACCAAATTTAAATGAAAAAAATTGCAACAAGTCTCGTTAACCTGTCCATTAGTGCCGTTAACGAGTCCCTGAAAATCCTAATCGATTAACAGGCTGGGAATTGATAAATTCGCAGGACAGTTCGCAAAAGCAGTCCTCGTTCCGCGTTTCGAGCCTTTCGAAGTTGGTCGACGAGGCAAGCGCGCGTCGTCGTCGTCGTCGGAATAGTCTAAAGTTTGAATGAACATCGGCAGCGTAATGGCTGCGAGACGCAGGTGCTTAGCATCAGAATTGCGGATCGTTAGACGACGACAAGAACTGTTTCGAGCGCATCTGTCGATCGGACGACGCCAGAGGTTTTCGCGGAAGACGCAGCGCCGATCACTGGCGAAACCGTGTGCGTCGGAACCGGTTGTCGTTGCCGGTCCTGGAGTCGAATGGAGCCGGATGGAGTCATCGAGGAAGAGGGAATCGACGTGGTCAGCAGGACACCCCCGACAGCGCGGCGTTGTCTAGGAGTTGGCCGGGGCTGAGCAGCGGGTGCACAGGACTAGAACGAGACCGAGTCAGCTCATGCTGCGCTGGAATGCCAAGTTCCATTTAGGTAGGTACCCTACCCGACAACAGTGTCGTATTCAATTCTCCTGTACGGATGTCTGTCTCTGGATCGCAGCGAGAACTCGTCGGACTCGTAAAGCTCGCCCTTTTTTCCCTCCTGTTTCTCTAATTTCACTGTGGTTACTTCAATCACGCTGAAATACGATCGGCAACCGATATTTACGCGTTCCCTGCTTATTCCATAACGTGGCCGTCGTTGCACAATTTTTTCACAATTTTTATATTTATACGGATTTGTATATCTACGTTGAAACTGTTACTGCAGCGCGTCTCGTAAGTTTGGGGGAAATTCGAGGTTCGAAAAATGGCTAAAAAGATTTTGGGTCTGCGAATCGTCTGTAACTCCGCACATACTTCTTAGGATGCGTGGACAGTGTGCCTGTAAAGTTTCAGGTCAATAGTGATCGAATTGCGGTCGTGGCGCAACACTAAAAATTCGCGGCGTTGAAAGTAGGAAAAATGGCAAAAACAGGCTTGATATAATAATTTTATCTGTGGGCCCCAGAAATGCTAGCCTCTTGTGACTTTGCTGGTGCCTTGAGGGATGTTTCAAGCAGGTTCAGGAATTTTTTCAAGTCAGCAACATTGATAGGTTGATCAAGGCAGATGCATACAGCATTGTTAATTTCTGGTAAAGTATCTCCGGAGGGGGCTGAAAATGACCGAAATCATTTTCGATTACCGATTCGTCTGTAATTCCGCACACACTTTTCAGGGTGTGTGGCCAGTGTGACTGTCAAGTTTCAGATCAATAGCGATCGAATTTCGGTCGTGACACGACATTGAAAATTGGCGGCGTCGAAAATCGCAAGAATAGCCTAAATGAGCTTGATATCATAATTTTTCTACGCGCCCGAGTAATGCTGGGCTCGTGTGACTTTGCAGATGCTTTGGAGGATACTTGTAGCTGGTTTCGGAATTTTCTCAACTCGTTAGCACCGTTGGTCCGTCCACGGCAGATAGATACATCATGAAGCCACGACCGAAGTCTTTCTGTGTTTGTGGCCGCAGGTTGAGTATGGCTGATGTAACTATCTCGTCGCTCCGGTCGGTGTACGCGTCCCAGATGATTCGAGACGACTGGCAAACCATTAGCGAAGACAGACAGTAATTTTTAGCTGGGTCATCGTCGGAACAATGACGCAGAGATAAGACGTCCCCGAGACTTCGCAGCGAAATTGGTTTTAATTGTCCGATCGGTATCGCTGCCACCAGGTCTCCGAACAACGAAGTAATAATGCAATGAGCGAAATAATCGTGAGTACAAAATGGTGGTCAGATAAGAGGGAGAGAAAACGCGGCGGTGGAGAGGGGGAGAGAGAGAGAAGCCGCGTGGCGGAGGGACTCTCGCGCACTTATCTGGCAGTAAAGATGTTTACAGCACGGTCTGCGCCGCCGCTATCACTATCACCCCGAAAGAACGGACCACTCTAATTGATTTGTGGCTCGGACGCTATCGGTGCTCGTAACTTAAATTAAATTACACGGCCAGTCCGTCCGAGTCGAAAACTCATGCCACGGACCGGACGCGGGAGGTCTTCCGGGCGTCCCTCGGCGATTATGCGACGCGATTATCAAATATGTCACCGACTTACACCGGCGGCTTTGTCTCGACAATCGTCTTCTTGTCTTACGAAATCGTTCGAACTTCCCGGAACCGTTCCAACAAAAAGAATGCTCGCATTGTATGCTAAAAAATTAGCGGAAACACTGTTCTTACTCGCAGCGATCGTTCGACGACTTTCGAAATCTCTTTCGGCGCATGCTCTATGTAATCGTTGCACTCGACAACTTCATGAATATTTACGTTATTGTTAAGCAACTAAATAATAGCTTAATTCCCATCGCTTTGCGACGAATTAAATATATATACGAGACCCGAGCATTGCATTCGGCTTTTAGGCGTCGCGGGTGCTTAAACTTACGGCGCACATTATCATAGAATGTGTCATTTTGCTAAATCGCCGGACATTAAGATAGCGGGGAAAATGTAAAAATAATACGCGGCGAAAGTATAAACGAGTTCACTGTCCGAGAAATTAGTCAGTCAACGACACGAATGCGACTTGTTATTCAAACACCTTTCCTTCGCGTTTTTACGTTTTTACAGAGAATTCGCTAATCGAGTGCTAACGGAATCGAATAACTAGGATATTTCATGCAAACTTGGGAAATATAAAATTCTAATAAAGAATCCGAACGTTAGAAAACAATTTATCTCGGAGAAACACAGTCTCGAAACGGCAGCAGTACACGAACGGTAAATACCTAAACAACGTCCTAATCAGAAAAATTGAGAAAATCGAAAGAAAAACAACTTGTCTCGGAGATCCTGTTTGTCCTGAGGGACTCTGGACGGATCGGAGAGGGCCGGTGACTGTTCTCTTTCATTCAGTTAATAGGGTGACAGAGTCAAGGATAGCGGTATCTAAATGGCCTTCATATATTACGATAAGTCCGGGCCCGGGGACCAGAAAGACTTGTTCGTTAATCCGAATTTCGTTCAACCACGACGAAACGGAATTCATGAAAACGTAATGTCCGAGATAGCAGCGTTTAGAGGAGCTCGGCCGATATTCACCCGGGTTTCTGGTTAATACGGGTAGCCGCCGCCCTGAAATTGCCTGTCGAACGTCCGTGGACGTCACGGGCCGCAACGTCCATCCACCGGAAATCGTTCGTTTATTCCTAAATAAGTTGATTATCAGCGGCATCCAATCAGCGCCACCGACGCCCGGGAAGACTCCATCGAGTTAATTACGGGACACGGTCATCTTCGGGTCCGATAATTGATTTTCGCTCTTGATTGGAGCTGTCGCTCAACCCCCGACACCCTACACGCGACTTAATCTTCCGTAATCCCTGCGCCATAGTGTTTTCCGCGCGTCCACGGTCTCTGCAGTTTCGATCGAGGCAAACGAGCACTTTAGCCCCCCCCCCCCCCCCCCCCCCCCCCCCCCCCCGCCGGTAAATAAACTGAGAAAGTCCTCGCGAGTCTAATTTCTCGCGGACTGAAAGAAATTGCGATTGACGCGAACTGCGATTTGATCGCGAGACGCACACAGATTTATGGGCGTTTTGAATCCACAAAGTTCGGGAATTCGCGCGATCGAAATTTAGGATTTACGAGATTCGTCAATATGGCCGGTTCTAATATTTTTTAATTTATAAGGATTTATAAGATGCAGCCGGAAAAAATCGACAGATTTAATTCGTCGTGTATGTGTTGTAAAGAAATGGCTAAAAAGAACAAATTTTTCGTTATTTTTATAAAGTAATGTAAAATTGTTATTTTTCGTGCGTCATAAATTAAGCTTAGCTGAAACGAAACATGTTTTGTAGGGATCATCGATTAATGTATTCGATATTTAATAAAATGCACCAGGCCTGCAAAGAAGCCAAAATATTTCTGGGTGACCAATTCGTTTACAACTCCGCATATACTTTTTAGAAAGCATGGTCAATGTGCCTGTTGAGTTTCAAATCGATAGCGATTGAATTGCGATCGTGGCACGACATTGAAAATTTGCTACGTCGAAAGTTGAGGAAATAGCCAAAATGGGCTTGATATAATGATTTTTTCTGCTGGCCCCAGAAATGGTAGTTTCTTGTGACTTTGCAGATGCCTTGAGGGATGGTTGGAGCTGGCCCATGAATTTTTCCAAGTTCGTATCATTGATAATTTGGCCGCGGCAGATAGATATAGCATCGGTAATTTTTTAGAGTGCATCCCCGAAGAGGAGTCGCAAAATGGCCTAAATGTTTAGTCTCCGATTCGACAGTAACTCCGTACATACTTTTCAGGATGCATGGCCAATGTACCTGTCGATTTTCAGGTCGATAGCGATCGAATTGCGATCGTGGTGAAACATTAAAAATGCGTGGTGCCAAATAGCCGATAATTTTGTTGTAACGAAAATATATGCCGCGTTCCGTACGATATCTTGTGCAACATTATCAACAGCTAGCAGGAAAGGTATCACAGTTATTTTTAATTCCATTTCGGAATTAAAGACATCGCCGAGTTTTAACGAGCTGAGTTCTACATTCGCTATCTCTGATACGCGTTTTCACGTACTAAATACGTAAAATTACCGTTGGACCCCGAAATATACGAATACCTTAGATAAGAATTACCAAGTTTAATATTTAATGTTGCTCGTATGATATTTAGACATGAACTCTCCGATACGTTGATGTTTGGTTGGTTCGTCTTCTTATGTATTTATTAAGACGTTTCCGAGTTGGCGGGAATTCGCAAGTTCTTCGAGGAGAATGTTTAATGTCGACGATTAAATTAATCTAGAGGAAACCTCTTTTAAAACGCATTAGAATTTTATGCAGTGAGTTGCAGCAAAAGGTGCTAAGGCAACGGCTATTTTTAACAATTATTCATAAAAATATTTAGGTTCGGTGTATCTCGAAAATCTTGTGAAACACGTTCTTGGCTTCTGTTACATTTTTCTTCCATTTGCAACTATAAATGATCACTTTTCGCCAATCCCTTTTCAATATCAATTTGGATCTGAATTACCTCTAAACGAGTCAACCTAAATGCAACATTCGATCCTAGTATTCCTCGACTTAGTTCTATTAGCTCTAAATTAAAATAAACACAGAACGGTCTAAGAATGTTCTGTTCAAGAATGTGCTCAATGCACATTCAGTGCTCAGCTTATGCTCAAGAATCTTCAATTTCAATTTTTGGAAGACTCGATTCTCAACGCTCTTTCATCTCAGTTTCTCCGATCTCGATATACTCAAAGAACCAATTCTCTACGTTCTTCCATTTCAGATTCTCTGCTCTTCACTTTTAACCCTTTACACTCGAATGGTGCCTCCAAAGCATCACTAAAAATTGTCACACAACTATTTAAACAACTTTGACATCGCTAGGTCTACAGTTGAGGGACCGATAAAAATTTTAATGCTCTAAGTACGAGTAACAGTAATTAATTTCATATGCACGAAAGGAAACGAACTACATACGACGGAGTTATTGTAATTAAAAATATTGTTTCGATTTTAGAATGAAATTGCTTCGAGTTACCTTACCGATCGGCAAGTATATCAGAATATCTCAAGGTCCACTATCCATCGAAAATATCAAAATTTTTGAAACGCGAAAATCTTCCCTAAACCTTCCTCTTTAAGAAGAGCCCTCATTTTTTTAGGCTAGCATATCAGGAGACTTCGGGAAGCTACCTTTCATCAACCCCAATTTTTCCCATTTTCGCCATTGATCGCCCCGAAACTTCAAAGTCGCGCCACGGCTGCAATTCGATTCCGATCGACCTAAAATTTGGCATACACTCTGACCGTGCGTCTAGAAACGTGTACCCAAAATTACAAAAGAATCGGAGACCTAAAGATTTTTCGCAATTTTAAGAAGGGGGTTACCTTCAATATTTAGCGATTCTGTGGCAATATTAGGCAAATCTTTGAAGTCGTGCCCCGGCCAAACTATTAGAGCTATCGACATGAATCCAACGGGAAAATCTTCCTCAAACCTTCCTCTTTAAGAAGAACCCTCATTTTTTAGGATAGCATATCAGGGGACTTCGGGAAGCTACCTTTTATCAACCCCATTTTTCCCATTTTCGCGATTGATCGCCCCGAAAGTTCAAAGTCGCGCCACGGCTGCAATTCGATTTCGATCGACCTGAAAATTGGCATACACTTTGTCTATGCGTCTAGGAGTGTGTAAGCAAAATTACAAAAGGATCGGTGATCCAAAATTTTTTTCCAATTTTTTCCTCTTTTTGCCCTTGCCCTACAACAACGAATCAGACTCGTGATCAAGATTTTGAACTGGATCTTCTAAACTTGTGTCTTTTTAATTTTCTTCAAACGGAAATAACATTTTATTTAATCGTTGATCGTATACGGTCATCGGAGAATAGCTTGACACGCCATAACTACAAATTTGTCTATTCCCTTCGTTGTTCCGCGGAGGACAAACAAACTCTAGTCATTGTTATCGTAAAATAAGTCGTAGGCCAAGGTGTTAAGAAGACTCGAACATTCCCGGTCCCGTTCATCATCGGAACACGTTCCTCTGAATCACTCGGAGGCTCTCTCAATCCCTGAAACCAACAACAAAATCACAGCGTAAACCAAGAAAATCCAGTCGATCCAATAATCTTCCCACGTTCCACACAGAAATCCCGACTCACAGATCCGGAGCGAGGAATGTCGAAAGGTCCTCGGCATGTTTCTCATCGACGTGTCGCGTAATTTCGGTTAACGAGCCGGATCAGCGATCTCCATCTAGGGCGAGGATGTCGCAGTCGGAGGAAAAAGAGCGAGAGGCTTGTAGACTAATCCGGGACAATCCGTGACCGAGTAACTAGCGTTGTCGGGTTCCTGGGCTAGCTGGCGCACAGCTAGGTAGCGGGTCCTTTGTTTTTCCCGAGGCCGGTCATTTCCAGTATAAACGTCCGGGGGCTGGGTCGCAGACGTCCGGTTCGGCGACAGTCAGCTTCGCGAAAGCCTGCCTCGGCCCACCTTGCTCGCTTGCTGACCTTAAATCACGATTTTTCGGCGGTCCGGAGCGGAACCAGTCCGTCCCGAGAGGGACGAGGAGAGTACGAGCAAGAGGATGAGCAAACCGGGGACAGTTAGGCGACCAACGACGGCGCGGCGGGGCAGGGGCCTGAGAGGGGACCGACGACGAGGAGCGTGTCGTGAGAGTCCGACGAGGTCCTCGAGGGTTGTTTTTCTGGGCGACGCAGCCGATAAGATAGGACCGGGGACAGGGAATATCCGGTGCCCAGTTTCGGGCACGTCTGACAGTTTTGTACCTAGTCGCGCGGCAACAGATAGTCCCCGAAATTCCGAGCGGAGGACAGGGTGGTCCCCCGATCGGCTAAACCGGACGACGACGATCGAGGTACGAGTCGCGGCCGAGGACCAAACCCGGCCGTATCTCGTTTGCGGAAGCCACGGGATACTTTTTGGTGTTGGGGCTTTTCATTAGAATCAGGAAACTCTAGATAAACCAATGTAAACCGGGGCAGGCACCTATCGATCGTCGAACTTGCCGGGCCCTACGTCCCCTTTCGCGAGATTTCGCTTTGTTGAGCTTGGAACCGTCGTTGTCAAGTTTTTCTCGACTATGGCGCGAGAACCATACAAGAAAATGATCGGAGTTAATCATTTTTGCATAACTTGGGCGGTACGAGGTCTCATCTGACTCTGGCATAGCATTTTAGAGGGTAAACCAAATTTTTGAGACTTTACGAACAAGAATGTCTGTCAAAATGGAACTGACTATCTTATTGTTTACCATTGAAAGGTGGGGATTAAGCGCTTCCAAGAATTCACGTGTCATGACCTTGATGTGATTTTGAATTAAAACATTTGTAATTTTCAAAAATGGACGAATTCGATTTAATGTGTTTAATATCACTCTCTGCTAAATTAACTGGAAGGATTTAATTGGACGGTACGTAAGTATGTCGTCGTTTAATTATTTTATCGCTAGTCGATTAGTTGTATGCGTTATTAATTACCGACTTAGCAATTGGCCGAACCGGAATCTCATAGATCTGTATTTTTCGTTAATAACTCTTCAACGGAATCGGAGCGGAGATTTTCCCACAAGAAAGAATTATTTTTTTTCGGAGTTACGTTTTTCGGACACCCTGTATATTTCTCATTTTAAGTATCGAAATCGAGTTACAATATCCAGAGAAATTAAGAGACTGGGTCAAAAATGATGAAAGACGGCAAAGATGACCGAAATGCTATGAAAAAATGGCCGAAGCTAAACACGAAGGATAGTTGCATTGTTTATAATCAGAATGAACGAGAATTATCGGCGTTTTGTTTTTATTATTATTTTTATTAATTATTATAGCCTCGAGTACGAACTATTACTGGAAAGAAGCTAGCTCGGTTGGTTATAATCGGGACACGTCTAAATCGGAGCACGTTAGAACCGTCTTAATCCCATTTCCCTCGCGCGCATCACTAAATCATGGCCATAGCGAAAATTCAACAGTATCTCATTTACCGCTATAAACGTATCCCTTACCTAATTAAACCTAATTAAACACACGTACTGCACTGAATTAGTAATCGGCCGGAGCCAGACGTTTCGCAGCGAACGTTTAATTGATTCCGTTAAAGATGTAATTGCAACTATGTATATCTTTTTGTAGGAAGACCGTCAGTCGACTATCACGCAGCGTAGAACCTTTCCTGCGGTTGCGAACGAACGCCTGGAAAATTGCTGCGGAAAAAATGCCGGGAAAAATGGAAACGAAAAATCCTTGGCCGCGTGAAACGGTGGGACGCACGACGCATGACGGACGACCGACCGGTGGAAGGCTTGTTAATACGATGTAATTTAAGAGCGAGGTAATTATATTTAATGGTGGTATCGTTCGATCTCGAAAACCCTTAACAAATACACCGTGCCCCGAGCACGAGAGGAATATTAATCTTAGTCGTAAATTTTGATATGCCGCGGAAAGCTGACTCCGAAGTGGCTCGCCTCGCGAGGTTTATTGTCCTGCGACATGCACGTAACATCGCACCTGAAATCCTTATCGACTAACGGGCCGCCGTACCAACTGAGTAATGCGCCGGCTTTCAGATACAATAGCGCGATTCCGCTCGCGAAAACGCGACCTGCCGCCCTTTCGTTCCACCCTCGCAACACCGCCGATATCGTTCGACCGTACCTAATCTGTGGGAAAAAAAGAGAGATATAGATATTTCGAGGGTCGATGAAATTCCATGACCCATTTCGACGATCCTCTAAACGAGACTCTCGCTGAAAATAAATCTAACCAGCTCCCGCGGCGCAGAAATATATGTTAATCGCGTTGTTCGCAAATTCTTTTAATGGCACACGAGAAATTGTACCGTGCGAAACCGAGTTGCTTTCGAACCGTTTGTGCTGCTCCGTCAATTTCCCTCGCAATGGGAAATTACACTCCACTTCACGAAGTTATCACGTTGAATGATATGTCAGTCCCTGGGGACTGACAGTATCAAATTTACAAATTAATATGTTATACATAATTCGTATCATATTAAGGAATATTCACACTATTTCAATGGATTCGATTCAAACAGAAAATCACTGTTTTATTTCCGTTTAAAGGTACATAAAATGTGACGCGAAAGCTAAGCAAAATGGCTCCGCATTCAACGTGTTAAGAAATTAGTAAATTATAGTTCAACAGTTGTCAGTCTTTGAACTCCTGGAAACTTCGTGCGAAAACATCCGACGATATTTTTATTTTAATTTTTCAAGAACACTTCCTACTCAAAACTTTATTTTTGTTAGAATTTGGAGAACGACTCTGGAGAATTTTCAGACTTTTCAGCGTTCTGGACTTCCACAAGATCCAAGCAGCTTTATTCGTTTCAGACTCTTATCACTTTACCGACCGGAAGCCTATTGATAGAACTTTCAATAATTCTGCTGTTACCTTGACCTTGAAGAATTCTAAAATAATGGGCGGTCGGTAAAGTGTTAACATTAGAACTTCCAAACCAGTCAACTACCCAATTAGTCCCTAGTTTTTTTTTCTCGTAATTATTGAAGTTATAAAAATGTTTTCATCAGAAATTTTTTGACTTCTTTAACCTCTTAGGTATGGCTGAATTTCGCACAGCACTGTTTTCTGTATGGCAGAGTTTGGCGCGAATTACACGTAAACACGATGCAGCACTGAAATGTGTGAGAGATAATGCTGTTCCTTACACGTGCACATTGGAACGAAGTTTTTCTTAAAGATATGACGCATACAGTTTAACATTAATAATTTGCTTTAATAATTAATAATATGAATTGTGGCGTAAATGGCAAAAGCCACTATAATGATGCATCGTAATATAAGATGGCGTCCGTGGAAGCCACTATAATGGCGCATCCTACATAAGAGGTTAATAACGTACAAGAATTGTATCAAGTTTTAATAGATGGAGTCTCGTTGTTGTTGCGAAGCAATGTATATAGTTGGATGTATTGTTCGGCAGTTCTAGTGTTAAAATTTTAGTGTTAAAATAAGATCGAAGCAACGGCAGTCCTTTTTTATATTTTCCAGTTCTGGACAAATTTATTTTTAAATATGGCTGAATAATTCTGTCTGCCAGACGCGGGCGTCGCGGCAGTTGAAGCGTTAAAACGAGCCAGCATCTTTTCTCGATCTTTCCCAACGAAATCCCGGTTGCCCGAAATAAAGCTCAGGGCCGTTCACGACTACATCGAACGGTGTCCATCCGTCCATTGACCGCCACCCATAACCATCCCCCGTTCGAACAGGAGTCGGCCTCAGAATGGAATCGGCGGCGATACGATCAATTACTATAAAACTGTTCCGCCGGGGACCAAAAAGCTGGACTGGCGCATTCCTGGCCCAGGTGTGACCACGACATCCTTGGAACGTCCTGGCGGCGAGCATCGGTCCGGCGAGCATCCGTCCGCTTTTTCTCGGGGCCCGTCGCGGGCCCTTGCGGGCTCGCCGCGTCTCCTAGGATCCGAGGCCCGGGGTTTTTGATCGCGCGCGCTCTCACGGCGGGTCGGCGTGAAAAAAGAAAAGGGGCCCCAGGCCCGGGGACTGCGGAGGGAGAAGAGGAAAGAGTATTAATGCGTGGGCCTTCCTCGTTACGCCATCCGTCGTCGCATAGTTTCCTCCTTTGGCCGTGCCGCGATCCACGGTCCCCTCCGGGCCCTCTCCGTCCACGAAGATCGGGCCAAGCCGGCCATCAATGGGAAGATGGCTCTCGCGTGAATGAACGGGGGGTGGGGCGGGGTCCCATAGGGCCCCGCAGCCGCGCAGGGTGGCCGCACGTTCGCCCTATCCGAGGGAGGAATACCTCTCTCACGGTATTCCGTCGGCGAGCGGACTTATCTCGTAGCTGTTCGCGACTCGTTGCCCCGCGGGCCCTGCATCCGAAGAGAAAGGATACCGAGCCTGAAATTTATGAAGATCGATCAGGACCTAGCTGTCCCGGGGCCCGAGGAAACTGCGAAGGGGACCACTGTCTAGCAATGTGGATAAATTTTCGGTAGAAAGTTCCAGGCAAATTTCCATGCCTGTAGAATGTCACGTCGATCTTTCATTGCAGAAAAGTTTAAACGTTTGACTTACTTATCGCTTTCCCTATAAGTTAGAGACTGCAATGAGTGTCGAAGGATTCTTTTCCAATTTTTCAAGAAAGCCTCGAGTAGCCTGGAAATAAGAAAACCCATTATGCTGATTCTCCTTTCTCTAATTGTAAGTGGAAAAACTGAAAATTGCGATCGAGAGTAAATACCTGACAGCCGCGTAGCTTCGCCGACGAGTCTAGGCAAATAGAGTGAACGCTGTTACTTCGAATACGCTTCATTTGAACCAGTACTTAGTACATACCCTGATGCAATCTTGGTGGACATGACAAATCGAAGGCATCGAGGAAGACGCAACACGTAGAACGTACATTGCAACAGAACACCACCGCGCGTTACAACAGCACTGCTTACTGCTCGAGTAAACAAAATGCCATGATCCACGACCACACTTATGCAAAACTTTTATGCAATTTCAACGGTTTGCCTATCGAAATTCTATTAATTCCGACTTGTTGGTTCACAATCGTAATTGCTTGTTACCGTTGAAGGATTCTTTGAGAAGCCTTTCACCACGGCTGACAAACTTTTAAAACTTATGAAATAATTGTTGGTAAGTAACGAGTTAAACATTTAAGATCGAAACAATTTCAATTCCAAAATCTAAGCATTTTCAGAATCGCCATTCGACGTACGAAGGGTTAAAACACAGTTGAAACAGGAGCATAGTCATAACAGCTGTCCATCCGGTTGCATTTACTTCACACGTCCGATATACGAAAGAGGTGGACATCTATTACGACTACGAACTTTCTTCTTTTCTCAAAAAATGGGAAACAGTACTCCGAATTTTGAACGCAAGTCTCTAAAATAATTGGGCTTGTTCCAAGAGCTGTAAAGTCGTGTTAAATGCTCATAGGAAAGAGTTACTTGAAACGACCTTGGAAACCAATCCTTCCAAGCGTTTTTT
>CM052094.1:4121610-4133810 GCA_028453745.1 Agapostemon virescens
AACGGAACGGTTCGCGAAACGCGCAAGCTTGATAACAAAACTTCTCCATTTGTAAAAACAAAGACGTCGGCAATGAATCGCAGCGAATTTCACGTAGATCGTTTGTGCTGAAATAATGAACGCGTAAGAGTCGAGAAAAGATCTCGTTACGAGTTTCTAGCTCCGACCCGTTCTGGTCCGCTTAGAACTCGATTGCCTCCACGTCATTGGTCCCCAGTGGAACTCGCAAAACAAAATTGTCCACACAACATTACTGCTTTCCTAAAAACAAGAAACCAGCACTAAATCGCGGCGAACTTCTCGCGGATCCTTCGTGCTAATAATTCGTGCTAATGCTCATACCTTTTCTGGCTGGGTGCAGCTCGAGTATCTCTGCGCAGCGGCAGGTGAAACTACTCGCGGCGTGAAATGCAACTGTCCGTGAAACGCAAGCTCATTACAAACAAAGTGTTTCCATTCGTTAAAACGAAGACACCGTTGTCGAATCGCAGCGATGAACGCGCACGAGTCGAGAAAAAAGATGGCTGCTCTCTCTGCGGGACCCCGTTACGAGCGCCAGGCTTCAGTCCGCTTTGGCCTGCTCCGATTTCTGTTAAGACTGTCCACGAAACGCTCGAGCTTGTTTAGGAAAAAGACACCGGTCCCAGCGAATTTCTCGCGGATCGTTCGAGCTAATAGCTCATGCTAATGTTTGTACTCGCTCGGACCCGTTATAGCTCGAGCATCTCCGCGCAGCACCAGGTGAAACTACTCGCGGCGTGAAACAAGACGCAAGCTCGTTAAAAGCGAAGCGTTTCCGTCCGTAAAAACGAAGATACCGGCGCCGAATCGCAGCGAATCTCTCGCGGATCGCTCGTGCTGATTTATCTGCTGCCGACCAAGCCGCCTTTTTTCGCTTGCCAGTTTCGTACCGAGCGTGGATCGCGGTGATTAAGTGGCGTGGTACCGCGGGACCGTTCGATAAATAAATAAACCGCGGTGAATTAATTGGCGCACTCGGCCGGGCCCGGGCCGTGTCGAGCGTGTTCCACCGGGCCCGCTCAAAGCGCGCTCTTTATTTTTCTGTAATCGATCGACGCCGCCCCTGGACCCGCTTCGATAAGCTGCGAATCGCGGGAACGAGATCGGTTCCCCAGGGAACGGAATTCTTGATTCTATACTTCTAGAGGAATCTGTTCTCGCAAACACTCGTCGGAAGCGAATATCGCGGCAAACGTTTTAATCCCTTCTCGCTGTTTACTGTAATGAGAATGTTGTATTCCGGTAGAAATATGCCTATCTTTTACATTACTTATAGTGCTTTGCAGTGTATTCGTATTACATCGATGACTGGACTGTGGATGCTATGCATTTGTGGCAGAGATTGCTAGTTGTAGTTTGAAACAGCAGACAGATTGAGAAATTGAAAAATATTTTTACCCCTTTCACTATTTATTCCTATAAGAGTATTGTACAGTACTAGAAATATGCCTATCTTTTGCATTACTTAAGTTGTTCTGTATTGCATTAATAACTAAACTGTGCATGCTATGCATTTCTGGCAAAAATTGCTAATTGTGATTTGAAACAGCAAACAGATTAAGAAATTTAAAAATATTTTTACCCCTTTCACTATTCAATCCTATAAAAGTATTTTACAGTACTAGAAATATGCCTATCTTTTATATTAAGTATGTTGTTTTGTATTGCATTCGTATTGCATTAATAACTAAACTGTGCATGCTATGCATTTCTGACAAAAATTGCTAATTGTGATTTGAAATATCAAACAGATTAAGAAATTGAAAAATATTTTTACCCCTTTCACTATTCAATCCTATAAAAGTATTTTACAGTACTAGAAATATGCCTATCTTTTATATTAAGTATGTTGTTTTGTATTACATTCGTATTGCATTAATGCCTAAACTGTAGTCATTACGCATTTATAGCAAAAATTGTTAATTGCAGTTTTAAACAGTAAACAGCCGGAGAAAATTAGAAGTATTTGTAATCCTTTCGCAGTTTGCCAAAATGAGGATGTATAAAAGTAGAAATGTAGTAGAAATAGCATTTATAACAAAATATATATAGTTGCAGTATAAAACAGCAAATAGAGTGGAAGATCGAAATGTATTTGCAATCCCTTGGCTGTTAAAAATGAGATTTTCTGGTTGGTTGGCGAAGACGTAGAAGGTTTAAGTAAATTGACACTGGTTTGCCGCTTTGCCCAACCCTCCGCGGCGTCCATTTTGTCTCGGCTCTTGTAAGGCTGTTTGGTGTCTGGCTTAATGTGTAAGACATTTTTCAAGTATGTTGAACGTACGATGTAATTGAAGTATCTTAAGGCATTGGATAATGTTGCACTTTAGTCGCCGAAGCAAAAGACCTGACGCACTTATGCACCGGTAAGGATTCCAGGTTGCAAAATTCGTATCCTGTAAAGCTATCAAGGATACCTATTGCCTTCTTCGCACAGAAAAAAAGGATTAATTAATTCTGATAGGGTTTGTTCGTTTCAATCACATTTCTATTTCTTTCATACTATTACGATTGCATCGTATTCTTGTTCTGTAGTAAAACTTTAAGAAAAATATAAGAAAATTGTCAACAGTATATATTCTTCTCTTCTAAATAATATTTCAAAGACGTAGTTCAACTAAAAGTCACATCAGCGTTGCTCTTATACTTTTGATTAGAAGGTTGGGAAAAAGATTTTCTTTCTCTTCTCAAGAATTATAATTGCATTTCACCTATGCAACAGCAGAAACGGACAAGAATATGCCAGAGTGACTCGGAAAGATGAGAAATTTTATTTTCACAAATAGTGATGTAAAATTTGTTTTAAATAATACTTCCATTAATACTTACATTTTTAGTTGCGTCTTAGAGTCGCCATTCGAGTGTAACGTTAATTCCAAAATCAAGACATCAGTTGACCTAGAATAGTGTCACTGTACATAGTTTGTTCCTTGTAAGCATTAAAAATTTTGTTTTGTAGTAAAACTTTAAGAAAAATATAAGAAAATTGTCAACAATATATATTCTTCTCTTCTAAATATAATATTTCAAAGACGTAGTTCAACTAAAAGTCACATCAGCGTTGCACTTATACTTTTGATTAGAAGGTTGGGAAAAAGATTTTCTTTCTCTTCTCAAGAATTATAATTGCATTTCACCTATGCAACAGCAGAAACGGACAAGTATATGCCAGAGTGACTCGGAAAGATGAGAAATTTTATGAAAATGGATGAAGTAGAGATTTGCGATGACAGGATTGCAACCGAGAATGGCATAAATCACATTTTCTATAGAATAAAGAACGGTAGCAAAGGAACTGTATTGTGTGAACTAGATTATCGAAAGAAAATCAAGAATAATAAGATGAGAATGACGATATGAAACCAAGTAAAACTACAATAAATATGTAGCAGCTGAAGTTGAAAGAATTGCATAAATAAACAAAACGCATTGGTTATAATTACATTACAAGCTCGGATGAAAAAGTTAACAAAACTGACTTTTACAGTTTCTTTAAAAATTTCATTATTCATTATTCACTGGATTATTCTTTAAATATTTTAAACATTCTCAACTCATTCGGTTGAATTTTAAGGAAATTATGCGATTTTTAAATGCAATTGAATCTGACTGCGAAGTCTAGGCACAAATTTCCTTCTTTTAGAAAATTACGACCTGCAAGGGAGTTCCAATCGCAGGAACAGTAAAATCGATCGTAGTGCAACGAGTTAACCGTTAAAACGCGAGTGGTGATTCTGAGTCACCACGAAAAATTGACGCACTATTATTTAAAACAATTTTAACATTGCAATCTTTATATCTAATGCTTTGATTTTCTATCACGATCTTTTTCGCACATCGTCGCCGTATGCGATCCATTTTTCATCGTTCGTTATCAATCTTTTAAAAAATGGTTCGATATCATTACGTTCGAGCAATGATTCACAGATGGAAATTCGATCCATCAAATTTTTCTCTGTTAACTCATGAAGCACCCAAACATCGAGCTTCTTTTTGTATTCAGCCTTCTGCAAATGATCCAAAACGATTAAATAGTGAATGTTTAGTTCCCTAACAATCCAATATACCGATCTTGCTCAACCATTTGCATTATTCCATCGACATTTTCAGTGATTGATCGACCAGAGCGAGGTGCATCTTTAATATCGAAGTTTCCAGAACGGAAGCGAGCAAACCATCTGCACGCTGTTGCATTTGATAAAGCATCTTCACCGTAAACCCCACAAATTTTTTCCCGGATAGCATTTTTGCCTTTTTCGTAATAAAATTGCAAAACAGCGAATTTTTTCAGAAATTTCACTCATTTTCCCACTGGTATTACTTTCGACACGAAATACTGTCTGCATGAAAGTTGTAGATTGAAATGTCACCTCTCAAATGCAGTATGACGCAATTTGATTAGCGTCATCCGATATATGACACGAAACAACATCTAGTGAGAAAAATCTCTGAATACTTTTCCGACTATCCAATATAATATTCCATGGAGAAGATATCGAGGCATCTCGGAAAGAAAAGTTCAGCCCAATAGGAAGACGAGGCTCGCGGCGGCGAGCTTTCAAGCAACCTGAATTTCTAATTAGCCTTGGCTGGCTCACGAGTCGCGTGACCACGAAGTACGGCATTGTATTCAGCGGGCCGTCGAACAAAGCGAAACTTCGTTAACATTCAAAGCGACGCGTTCGCTGCTTAAACGAGGCTGTAATTCGCTCGCGGATGGAATAGATTGTTCGAGCGGATCCGAACTGGCGTCCGCGCTTGTTAATGACGAAAGTTGTCTTCTAATGGCGCGCGCGTTAAATACGAAGAAGAAGAAAAAGAAGAAGAGGAGTACAACGATGATGATGACGACGACGACGACGACGACGACGACGAAGAAGTAGAAGAAGAAGAAGAGGACCTAACCTAGACCTCCTGACAGCGGATACGGCCACAGGAAGTGGAAACGAAACATAGGCGGGGTCCGCTGATCTCGTTACACGGACTCCTCTTCGTCGCAGCTTTTACGGCGGAACTTTCGCAGTTCGCGAATATTAGGGAAACGCGACGCGGGGGAGGGATAGAAAAGCTTGCCGCTACAAGTCCCCTGTCGACTCGTCCCTTCAAATTTATCCGAGAAACGCGGATAAAAGAAAGTTCAGCCGCTCGGAAAGCAACCGTGTCTCTTGTGGACGATGCTCGAACACCGGTTCTCTGGTAAGTCGCGCTTCTAACGAGCTAATTTGTGACCGTCTCTTTGCTCAAACCACTCCGAGACCTTCGATGACTCCTGTTCGTACAACTGCGTTCGTATGTTTCTGCCCGGTCACATTTGTCTCGGTTTATCGAGCCATTAACCCTCCAGTCGCGAACAATTTTATAATTCATAATGAATTTTTTTAACTCCAGATATCGCAAGGGAGTTAACGATTCTGGACAACCTGAGAACATAGGAAAAATTCCATTATCGAAGATGGAAGGAAGAATCGGTTAACGATCGAACGACAGGTGATTTTTATAATTTTATAATTGATAATAGATTTAAAAAATGTTTAAATTTAATTTTGGTTAATTTTGAACGCAGAAGAAAGTTAATTTTGGACGCATTTGAGAACCTATGTTTATCGATAGCGTTAATTTAACGGAGTCGTATCTAATTAAGTTTTATAAATATTCCAAGCAAGCCTGGCTAAATATTTTAATTCGTTTAATTCGCAAAGTTACATTTAAAGTATAAAAAGTCTATAATTCTTTGATAAGAGAACGAACGTTCATGAACGATAGTGTACAACATCTGTTAGCCTGCGGGTAATTATTCATTCACGACAGATACCGCGGAATGAAGTTTAATGTTCTACTTTATCTAGTACGCACATTTATTATTCATCGATTAAAACTTAACTGAGTGCGCAATCGGAATTTACATAGTCAGATGCACGAGATCGACGGTGAGGTTATTAATTATCCAATAGGTGCTTTAAAATAAAAACTGGTGTACGTTATGAGGATACCTGGGTATTTTATACATTCTGTAACATTTCTTGCGGTTAACGTCGTGATAATACCTTGCACCTAATTGACGATCAAAATTTAAAACCGCGGATTCTATATTCTAGTTTTAAACGATGGAAATTGATCCATCGTTCTGAGTTAGAACTTCATAACTACTCATTGATAGTTAACGTTGAATGTCGTAGATTGTTCAGAGGCATATCCGCTTACATATAAATAATGAAACACAGTAAAGATACAAAAACAATAGAATAATAAAGAAAACATAATCTCGCGTTTTAATATTTCAGGAACATACAAAGATTAAAACAGGTCACGCTTTTAAGAAATAGCGAACACGTTGACTGCCATAGAAATTCCCATAATAGTCTTTCAAACCGAAACATATTTATCAAACTAAGCACTCGATTACAGGCTTTTATAATTTTTACGCGACACGGACAATTCTCGAAAATTCGTACAAAACGGCTGCCCTTTTGACATTAAACATTTCTTAAACAAGTTAAAACATATTCAACATTATTTTAAAAAATATTCTACTATGCGGGGGAGTCTACAAAATTTTTCTACATAGAAATAGTTTATCCATAATTTTCCGGTGAAGCAGAAAGAAATCAGAAAGTTCACTTCCTTTAACCCTTCGCCCTACAACAACGAGTCAGGCTCGTGATCAAAATTTCGAACTGAATCTTCTAAGCTTGTATTTCCTTAATTTTTCTTTAGAAGGAAGTAACATTTTATTTAATTGTTGATCGTATACGGTTATCGAAGAATAGCTAGGCACGCAGTAACTACAAATTGTGCCCATAATTTAGTGAGTTTACATTAATTCAATATAATTTTTACGATATTGTCAAAAATAAACCAATTAGGTAGTGGTTGTAATTTTAAAATTATATGGAATTCATTTAGCGTTAATTATGAAAGTGGTCTAAGTAAAAAATTTAAAGAAATTATATAAACATAACCTTAAAATGGCACGTGGCCCTCTTTAGCGCGTTTTTTAACTACACCATAAGCCGATAAATGACAATCAAACGATAACAGAAACGAGAATACTTTCCGGTGTACCTAACAATATATGGAATTCACTTAGTTCTATTTTGAAAATGTATTAATTCAGTTGGGCTCCTTTGAATTAATTATTGGAATTATTATGAATCAGAAGCGTAGAAGAAGAAATGCATTTTCGGTAAAAAGAATGGCGCAGCCGGATTTTATTTCAACGAAACCACTAGAAGAGTCAACGACAAAAAGAGTAAAAAATATCGCGGGCGAATCTGTCTCTTCGCTGTAAATTCAATGGTTGATATTCTTGAAAAATGAACCTTATAAAAAGACATAAAGATATTATGTGTTTACTACCATACGTTCCTCCAGTTCCTCAGGAACATTTTAAGAATCTTAAAAATAATGATAAAAGCCTAAAATGATAAAAATGGATTACTTTTAAAAAATAATTAATAAATGTTCATAAATTGTTTCATTCAAATTATTGTATCTAATAAAACTCGTAGTTTCTTTATTGCTTCAAGTCATTTATACGACATTCAGTTAATTTTGAAAATGGTATAAATTTCATATTCACAATAATTTTCCATTAATCAAGGCTAATTAAATTCTCAATTAATATTTTTTAATTTATTCAGAAACAAGAAATGCATGATTTAGACCTTTCATAATTATGGGCACAATTGGTCTTTTCCGTTTGTCGTTCTACGGAGGACAAAGAAAGTCTAGTCACTGTTATTGTAAAATAAGTGGTAGGGGTTAAAAAACCAACGGTAAATCGTAATAAAAATAGATTTTCGGGTCTGCCAAGAAAACGGTGTCGCTGAGGCAGGATTTACGCGCCGGTCGGAGAGTCTTGACCATTTTTGTTGGAAAATTGAACAGGTTAGAATCGCTCGAAGACGACCGCCGTTGGAAATTCAATCGGTGGGACGGGGGCGGACGGCATATGGCCGAAACAAAGAATAATTCCGGGCCGCGGGATGGGCTCCGAACGAATTTCATCCGAGAGAAAGTTTGCCGGGGTACAACGGGGGCTAGACCGAAGTTGAGAGCGCGAACTCGCAGTTCGGGGGCTCTGTTCCAGCCGCTTCACCGTTCGCGAGCACGACACGTGCACCACCTCCGATTTTCTTCTTCCCCCGACTGCCTTACGGCCCGTTTCCATGCTCTCGCGAGCGACGTTATGTTTCCGTCGAAGCCGAGTTTCCGGCCGCGTATATATTCGCACAGCCTCTCCGCTCCCTGCCTCGAAACTGAAACTTTCGTGTAAGTTTTGCTGCGTTACGACGCTCCGTACACCCCCGGAAACGCCCCCTCTGTCTTAGCTACACTGCCACCCCTCGTATAGGCGTATATACCCTAGTCAGTCGCTGTCGAAACGCGCTGTACCTACAGTTTGTACAAGTAGCCGAACTTTCGTCACGATGTGTGACGCGCGCAGGAGAGAGAGAGAGAGAGAAAGACGTGTCGTCTCGCCAAGATGGGGCCCCGAGCAAAAAGTAGCTGCTCGCGATTTTCGACGGTGTCTCGACAAGTTCGCGAAGTGCTATCCGAGCCTCGTTTCGCAACCGGTTCTATTTAATTTGTCGAAGGGCTTGCTTTTATTTCACCGTTTGTTCGGCGAACCTGTTTACTCGTTACGTCGCCGACTTACAACCGTAAGATGGCGGACGCTTCTTCCCTGATTTGTCGAACGTTACGCGTATCATCTGCCAACGATTGTTTCGTAACTGTTTAAAGTCGAGCACATTTTTAGAATTTTTATTTTACAATAAAAGAAATTTTACGAAATCGAAAGTCGTGTAAGAATTGAATGGTGGAAAAGTATGCGACCGTTAATGAAAATTTGTTGAGCTTAAAATTTAATGATTCAGGCAAGTCACGCGCCAAAGCGATGCAATAACCAAGAAGAGCAGTTTAACCGTGTCCAATTTTTTATCCGCGAGGATGACAAAGTGTATCGTTGGTTTTGCTTTTTGTTTGATTTCTGTATCCCTCGGATAAACGGGCATCGAGTTTGAAGAGGTTCAACGATCGCCGCTTTCTCCGGCCGATTCGACGAGACAGTTTACCGTCGGACGTCTGAATAATTATTGCAAGGGCCGAGAAGTATGCTCGATAAAATATTTTTTGGGGTAGCCGGGCTCCCACGGGCAATTCGCCGGGCATCGCGGGCTTCCTTCGCGCCGTCAGCGCGAGCCGTCGGGCCCCGTTGAAAAAGAAAAAGGCCCCGGTTTTTAAGATGGGGCCCCACTGAGCAAAAAAAATGGTTCACCGAACGACGAAGGGTGCATCGTTCGGGCGCATCCTCCCGGGACTCTCGTGGGTACGAGGCAGTACGAGCATTACGGGCCCCGGCAATTTATCGTTATTACCGTTGACCGGCATGAATATCGTTCAGGAGCCAGGTTATAGCCGAGAGCCAATCGGGCCTCGTGATCTGTCTCCCCGTTTCGCTCTCCCGACCGCAGCGTTGCACTCGAGCGGTGCAACGTGCACTCACGGCGACTTGCACCGTCGGCGAGCATTAACGCTCGAGTTACGCGGCCCTATCTACATCGGAATAATTATTGCCGCGATCCTTGCGCCGCGTCCTGCTCCTGCTCCCGCTTATGCTCGCGCTTATACTCCTTCTTCTTCTTCTTCTTCTCCTCTTCTTCGTCGTCGTCTTCTTCTTCTTCTTCTTCTTCTTCTTCTTCCTCTGCTGCTGCTGCTGTTGCTCGACCCCCCGTCCGACTGATCCTGATCTACGACCGACGAAACGCAGCCTCAAGGACAGTGCAAATCGCACTGGAACTTTGCCATTCGCGATTAACCCTTGACCGGCAAACTTTCCGTCAAACATGCTATTCCCTGTCCCGTTTCTAACGCAGCGGGCTTCTGCCGTTCACTATTACTCCCGGAGCTTGAGCGAACCATCCTTTTTCCATCTTGCACTCCTAACTCTCTTCTGAACTTGTGTCTCTCGATATCGATACACAAATTTGATTCTCTCGGATCGTTATACATAATTTTATATAGAAAATACGAAATATTTTACTTGCTGAAGTATTGCAGATCGGTTGCATTTTTCCCATCCTTCTGACAATTTGCGGATGCCATGCGTAAAAAGATTGTTCTTCTTTTGAGGCGAACGCTGCTCGGCAAGTGCGTGTCCCATCGATGCGAATAAGTATTAAGCGTAAGCCGCATGCGGAAGTGTTTCCCAACACCTTTATCGTTTCCTTGACCAGCTTTGCTGTGTGCGATGATACATTATTTGCGTTACCGTTTAATCCCATTTTTCTATCTCCTGGATCTTTCCCATGACTTTCAAACGCATGGAGACGGCTTCTCGCGTCGCATTTAATACTAAACCTACCATAAGGGGTCAAATGACCCTTTCCAGATTTTCTATTTTATAATTACTGACGTTAAAATATTGTTTTCGCAGAAATCGATTCGATGGATTTTTCTATTCCAACATACACTGCAATAAAAATTGCACAAAATCCAAATAAATTAATCCTTGTCACTTTTATAGGACAATATACATTAGCCAAGTTTACTGCTCGGTAGGTTATATCTTCGTCCAACGATGCTTACAATTTACTGTCTTCAAACTTTTTCGGTGCTCTTCCGCGTTCTTCGTTTCTCACGCGAAAATCGCCACTGTTGAATTTTTTAAAACACTCGAAACATCGTGATTTACCAAAAGCATGCTTACCGTAAGCTTCGACGAGCATTCGATGCGATTCCGCAGCAGTTTTCTTCAAATGCTGACAGGAAATCAATGCTGTCCTCGAATCGTAGTTTCCAGGCAGAAAATTCGACATGTTTGACGCTATTAACACTTCGACAGCCATATCAGCCAGATATAGGTGACGTAATTATTTATACCGTTTGTAAAGGAAATTTAACGTTGATATATTCATTGTACCAAAATTGATGGTGATCTGGAAGCTGCAAGAAAGTGGAAGGATTACTCTACATTATACATTTTATTTTTTCAATTTTTATTTCAAGTGTTAAAACTTGTTTTAACACAAAGTGTTGAAAACTATGCTGTTGAATGAAACTCGTATGGTTGCGAGTTGAAAATCTTTGTCAGACATGAAAACAAGAAGATGGCGTCGATGACGCGGTTTCACGGTGACTGTGTTGACAGCTAGCGACACGTATGGGCAAATTTCGGTTTCAAATTTTTCATAATTGCTAAGCTTTTCTCTTTTTAACACTAGAATAATAGTAATATAATAATAATGATAAAATTGCATCCATTCAGATCTTGTAAAATTTTTATCGTAACGTCTGCTTCAATGAAGAAATTCAATTGAAACTTTTTGCTGAAAATGTTCTTATAATTTCGGTAATTGTGAACGAAAAAATCAAGAACCAGTGAAAATGACTGATTCGGTATTTCTAGTGTTAAAAGAATGTTAGACTGGTATTAGCAGAGCGTACCAACGCAGCTCGATGATTCGTCGATGATTTCAACGTCGTCATCTTGAGTAGTGTTGCGAAGACTGTTATTATTAGTGTTAATACACAGGAGCACGCGATGTTCCCGTTTATTTCTCGTTTCGGAACGAAACTATCGACGATGCAATCTATACAATATTGAAAGAGCAACACGGATATGCAATATTCGTAACATAAATATTCAGTTGTCATTAAATCAGATACTGCTTTATTAATAGTTAGCTCGAACGTTACAGCACGTAACGCTGTGCTGTACCTTTTTTAGGACAACTGCAACTCTAGGATGAACATTTGCATGCGATCATCTCGTCTGTACAATCTCCGGGTTCTCTCATTAACCAATGTTCAGTAAACATCGACAACCAAGCTAACTCTTCGCAACACTGCTCGGGGTGACATGGTTAATAACATCCAGCAATCCCGTGCTGTGTTAGCACCTTTTGTAAATACCAACCTTACACCGTTTCAATGAATCTCCTACGAGATTTCGCGAGAGAATCAGCTCAACCCTTTGCCCCCGAGGCTGTTTTCACCCAAGATGGAAGACACTGGCCTAGAATATTTCCATTGTACATGATTTACTTCCTTTTGCGCGTATGAAATATTGCTCGTGCTGTAAACGCTTAAACTTTTAGCAGCTTCTCAGACACAATCGGTCGAAAAAATTGTTATATTGTATTTGGTTGTTCGGAAAGTAATTTCGTTTTTCTTTT
>CM052094.1:4138810-4160560 GCA_028453745.1 Agapostemon virescens
CAAACGCGAGCTCCTTGGTCCTGGATAAAAACGTAAACTAGAAACTGGATGAATTGACGCTTTTCCTCTTGCGAGACCCGCAATGACTTATTCGCGCACCTGTATATTCGCTTTTTCGGCGACGGCGGGCATGAGAATGATTATAATGATCGTTCGAGCTGTAGAATTCGACAATATCGTCTGACGAACGCGAGCAATGACGAACTATGCGAGCTCCTTGATCCTAGATAAAAACATAAACTAGAAACTGAATGAATCAACGCTTTTCTTCTTGCGAGACGCTCGATGACTCATTCGTGCAACCCTACATCTGTTTATTCGGCGACGGCGAGCACAAGAATGATCGCGATGATCGTTCGAGGTTAGAAATTCGGGGATATCTAAGCGAGTTCTTTCGTCCTGGACGAAAACGTAGACTAAAAACAGGACGAATTGACGCTTTTCCTCTTGCGAGACGCTCGATGACTTATTCGCGCAACCGTACACCTTCTTATTTGGCGACGGCGACCACGAGAATGACTGCGATGATCGTTTAAGACGCAGAATTCGACAATATCGTCTGACAAACGCGAGCAATAACAAACTATGCGAGCTCCTTGGTCCTGGATAAAAACGTAATCTAGAAACTGGATGAATCGACGCTTATCGTCTTGCGAGACGCTCGATGACCTATTCGCACACTTTGCCAGCGACGGCAAGCACAAGAACAATCACGACGATCATTCTGTACGAGGAATTCGAGAATATTGTCCGACCATCGCGACCGATGATCAACCGCACGAGCTATTCGTCGCTCGTGCATGGAAACGTCGGTTAGACGCGAGTATCTTCGATGGCCGCTGAGATGAAACGTCGGAGAAGAGAGAATTGTTATCGTACGGATTCGTTGCCGTACCATTTTCTAAACGGCTGCGATGATTAGAGAATTTCCCAGTCGATGAAAATATAGTTGTGTTCAACGTATGCCTGCCGCTACGCATGTTGCCTTGCCTTTTTATCTGTAAAAATGTGGAGTTCATTACCGCAGACTAGGAAACCTGCTAATTAACTCACGATTAACGAGTTTAGAGTCCATTTTGACTCGCGATTACACACGTTCCGTCTAAATCTCAATTTTCCAGCAAGCACTTTAACTTATCCGTAGGATCTTTAAGCGAAATAAGATTTTTCTAGCTGAATTACAACAAACTAAAACGAAAAAGAAATTTACTCTACTTCTTAATTAATTTAACACGTTAAACACTATATCAGTCCCTGGGACTGGTAGTATTAAATTTATAAATTAATGTGTTACATATAATTTGTATAATATTAAGAAATATTCATACTATTTTAATAGATTTAATTGAAACAGAAAATCGCAAATAAGCATGTTAAACGTTATACCAGTCCCTGAGGACTGACAGTATCAAATTAATAAATTAATGTGTTACATATAATTTGTATAATATTACGAAACATTCACACTAATTTTAATAGATTTAATTGAAACAGAAAATCGCAAATAAGCGATTCCTTTGGTTATGCACAAGTTGTATAATTTCCAGTTAAAGTTAAATAAATACGACGCAAAAGCTAAGCAAAATATGTTAATATTATGTGTATTGTGTTTTGCATATGTGTTAATATGTTGTAAATAATCTAAAAGTGTTTTTAAAATTTTTCCGATGTTGTTACTGTTTTTAATCATGGCTACTCGAGTTTGTCAGAAATGCGTACAACCCCGCTGGTTATCAGCTGTTCGCATAAAGCATAAAAAGAGAAGAAAAAATATGAAAGAAAAATGTATAATAATAAGAAAAAATATGAAAGAAAAATGTATAATAATAAGAAAAAATATGAAAGAACAACAAACGATGAAGTAATAACACAGATTCCGTTGCGAGATCTGTGAAGAAACCGTCAACGTCGAATTTCATTTGAAAATGAAATTTTAATATTCTCGTACGATCGTGAGATACTAAAACCGTCGTATCGATTATCGGACGAACGGTAAATAATAATTAAAATTAAAAATTAATTTTCCGACGGTAATAAACAGGAAGATATCGATGTGCAGGCTAATAAATATTCCCTGTAAAATACTATTCGCAGATCCATCAATGTCTTTTCACACAATCTTCCTTTCAACGTGGCAACGTATAAAATTTCAACTGATAAATTAATCAACTAGAATATCCGATGCACGTCTACCCGCTTCTACCGGAAACTCTCAAACTGTCCAGCCTTCAGAACTCTAATTAACCGAGCAGAATTTAATCAGTATCTACCAGCTTCTACCTGGATCCTCTCAAACTGTCCAGATTTAACGTCTCTGAACTATACATCCTGTACTCTGTACTACGATCTACATCATTTACCCGCTGCGGGACTTTCGCCTAAATTCCCTTAGAAAACCGGGTTGCGTAACGATCCCACGTAGATTTAAACGTTTCAATTTATTATAAATATTGTTATCGCGGCGATAGTATGAAAAATACTTTAATTCGATACGAACGACCAAGTTAAACTTGTACCACCTAATTTTATATTAATTGCAAACAATTTTTCTATTTACCCATGAGCCACCGAGCACAAAACTCACATTGAAATCAAAGAAACTCGCTCGATGCAGCTACAATTAGCGAGTTATTTTTCTGAACACTCTTATGATTCTCTTTAATTACTTTTTCAATGGATCTACATTTCAGAGACTCTGGAATAATTTAATTCGGTGAATATATTTGCATGAAATTGAACAGGCAAGACTGGAACGAAGAAGAAAGAATGTGCTAGATTTTTATCGCGATCCTTGGTCGTTCGTTACTCTTTATATTAAAATTGCGGTACGAATCGTACAGTTTCTTAATCAAATGATTTGTTTAACACGCACAATATGACATTGAATGCTCAATATTTTTGCACCTTGCGAACTTAAGAAATTATTCAATTTCTCTTTTCTGTTACGCACTGCGACATACAGAATCAAACTCTTGCAGAAGATTACAAACAAAAGTTTACCAAATAAGCACTTACCAAATTATCTGCTGAAAGACTAAATTTTAACTTTTCTCTTGCGACATTATCCAGAAGCTAGAAAAGTTCTAATCACTGTGGCCGTAAAGAAACTGGCACGGCGATGGGGTTAAACCCCTCCGAGAGTCCTCTACCAGAAATTCCAGATTCGAAAACCCTGCAATATCGAGAACAAATTCGAGAACGACAATGGAAAATTGAAAAGGCTCGTCTCATGTTCGCACGATCATCGGACGCATGAAACGCATCGGAAGCCGCGGTCCCGCAAGCGGAAGCCATTCGCGAAGACGGCCGGCGGTCCTCCGCGTTCTCCGCGACGACGCGCCGGTGCAGCGGAACACAATGACCGTGGATGCAGCCGTTGCAAGTGTTGCAACGCGTAAAAACGCTTAGTTCCCGCAAGTAGCAGATGGCAGCACCGCACTGCACCGTGTGGAATTAAAAAAGCCGGGAGTGGAGAAGGAACGCTGGCTCGCTAGAAAGAGGAGGAGGACGAGGAGGAAGAGGAGGATGAGGAGGAGGAACGTTGGTCTGCTAGAAAGAGGTGGAGGACGATGAGGACGAAGAGGGAGGAGGTGGTGGAATGAATGGAGCGAGAATCCTCCGTGGCTGAACGAGGAGAGAACGTCGGAGAGAGAAACGCGTGAACCCGATAGAGAGGATCGCAGGGAGACGTCGAAGGGAAAGAGACAAAATCGTAGAGCGACTGGTAGGGGTGGTAGTCGTTGAAAAAAAGAGCAGAGAGAGAAAGAGAAAGGGTAGAGAAAGGGAAGAAAGAGTGAGAGAAAGAGGATCGGTGTTCGTTTGTGTCTACGAGCAGCCGTGGCTAGTGTGCGTTTAATCTCCTCTATGGCAGGGAGGTGGTCCGATGGGGGGAGTCCGGTCTTCTTAGGAGGGAGATGACTCGGCCGGCTTAATGATTCCGGGGGGAAAATAATGAAACATGACCAGGTATCAGAAAGGGGCGTTACTGGCGAGCGGGGAGGGCCGGAGGGGGACGGTCGCCCTTTTCCTCGGCGGCCGTTGATATAAGGACCTGGGATACGACGTCTCGTCGGTCTCGGGGAAGGTAGGAGGCACTAATGAGGACCGTGAACGCGGACGACAGGGTTCGGAGGAGCGAGCGAAGCCGACAGATCCGTTGAACGGAGAGGGAGAACGAAAGGAGGCTGTGGCTGGGCTCTCTGGACCGGCGATCATCACCGGGGATTGGCCCGCGGGCCCAGGCGAAGCCGCCACCTGGTTGGACGAACGGACCCCTCGGTGCACTAGGTGAGAAAAACTCACCTGGAGAAACCATGCCTCCGCCGATGGGAGTGGTGTGGCCGATCCCGAGCCAGGGTTGCTCGCCTCTAGGACGACTTCGCTACCATGTTGTGATCGTACAGCTACGCCGAGAGTCCACTGATCCGGCGAGGCATCAACGCGAGAATCGCGGCCGATTCGAAACCCGCGATTTATGGAAAGCTGCCGTGAGAAACGCGGCTCTTCCTGCTTTTGCCGATGAACCCAACTTCGACCCCGATGGGAAACCATGCTTCCGAGTCGGCAGACAGTCCTCGGGCCTCGCCGATTTTTTCTTTTTATGGGACGTGGGAAACGTGGGAACACTCGACGATCGTTTAATTGCCCACGATGGAACGATATTCGGTACCCCGAGACCACTGGTTTCGGAAATCTGTGGGTCTCGGTGGGAACCAATCGCTGGCCCTAACAGATGGACTTACCGAAGCCCGAAAATTTCCATAAAACCAAAGTAATTTTTAATCGTTATTATTGAAACCGCAGAGCTTTCAACTGGGGATGCTAACATTTGTTGAAACCTCTTTTTATTTACTTTGAAATGTACGACATTATTGTTACATTTTGTTATATACTAGAATACGTTTACACTGGAGTGTCCATTTTGTTTACAGCGACGAAACCATACGTTACGCTGAAACTTAGAATTGCGACATTAAAATTGTGGTAATAAAATCAACGTTGAAGGAACTTTTCTGTGCTACCCACGTCTGTGCGACTAACATTTCCAAACTCTACATTTGTCCACTTTCTACGCTCTCATTTATACCAACTGGACTTTAAATCACCAAGCTTCTGCTTTGAAACACGAAACGAACTTTCGCAACATCTGAATGTTTGCATTAACAATTGAAATTAGACAATCCTGGAGGAGTATATCACGTTGTAGCGGGGATAATACTGTCGCAGTTATCCTGTAGTTATTCGAACAGTCGAAACACTTTACTGTACATTTTGAGCTCAAGATGGTGGCTTTCGATGCGACATTACAATAGTCTTAAACATGTGTATAATATTGAATATTGATCTGATTTATTCTTCATTTGTGCAATTCAACAATTCAGCTGTTTATTAAAATAAAAAAGTATATTAAATTCATATTCAATTCCCTGCCATACAATTTTCTTTGCAACCGCAGTTATAATGCCTTCATCGCCAAAAATGTTACAGAAGAGAAATAATTTATTTTACTTCATAACACGTTGAATTCCATAATGGTCACCGATGACCGGCACCATTGTGGTGTTTAACAATGATTACCGTTAAATTAATAACATCCAGCATCAATTTACTCCTATCGAAATTAACCAGATTGTAGTGTGAACTGAGAACTTCATTATCCAGTAACTAACAATTCTCTTTAATAACGTTGACTGCTTATACGAATGAAATAAATGAAACTGCGCAAAATTCGCTCGGCAGTCAACGTGTTAAACATTGATTATGAAACACAGAAATTCGATTTCGTCTAAAAAGAAAGTCTTTCATATTTATCGGATCATCTTTAAAATGATTAACACGAGTCCAAATCGTAAAATGGCAACAAGTTGGACGCCATAATGGTCACTGACGACCAATGTCACTTCAAAATGATTGCCAGAAAATTAATATTACTGAACGTCAATTTATTAATGGTGAAATTAAGTAGGCAAACTCTTCTGTGAACAAACCAAAGGAAATTTACATGAATTGCATAAAATTCGCGCGGGAATGGACGCGTTAACGCGACTTTTCCGTGCCTTGGCACGCGCAGCGAGACGCCATTTAACCCCTTGCACTATTTTGACGAGTCTGACTCGTGATGAAAATTTTAGGCCAAACATGGATGTCACGAGTCGGACTCGTGGTCTTAAGTATGAACATCTCGAATGGGATTGTGTAATTAATTATATTATTATTACTTATTCAGAATTTGTTTTAATCTTATGTGATAATTAAAGTATTTTTTAAAAGTTTTTGATTCAAATTCATTTGAATTTCACAAGAGCTCCATCGTGTGAAGTAAATACGGGCACAACTGTCCTTCACCGCGACAATTGTGGCAGCCGCGTTTGGCCTGACTTTTCCCGAGGTTCCGAATAGTGGGTTAAGGGGGGAAATCTAATTAGAACTTTCAAAAAATGCAATTTTCTTTTTGCATATATGGTTAGTTTAACATGTCAAGAATATAATCCTAAAATTTGAAAAAGAAATTCGAAGTACTTTTGACTTTTTATTTGCAGTTTATTTTTTTACCTTTTAAAGGTATTTTAGAGGTCAATCCATATGGCCACGATTTAATCGTGATAAAAAGTGAGTGCATCGGTGATGTCGAAAGGAGAATGGGCACTCGACTCCGAGCCGTTAAAAAGAAGGAAAAACTCGGTGGGAAAGGTAAGTTAACAGAAATGTTAATAAAAAAACTTACCGCCTATTATGGCTTAGCCATACGAAGGAATATTAACAGTGTTGAAGATATGAAGAGAGAGATTATGGCTACGTTCTACCAGTTGTGCTCCACAAACGAAAATCCACAACACGGTTACTGTCCGCCAGGAGACAACAGCTGGTGTAAATGGCAGAAAAGCAGAGCGACTGGTGAAAAATTTGTTCATCCTGAACCCCTCAATTCAGAAGTTCAAAGACATATTCTACCTATTTATGAAGATACGTCGAAGAAAGACATATTGAAAAGGTGTTTAGGCGGCCATACCCAGAATGCCAACAAAAGTTTCAATGCAACAATCTGGCGATTCGTGCCTAAACACCTAAATTCACGGTCAACAATTGTAGAAATAGCTGCTTTAATTACGACTATAATTTTTAATGAGGGCCACGCTACAATGTTGCAACTAATAACAGGAAGACAGAATAATACGTTATTTCTGTTTTTAGTGATTCAGAAGGATAGAACAGGCGCTACATGTCACGCCGATTTCCATCTCCCGCGCGGACCTGTTGGAATATGTTAGCAATAAGACGGCCATTTTGAAAATTTAAAGATTAAAAAAAATATATTTTTATACTCTAATATAGATATTAATAGATTCCAAAGTTTCAAAAATGTACCATCATTTCTTTGTGTGGAAAAAAATTCCGCAAAATCTTGCAAATTTCTGGCTTTCAATTGGATTTCCCCCCTTAAGCACTTGGTTGCGAGATCGTTCGGCTCGCAAATTGCAGGATACCCTCTTCGTTACAAGCTCATCAAGGTTGTCACTATCAATTCCACGGTGTCGCTTCAGTTTTCATTCGATCCGCGCGTCCTGCTCGATGAAACGAATTATATCGTGGACGGGTCCCGTCGCGGAGTTTACAACGGTAATATAGCGGCCGGCGAAAATCCGTTCAGATTTCATAGAAATGCAGATCTGTGTTTACCGATGCGCGGCGTCGTATCCAACGTAGCCGGAGCTTACAACAGGAAGCGATTGTTACTTTGTTATCGAGCGGATGCAAACTTGCGCAATTACCTTTAATTACCGTTTAATAGCGAGTGGAACGGGGAACGGTAGCGCACCTGTCTCTCATCGGGCAGATACTGATGCATCGACACGGCCCGGTGATGTATCTATTTAATTGCTTTGATTATATTTGAGAAGAGATCCAGCCCAGATAGGCGGACGAGTAACCGGTTCTGGATCGTAGCTAGAAGTTCGTGCGTACCGTCCATTTCGTTGCAATAACGTTTACATTAAACACACAACATTCGGCTTAATAAACGCAACCGTGAATCGCTTCTCCGAAACCAGCGTCGATCCGCTCCGTATCGCGTAATTCCGCGGATCGTGTGGCAACGTTACCGTTTTTCGGAAAAAAGCGTTCGCGAATCGACGCGAATCTGGAAAACGGCCCCCAGGCATTCTCACAGAAGAAAGGAACGGAACAATTATTTTTCTTTTTCGAAAATAATAAGTGAGTCGAGTTCGGAAATCGAGGAACCAGATCTCGACTTATACGATTTTAATTTGAACGGTTTGTTACGTAAAAGAATTAATTGTATCTAATTATATTCGGTACTCGGTTATCGGAGAATTCATCTTTCAAAGTCGTACACGGGGAAGACCGTACAATTAGATACGTTTTTCAGTCGAACGTGATATGAAAATGTTGCACCACCGACTGAAAATTTATAGGACAGCTTTTCGCATCAGATATCTGTCTAGACCAATTGGAAGTATCGCGAGAACTTCGGTTTAATCAAAAGTGTGATCAAAATGGCCGAGTCTTGTACATTTACTGTTCGGCGTGTAATGAAAATTCATTTGAATATTCAATGCGAGAACAGGGATAGTTAATATTGTTGCTTGTCGTCGAATAAAATAATTATAACGCAATTATTGGTGTGACTGTATTACACATGGCGGATTACAGAAGATCTACTTTGTTTTTAGCGATACGGGAAAATATGTCGGGCAGAAAATGTTCGATGCCAGAACAGAGATAATTAACATAGTTGCTTGTCGTGGAATAAAATAATTATAACGCAATTACTGGTGTGACTGTATTACACCTGGCGGATTACCGAAGATCTACTTCGTTTTTAGCAATAGGAGAAAATATGTCGAGCAGAAAATGTTCGATGCCAGAACGGAGATAATTAACATAGTTGTTTATCGTGGTATAAAATAATTATAACGCAATTATTGATGTGACTGTATTACACATGGCGGGTTACCGAAGATCTACTTTGTTTTTAGCGATACGGGAAAATATGTCGGGCAGAAAATATTCGATGCCAGAACGGAGATAATTAACATAGTTGTTTATCGTGGTATAAAATAATTATAACGCAATTATTGATATGACTGTATTACACATGGCGGGTTACCGAAGATCTACTTTGTTTTTAGCAATAGGAGAAAATATGTCGAGCAGAAAATGTTCGATGCCAGAATGGAGATAATTAACATAGTTGTTTATCGTGGTATAAAATAATTATAACGCAATTATTGATGTGACTGTATTACACATGGCGGGTTACCGAAGATCTACTTTGTTTTTAGCGATACAGGAAAATATGTCGGGCAGAAAATATTCGATGCCAGAACAGAGATAATTAACATAGTTGCTTGTCGTGGAATAAAATAATTATAACGCAATTACTGGTGTGACTGTATTACACCTGGCGGATTACCGAAGATCTACTTCGTTTTTAGCAATAGGAGAAAATATGTCGAGCAGAAATTGTTCGATGCCAGAATGGAGATAATTAATATAATTGTTTATCGTGGAATAAAATAATTATAATAATACTTTACTTTTAATGATAATGTGTCAGGAAGAAAACGTTTCGTTCAAAGAAGCAATCATTGCGAAAGGAGAGATGCCAACTATACTTTCCGAAATTTCAAGTTCTTCTATTACTCGGTGAATCTAGTGTTAAATAATATATGTCGCAGTTGTATTCAGTGTCAATTTCGGTTATCAGAATTTATTAGAATTGATGATCGTTGCGACTCGATTGGTGCCGCGTAAATATTTCGAAATGGCATTTCCCTAGTGAACGAATTTGTGCCACGTTTTTCGGGGATTTTGCACCCTGTGCGGCGGATGAGGGCTGAAGAAAGATGTTTTTAGGGGATGCCGAGTAATTCCGTTCGGGGCAGTGGGTGATAGGCCAAACAAGCACGGGAACCTCTGTGCTAAGTGAATCAAACCGTTCGCAAGCGCCGTTATGTTGTTAATGACACTTCGCCGGTACATTGCAATGTTCTGGGGTACGATAACGCGGATCGTACGCGATACCATTCTCGCTGGACATCGCACCCCCGCGATACAGGGATTTGCTGATCTCTTTTTCGTCGTAGTCGGCGACTATGCGTGAACAGTGGCTACACGCGTTTATAGGGAGAACAATAACGCGTTGCTTTATCGGCTCAGGACGTTCGCGGACGTCGTTCCGATGGTAATTACTCGGAGGGACCGTTTTCGCCACCGCTGTTTCGGGGTGGATTCGATTGGATGGACTCGTTGTGGGATGCTTTTGTTAATTCGTCCTGGTATTTATTTTTTAACCGTGCCCGGCAAACTTGATTTAATCGCACAAAGTGTTTCATGCTCTTTGATATTTTATACTTTAATCGAACAAATTATGTGGGCCTTTAGCTACTGATAAAATGACACACCGAAAGCTAATCTAATAGAATTACATGAGGAAATAACGAATAATTTATGTAAGTTATTAAAATAAATATTGTTATACTAGATAATTGGAATAAATAAGCCTCCAGTTCGTAGGAACCCTCAAATTAAATTATAAACGTTTCGCCTAACCCAATTACTTGGCAATTTACAATTTTCCCCGTAGAAGAATTAATCGCGAATATTTTTAGCGAAATTTCGTATGTAGAATGGATTATTATATTGGCGAAAGGATGTGCGAGAATTGCAGGACCACCCTGCACGGCAACACGCGATACGATTCGTGTTCTTTATCTGCGATAGAACGAGGAAGATAAAGAATTCGTGTAGTATAAAAATTAAAGTCTTGTACCTCACTTACACACGATATCATAAACATCTTTGGGAATTCCTCAATCCGAATACTTTTTCATGTTACCCAACGGTCGTTTCTGCTCTTCCGAGACGTTCGTACAAACCGCGTTTGCAGTCCTCGTTGTCGGCAACTAATTAGTGTCGTTTATTGATATCAAGGCGATCTGCATTTGCATCGATCCATCTATCATTTTCAAGCGAGAGTGCTCCGATAACGAGAATCATTTGTCTTTATTAAAAAAACAGGAATATATCATATACTTATGAATGGGTAACATTGCGAGACATTTGCATACCTTGGCGAGTAAACTATTACGCATATTCATGGAGATCGGAAAGATTCCTTGAACGAGAACGATACATAAACATTTTATAGCAATTTCAAGCGGCCTAACCTGAAAATCTACAGTCTAATCATTTTTATGCGGTCGAGCAAAGTAATATAAAATAAATTTGAACTATTACAAATTATTTTACCGGTGTAATGGAATTAATTTTACACTTTAACAATTCCGATCTCCATTCTTCCGCTCGTCCACCGGGGAATTAAGAACGAAACGATTCTAACGAAGTCGTCGTCATCGAATCGCACGGCACCGAGTCACCCGAGGTGCCATTTTGTTCGCGCCCAGGCCGCAGGGACCCACTGGTTTATCGTATCGGCGCACTATTAACAATCTGAAAAACCATAAAGGATAACGCAGCGTGTACACAGCTCTCGCCATCGCGGGGCCAAGTACGAAAGCACCATTTCAAGAGCCATTGGTTTATCATTCCCGAGTCGGAGATGGCGAAGGGCCCGTCGTGCAACAGCCGAGGACTCGGTCGGCGTAACCGACCGCTTAAAGGAGACGATAAGACCGCTTTCAGTGGTGAATTATGCATACGCTAATTATTAAAGCCAGACTTTTATCTGGGAACGCGTGTGTCGCCCGTGTACAGGAATTAGCGTGCGGACATTCCCGTAGATTACGTCGACGGTGACGGAGTCGATTTTCCCTTTACGATGATGTTCTCGAAACCGATTCCTTATCGAACCGTTCTCGACAAGTCACGTCTGGTGATCACGTCCGATGCCGATGCTGTACGTTTTCCTCTGAATCATACCGTTGACACGAACTGCTCTAACGTATCAATAAGATTGCTTAATTCAACGATATCGATGCACGATGCAGGCGCATTAATTTTCACTTCGGGGATTCTGCTGGTTAGGAATTTATTCGTTACTGTTATCTCATGAGAAATTGGAAGAGCGTTGAATTAATCGGATGAACGCGAACGTGATCGCAGGTCGAAACAATTGTTGGATAAGAAAAGGGAAAGTTGCGTGCAATAAAGTTTCTTCATTGCTGTTAATGGTAAGAGAGAATATACGAGGAAGAAAAGCCTTGAAACCGACAAACAAGCAAATATTAACATACTCTATCTTTTTGAATATATATTGGGTTGTTCGGAAAGTAATTTCGTTTTTTACCGACAGAGGATTTAATTGTATTTTTTTGCACTCAACTTCACACTTAAGCCGCATAATCGTTATATATTTTGAGAGCAAGCTAATATAGTAAGGCTTGTGTGTGAAAAAGTCCAATTGATTCTACGCACTGGTTTTTGGTTGGTGCCTGTTAGAGTTAGGTGTATGGCAGTGGATATTAATATATTACACAGCAGTCTTACTTTATATACACGTGTTTATAGTAGGAAGGTTGTAGAGCGTCTGACTAGGTCAACGCAGGTACGTTGTCCAGACGCGTGTCAATATTGTATTTGTAATTATACAGATGTCGCTAGACAGGTATTACATGTTTCTACTTTATCAATATCTTACAGTTATTAATATATATATATAACAGTGCCCTTTTAAATATGGAGAGCAATAAGCAGCATTTTCGACATATTTTACTTTTTTACTATAGAAAAGGGAAAAATTTTGTTCAAACCAGAAAGAAATTAACCGATGTGTATGGAGAAGATGTGTCGACAGTACACCAGTGCCAGAACTGGTTTGCAAAATTTCGATCCGGCAATTTTGATGTCGAAGATGCACCACGTTTTGAAAGGCCGGTTGAAGCTGATAAAGACACGATAAAGGCATTAGTTGATGCAAACCGGCGAATAACAACACGCGAGATCGGTGAGAGGTTAAATTTATCAAATTCAACTGTTTATGACCACTTGAAAGGCCTGGGTTTAACCTCGAAACTCGATATATGGGTTCCCCATGTTCTCACGGAGAGAAATTTGTGTCGTCGCGTTGACGTCTGTGATTCGCTTCTCAAACGTCACGAAAATGATCCATTTTTGAAGCGCATCATTACTGGGGACGAAAAATGGGTTGTATATAACAATGTAAAACGCAAGAGATCATGGAGCAAAAAAGATGAACCGGCTCAAAGCATTTCCAAAGCCAATATCCATAAAAAAAAGGTGATGTTGTCTGTTTGGTGGGATTTTAAAGGAATCGTTTTTTTTTGAGTTTTTACCAGATAACACAACAATTAATTCGGAAGTCTACTGTCATCAGCTGGACAAACTGAATGATGCACTTCAACAGAAAAGGCCAGAATTAATCAACAGAAAAGGTGTAGTGTTCCACCAAGATAATGCGAGACCTCATACAAGTTTGGTCACTCGCCAAAAGCTTTTACAGCTTGAATGGGATACAATGCCACACCCACCATATTCTCCAGATCTGGCACCTTAGGATTATTATTTATTCCGGTCACTGCAAAATTTTTTAGACGGTAAAACCTTCACTTCAGATGAGGAGAACAAAAACCACATCGATCAGTTTTTTGCCAGCAAAGACCAAAAATTTGATGAGCATGGAATCATGCTACTACCAGAAAAACGGCAAAAGGTATTGGACCAGAATGGCCAATATATAATTTAATAAAATATTTGTTCACTATACGAAAATTATCTTTCATTTTCACAAAAAAAAAAAAAACGAAATTACTTTCCGAACAACCCAATATTATAATACTTCCAATTGATCCGACGACGTTTCCGTTGCGAGAAAATTGTTCTATAAATTTAAAGACATCTACCCCGCCTTCCACCGCTTTCGTGGATTCGTCGTCCATTTTGGGGGACACCAGCTGCAAAAAAGTCACAGTGAAGTAGGTTTCAAGTTGAAAATTATCACGTGATTATGCTGCCAATGTTCCAGAGATAAGGAATGCGTCGATTGCCGATTATCGAGAGTCGACTGGGTCCTTGATCAACCCTTTTCCTCTTCGATCTATGCCGCGTTCTCCGCTTGGTCGACTCCGATCCTGATAAATCAGTACCGCCATTAAAACCGAAAGGGACGTAGCCAGATTTCAGACTCGTTTAAAGGATCCCTCGCGTTCGTTTCCGGCGATGATCCCTGTCGATCATCAACCCGGAATGATGTCCCTGTCCCAAAACGGTCCCTCTCCCCGTTGTCTCCGGCCAGATATACCTGTGCATCGATCATGCTCTTTATCGGCGCCCGAGTCACCTGGAAATTTTCAGAAATCTCTCTCTCTCTCTCTTTCTCTCTCGCTCTTTGTCTGTCTCCCTATCTCTCTCCCACTCTTTCTCTCTTTCTCTCCACGAAGCCGGGATAATTTAACGCGCGCCGATAAGCGGACGACGTTCGAGCGTTGTCGAGCGATAATCGGGGAGAAACCACCCCGTGGTCTTGTCCCGGACCAGTTCGCGGAGGAATACGATCATTCGGGATCCACGAGCTTGTCAATCAGCCGGGGAGTCGCGATCCATCAGTTGGACGGATCGAACAAATTCGGAAGAAAGTCGAGCCTGTCCCCGGTAAATGATGAATCGACCCGACACACTCGACGAATGTCATAGCTACGTGGCAGACACTTGCGTTTGCGACTTTGTCGAGAATTTCAGTGAGGTCTCCGGTTGACGCCCAATGGTGGTCGATTCTAGAAGATCGCAGATGTTAGTGCATATTTTTATTGGATTTTAAGAACGAGGAGCGGTGTTTCTATTCGATTCCTTCGATAATCGAATCTCCTGAATCGTTCGCTTAAAAATAGCTGGGTGCATCGATTCGGTGCTGCACTAGAAGAAAGTTTAAATTTCTTTTATATTGTGCTCTGAAATTCTTCAGATTTCTTCAGATTCTTCAATACAGTTTTAATCAATAAAATGTACACTAACCAGTGACAATTTTACGATACCTTCTAAAGCTACGAAGATTGCATCTACTCAAATATTTAGGTTCTTCTTAACCTCTTGGGTACGATGCGCCACTATAATGGCTTGAGAACTCTCAATAATATTATTAATTATTAAAGTAAATTATTAAAATTAAGGTATATGCATCATATCTTTAACACATTAACTGGCCAACTGACTATCTCAGAAATTCCATAAAATCGAATTAATTTATTTAGTGAAACAGCGATTGAAAACTTTAAATGTATGGCATACATTTATCTATCGACCTTCTTGTATTCTTTAGATGTCAACTAAATTGAATGCAACGAATATATTAACGTACAAATTTATTTTTAAACAGGGACTAATAATTCTGTCACCTATATATGGGTGACATGGCAGTCAAAGTGTTGAATTATAATTTAGTTATCAAAAACTTCATTCCAATGTGCTCTGCCCTACAGAGAAACTGGCTCTCACAAAATTCAATCGTGCCTAAGAGGTGAAATAAAGCATGCCCGGTGGAACTGTGCCCGCTAAAAAGTCGTCTCGATTTTGGAATTAAAATGGCTCCTAGCGCGAAGGGTTAAACGTGTTCGAATATTAATGTCTGTACGTGATTTTGCATGGAGAGTCGTAGTCGATCACCGAGCAAGATAAAAACGGGGAAGATTCTCAGGTAACGAATGGAGCCACTTAACAAAGGATCGTCGGCGGACTAATATCGCCGAACGTGGGTAAAGCCCAGTGGCCAGAACTCTCGGATGCACCCAATCAGCGTGATCGGCGTCCATGTCCCTGGAATAAAGGCGGGCTAGTATGCGAGCAGCAGCGGCAACATGAAAGATTCCTCGCGGTAGAAACTCCACCGTTGGATTCGTTCGTGTTCAGCTCCAACCCCATACATCCTCGCCGAAGCTGAGTGGTCCATAAACAGCGTGATCGTTGTATCCACATGCTGGATGCGCGTGTAATCGTGAGAAGAATCCACGGCTAGACCTTCCGAAGCGGAGAGCTGGACTCGAAGAGGTCGAGAGGGAATGAGACGGAGAAATTGAAACAGTGAGAGACATAGAGAGCAAGAGAGGAGAGGAGAGGAGAGGAGAGAGAGAGAAAAAAGAGGGAGATGGAGAAGGGCGACGCCGGCGTTCATTAATTAAACGAAGCGTGAGATTCCCAACCCTCTCCGACGTCCCTCCTCTCTCTCTCCTTTGTTCCAAGCCGGCCAACCCCCGCGATCATCTGAAGGAGCCGGTTCGTTCGGCGATCATCTGCCAGAAAGTCGATCGACCGATTCATAAATCCGTCCCCGGTGTCCCTCGTCGCCCTTCCGCTTTAAATTGTCGGGACAGTTCGAGAGCCCTGGAACAAAGGGTCGACGGGACCGCGCGTACAAAAGCTTCCCGGGACGCGGCGTGTCCGCGAGGATCTTGGTAATTGTTGCGTGATGATTGGACAGCTTAACGATCCTCCTGAAAACGCTCGGCGTAGATCAGAGCCCCTCGACTTCGAATCGGATCGCGGCGCCGCTCTTTCGGACGCGCGCGATTTTCGATGTGCTCGCCAGAGAAGAAAATCCGAATTCTTCGAGCATGTCCGAGCAGAGGGAGCCTTCGCGAATGAGAAACGACTGTACGGTAAAGCCTCGTTGCATGCCGCCAACGCGGGGCCGAAACGTTGTACGGGTAAAGTCGTTTTGAGCCGCTCGAATAACAAGATAACCGCTGCGGCATTATCCCCTGCTACTGCGGATACGCCCCTCTGGGAGCCTGTGTAACTTTTTCTCATTCAATTTAGATTTGTCGACGATTGTTTACAAAATTAGAATTAGAACGTTCGCCGATAAACGCTCTTAGTTCAAAGATCGCATACGTATACTTTTAATTACATTACCGTAATAATCTTTTTGTACTAGAATGAAATAATTGTATACTGTTTAATCAACATGATAAGATACTCTTGAAACTTCGAAATTTAATATTCGATACTTATCTCGCACAAAAGTCCTAAAATTTGCGTCAATCTGAATCGCCTACGCTGAGATCTGTAACGTTTACGGAACACCAAAAGCGACTATTTTACATTACTTTATAACAACGAGAATGTGTCTATTAAAATTATCGGCCATTTTTTTATAATATGTACAGAAAGAAACAAAGCCGAATAATTCTTCGTAGACGCATTTTTACAATCTTAACACTTTACCGACCGGAAGTCTATTAATCGGTCTTTCAATAATTGCCCCATAACAAAATGAGGCTGAGAAAACTGCTTTGACATTGTAATTTTTAACGAAATTATTCGATAACGTTACTTAGGAGGCCGTGTTGATTCGCAATGAAAATTGCTGTCGACGTTGAGAGATCCATTAAAAAGTTTTCAGTGATGGATTACGAACTTAAAATATTCTGAAATAATTGCCGGTCGGTAAAGTGTTAATATTTGTAAATTAAAAATCTTAGAAAGCACAGTTTCGAAGCGTCCCGCGAACCTAACGTTAAGTTGATAGAACTGACACGCAACAATTCGCAATTGTCGCTCGTCCATCCACATCTAGCACGGCCCCGTGACTCGTCTGTTACGCGGACATATTTGCTCGGACTAGATTCCCGATTTATCAGCGATAGGCTGACAAAGGGTCGGCCGAAATCCTTTGAAGATATCGCGTATCGGTCGATTCGTTGTTTGATCTGCGTCGAAACATGGACGAGCACTCCGTCTGCCGTCGATAACGGCAACGATCGCCGATGGTTCCGGTGACCGTGACGCTTTGGCCACTCGTTCGAACCGGCCCTTATCAGCTACGACATATTTGTACGTGTGTCGCTCAAAAAGTGTTGCTGAAACGGGATCGGCGAATGGCCGACGAAAAAGCGTCGTTGCACGTTCCAGCAACCAGAGATTCCCGGGGATAATGGCTCCCGAGCATATGTTACGTGAAGAAATGTTATCGGGACGAACGCGGGCAACCTCCCGCTTGCAACTTCATCCAGACAAAACGAAGGAAAATCGTGACATACGTTCGTTCCGGGGAAACCGGTTACGAAATCGCGGACGTTCTTGACCCGATTATCTCCCGAGATAAATTTCAATTCGATGCTCGTCGATATTAGCGCCAAACCTACTGGCGTAATAACGGGTCGAAAATTTTCTATTCTGGAATTTTTAATACTAAACCTACCGAGCATTTAACCCCTTGCCATACCATTTTCGTTCGAATTAAAGTTATTATTATATCTTCATCGCTAAAAATGTTACAAAAGAGAAAAGACAATTTATATCTTTTATACTGCTACATCTTCTTGAATGTTTAAATATTGATTATAAATGAACAACATTTGATTTTGTCTAAAAAGCAAGGTGTAATATTTATACTTGTTAGACATTATTTAAAATCTTCGACACGAGTCTGACTCGTCATAATATGGCAAGGAGTTAAATTAACTGCTGTATATTGCATTGCAAAAATGCCAAGATTTAATTTATTTGGATTATTCGCGATTTTTATTAGAAAGTTAATAATTGAATAAAGAGATCTATCGAATCGATTCCTACAAAGGCAATTTTATAACTTTGATAATTGTAAAATACAAAATTTGAAATGGGTCGTTTTTATTGTCTTACAAAAATGCCAACATTTGATTTATTTGGATTATTTGCGATTTTCATTAGAAAATTTATAATTGAACAAAGAGATCTATCGAATCGATTCCTACGATGGTAAGTTTATAACTTTGATAATTGTAAAATAAAAAATCTAAAAAGGGTCGTTTTAATTGTCTTGCAAAAATGCCAAGATTTAATTAGTTTAGATTATTTGCGATTTTCATTAGAAAGTATATAATTACTTAGATCTATCGAATCGATTCCTACGAAGGCAATTTTATAATTTCGATAATTGTAAAATAAAAAATCTGAAAAGAGTCGTTTGACTCGCTGTGATAGGTTTAGTGTTAACCTTTTAGCTACGGTTCGACTTACCACAATATCGAATCTCTGTACTGTAACCTGTGCATGACGCTTCTTACTATGACATTACATCGAAACGGAGTTATAAAGGAAGTTTATTACGAAGGAATATTGTTTACGCGAAACAAATGTGAAATGAAGCAAATGACGGGGATAGTCAGGCGATAGATTAATCGTATCTAGAGACAAAGTGAGCCACTTCAACGGTACACCCTTAAAAAGTATAATATCCAGGAAAGCCACTATTATAAGGTACTGTTCGAAAAGGTAACATTCGCGATAGCCATTATAGTGGCGTTCAGTAGCTAAGAGGTTAAAAGTTAAAGTTAAAAGTACAAAGATGTTTCCGTTAATAATTAAATCAGAGACTGAGTCGGCCTTTCGTAAACCGGTAAAATACTACTGTACCCTATGAAACCAAATGAACACAAACACCAGTAGGTCGCTATAAAAATTATAGTAGGTCGGTATAGACTACGATACACCATCAGAACGTGATAGTAATTTAAAAATACGGATACAAGAAATATCAATTCAGTCTCCGTATTAAATACGTATTCAAGCATATTTTACAATAAAAATCACACACTCACATACACACGTCAAATCGATCTAATAATTTCGTTTTTATACGACAACATAGATCGGCTACGTTTAATGCTGGGCTGGTTTAGTTAGGTTCATTAAATTAGTTTCGCATCGCACGCACATGCATATATAAACAGATCTGTCAGATATCAATTTCTCCGGGCTTTATCTGATTGTCAGAGATTTAGAAATACAATCTCAGGTTATTCAGTACTATACCACCTTCGCTGCCACAGCCGTTGCGAAACGATTGAGAAATTCAGTAAATCAAGTTATTTCCTAGATATCATAAAATTAAGTGTTCATTACCTTTATGAATCATGAGTATTGCGAAAATCACTCGGACACCGGTCTGCTTATTTTCGCTCTAGATTCGCCAGAAAAAGTTCAATGCAACTCTGAGACCGTACAACTGTGATCACTCCACGGTAGGCGATTAGGTAGTCAGTTCGCTTGGCATGAGTGCCATGTGCCGTGAAAAGCCGCCATAAAAACTGGCGATTCTTGACATTATTCTAAGCAACACTTTTCTTTGCCGATTCACGAATTGGCGCTTCGTTTCCGAATTATTAACGAAAAACGCGGACCAATCAGAGCGCGACTCAGTGCGGTGAACGGCCACACCTTGTTGCCTCCATCTGTACTCTGATTGGTGCGCGCTTTTCGCTAATAACTCGAAAACGACGCGTCAAATCGCGATTTGGCAAAGGGAAAAGTGTCTTAGAAAAGTCCTGGGAATCCCCCATTTCAAGTAACTCGGACATTTTTGGAGACTCTGTGCCAAATACAGCACTTGCGTTCTGCAACAGAGCGGAGGAACCAAAAAATAAAACAACGATCCAGCATTGACCGTCTCGTTGCCTTTTCTGCGACGTCTCTTATTTTTTCACGAGTACCGTTGCACCTTCGAAATCGTTGGGCCGATTTTTCTGGCGCATCAAAGAACACCGCCGAACGGCCGATTCGTTTGAACAAGAGGCTAATTGTTCGAGCCTTTTCCGCGACGTCGGTTTATGATCGCGAGATTAATCGTTCGCGGCCCATTTATCTCGGAAGGTACAACATCATCGGGCCCGGTCCGGTCAGGGTCGGGCACAATCGACGTCGAAGTAATTGCTGTCTCATTAATAACCCGAACATTGGCCGGTGGCGTGTCGCTCGCTATAATAAGTAGCGGCAATGACTCGGGATATCTGTCGGCGCTCAAGATCGCGCAATCCGCCTCGTATTCCGGGGCGATGGATTTCATGGTGAGCTGGTTAAGGACAATGGCTGCCGTCGCAGATCACCTTGTGTCAACCAGGACGCAACAACGGCGTGCTTATGTACGGCCTGGTGGGGTATTAATTATCCCCCGGGCCTCCTTATAACGTAATTTATGGGTGGCAAGGAGGGCACACGACCGACGGGGGCGAGTGAGAGAACGTTATCAATCCGGCAAGATTAATCACTCAAGTTTATGCCCGGGCCCTCTCCTCATCCACTTCCCTTATGGAAGTAGCACACTTCGCTTTGCCTTCCACCATGGCTTTCCCCGTTACCCCCGCGTCGACTTTGGCCTAACGTCTTGATTTATGAGCGACGTCCGTGGGGTCCGCCACTGCGATACCTTGATGGACAAACAGTCGACGCAGCGAGAAAACCGCCCGCGAAGTTTCACACCCCCGTGAAAGGGTTTCGTCGTGCTCGGTGGTCGAGCGAGAGGACGTTTGCGTGCTTCGTATACTTTTTCGGGGATTTTAATTGTTCCGATTAATCCGGCGAGCGCGTCGATGAATGTTCGAGGTTAGAAAATGATTCTATAACGCTGGGAAGTAAGCCATCTTCTTTAACCGCTTGTTGTACCTCTTACTTAACGGCTCTGGAATAATTAGAACGTCTTTTTCCCCTAGTATGTCGGAGAAAAGAAAATTTACATTCTTTTGTATGGCCGTGTGGCAATACTTACACGTTGGTTACAAAAGAATCAAATTTGAATTCGTTGAAAAAGAATTTTCTAGACTTTGTTTAAAAACGTTTTCACGAGATTGACTCGTTACAATATATTAGATAATTATACTTAAATCAGTGTTACACTGTAACTCAGCATTCGACTCATGAACATTAAAATCATTTTTATGTTTCCTTTATTTGTTTCAAACAAGGTAGCACAACTGCGTTATTAGTCTTTGATTGAAAAGTAGAAGAATGTTCAAAATTAATTTTTTAACTGACTTAACACGTTAAGCTGGACTTTCAGTTCAG
>CM052094.1:4185387-4198133 GCA_028453745.1 Agapostemon virescens
CGCTGTCTTCCTGTCTCTCTTCTACGTTTCTCTCATGGTCTCGCTGTGTTTCTGTCTCTCTTCTACGTTTCTCTCATGGTCTTGCTATCTTCCTGTCTTTCTCCTATGTTTTTCTTGTGGTCTCGCTGTCTTCCTGTCTCTCATATACGTTTCTCTCGTGGTCTCGCTTCTTCCTGACTCTCTTCGACGTTTTTCTCGTGGTCTCGCTGTCTTCCTGTCTCTCTTCTACGTTTATCTCGTAGTCTCTCTTTCTCCCTGTCTCTCTTCTATGTTTCTTTCTTGGTCCCTCTCTCTTCCAGTCTCTCTCTGCCTGCCTCTCTTCGACGTTTTTCCCGTGTGCTCCCTTTCCCTTCGAAGCCGCAGCCTCTCGCCCCGAAATGGCGTTTCGACCGACCTTTTTTTGCCTCGTTCCGCGTCGCCTAACATTGTTCGTTTAGCCGGTAGCCATTACGCGGTCCAATTTTCGCATTTTCAGACACGAAATCGTCTCTTTTAATATCGATTTCAGCCGCACCGCGCGGAAATGGCTTTGGGGGACTCGATCAACGGAACGAATTCCGATCACCGAAAGAATTCTACCCTTTGCACCGTGTTGCCTGCGGAGACATCGACTACCGTGCTCGCCGGTACTAATAGTAATCGCGCAATCACCTCGATGCTCTGTATACTGCGTCCGCGGAGTGGCAAAAGTGATTCGATTTCCTTATTCGACGCATTGCAATCTATTATTTGCGAACTGTGTGTAAACGTTGAAGGTATGCTTCAAATTGATCCGTTTACATTCGAAATAATTTTATTTCTCTAATGAAGACAATTTTTCCAAACTGTTCTACGTTGTCTCTTTTACGTCGTGCATCAGGCCTTTGAACATGTTTTCCAAACATTTCTAAAATGCAGACGAATTTAATAATATGAAATAATAATAATAGTCTTGTAATAATAATGGCAATATTTACTGGCTCCTCGCAGTGACATTTCGAGTGCACAGTGTTCATTCACTCACGATGGAGACTGTTTCGACAGTTACGGATAGAATACCGTATCATAAACAGACAATTTCACTACGCTCCCTCGTCATGGTTGTAAAAAGATTCGTTTTTAATGTGTGTCTACGCTGTTGTACCAATCAACACTAGAACTATCGAACAACTACGAATGAAAACATTTTTATAGCTTCAGTAATTGCGAAAGAAATAAGTGGGGGTCCAGTCATTTTGACTGGTTTGGTAATTCTAGTGTTAACGCGAAATGGCTGCTACCGCTGCACATTTAACGCGTTGAATGCTATGTCAGTCCCTGGGTACTGACGGTATCAAATTTACAAATTAATATGTTCTAGATAATTCATATAATATTAAGAAATATTCGCACTATTCTTTTGCTTATGTACAGTTGCATTATTTCCGTTTAAAGGTAAATAAAATGTGACGCGGAAGCTAAACAAAATGGCTCCGCATTCAACGTGTTAATGCATTGAATATATATCGTATATAGTCAAATTAAGACGAACACAAAAATATTTCAATCGCAAAATCAAGACGAACACTACGACGCAAGTGTCACGAAATAAAAACCAATGAAAAAACTTGCAATCTTTTGCTTCGTCCACGATAATATGCGAGTCTCGCAGAATCTTTATTTACTTGGTCGTCGAGCACGTTTACCGCTCGATTGGTCGCAAGGAGAGTCCTCGCGACGGTGGGGGATAAAATTTTGACAATTACGGTGGAGATCTTTCGCGACAGTTACGGAGATAATACCGTAAGTTGAAAAATGGTCTAATCGGGTTTGTCGAAAGCGGTCCCGCACAGACTGGGCACATTGTCCGCTCGCAAGAAAGCTCTCGCCGTTGCATGGCGGCGTTCCAGCCGAGCAATTTCCAGTAACGAGCCGGCTAATGTCTCTCGGTAGGCAAACGCGGCAGTTGAACAGCGGAATCGGTTCGCGTACGGCGCGGTATCACGTTGCTTAACCGCCGATAAAAATTAATGGTCTATTATCTATGAGTGTTACTCCGCTTATAACACAGTTAAACAAACAAGCAACCACTTTTGCCACGGTTGTTGTATTATCGTTGACATACTTTTCTTTCGCATCGCGTCGCGTCGCGTCTGCAACGTCCGCAACCTAAACCGTTGATCTCTGAACACGCGCCGCGCATCATTTATTACACGCCGTGGAGAAAAGAGAGAGAGAGACAGAGAGAGAAAAAGAAAGAGAGAAAGAGAGAGAAAGAGACTTGCGACGAGCCACCTCGATTGAGGGAATTCGATTTGCATGCGTGTGTGCGTCCACGTTCCTGCAATGCACGGAACACCAGAACGAATCGCCACGACACTTTCTCGGATCGAACCGCCTGGTTGACACTCGTTATCGTAATTGTATCATACTACGGCAAAAAAGGCAAGATAACACCGCCGTGGTTCGTTCCAACGTCCGTCAAACGTACTGCAAACTGTCAACACCGTTTTCAACAACCGCCGTTTCTGTTGTACACCGATCGGTTTCTTTTACCTTTGCGATTTTCGCCATCCTACAGTTGCAAGTAATACAATGGGGACCCCTTACTATTATTCGGTGTTCTTCGTGGGTTTTGTGGAAAAAGGGTCGGAAATGATATTTAACCATTTGCAACTCCAAGACCAGGAGATTCCTTCCGACAGAAAACATTTCTAGTTGTTTACTCGAAAGAGGTAATTTCTGGGGTCATTTAAATTAATGTTTTCCCTTATGAAAATGTTTCACACGGCTTTGTTAACCCCTTGCTCTACCATTTTCTTTGTGACATAAGTTACTGCAACATATTTATCGTTAAAAATGTTACAGAAGACAATAGACAATTTATATCTATTATGTTGCTACGTGTACTTTAATGCTTAAGTATTGATTAGAAAAGAATAAAATTTAATTAAGTCGAGAAAGAAAGGCACAATATTTATATTTGTTAGAATTTGTATAAAATCTTCATCGCGAGTCTGACTCGTTATAATATGACGAGGGGTTAACACATTGGTGACCGGTGACGAGTTATCTCGTCTTTTTATGCCCAAACGTTGTTGACCGATGACGAGTTAACTCGTCATTGCACTTGCATTATCTATATCAATTTATGAAACCCAGGGCGATATAGAATATTGCAAAAGCTTTGCGCAATATTTTAAAAGTTATATAAAAAATATGTCCAAAGTTTCATTTCATTTCATTCAGTGTAAATAAAATTTATTGGAGTTTATTTAGAATGTTCTACTTCACTTCCATATTCAATTACAAAATAATAGCCGGTGACATGGCATAGTTTCTGTGTAAAATTTCCGGTCAGTAAAGTATTAACATATTGCGTACGGGTGACGAGATATCTCGTTTTCATATTCTTTCAACTCAATCGATGCCTTAATCGATACCCTAATGTAAAAAAGTCTACTTAATATTTAAGGACACCTTATATGACTATAATACCAAATTCGAATTAAAATAGTGCATATATGCATAAATAAAGTATAAAGTGTTTCTGGAGCGTTCAAAAACGACCAACGTACACGATCAACAATTAAATAAAATGTTACTTCCGTTTAAAGAAAATTAAGGAAAAACATGTTTAGAAGATTCAGTTCGAAATCTTGATCACGAGTCTGCCTCGTTGTTGTAGGGTAAGGGGTTAACGAAAACAAAGCTTTAAATCGCGAAATGGCAAAGGAGAACGTTTCTTGAAATAACTTTAGGAATCACCCGCTTCAGGTGGTTGTAATATTTTTCGCTGTTGCATGTAACATTTGCATGCTAGGTGACAATGGATGTAGTATCAATACTCTTTTTTTACAATTCCTAAAAGCAATCCCAGCGTAATCTAAAACTACTCGGTAGTGCATAGACGTTCCCATAAAGATCTCGAGCTCGAGCAACCGTCATTGCGTTGGAATAATATCCGTGAAGAGCGAGCAAGAGCGGAGAGGACCGCAAATATGTGTTAGCAGAATACCGGTGTGAGTCAGAAATGACTCCGCGCTTCGGTAGTCCGGAGGGTTAAAACGAACCACCCGATTATGCGAAGCAACTTGTCTCGCGACAGATTCGGTTTGAACGAAGTTTAAGCTGTCACAATTTTGACCCGGCCGATCTCTATTCTCGAACTGTTGTTTCAACCGACAATAAACTATTAATTGTAGTTCACGCTACTTGCTCTGCCAAGATACCGCCTTGGCATTTGCGTTTCGCCGCTGACGCAACGACAAGAGTCGTCGTAAATTCGACAGACGCGCGGATCCTTATCGTTAATAACGTTATCTTATCGTTAATAATCGAGAAGCGCGTCCAGGTGTGTTCGACATGGCTCAGCTTCTTCGTTTCCAGCGGACCTCGCTGGACGCACCGCGGAAGCCGACTTTATAGTCCTCCGCTTGCTGGAAATCTGGCTTTTATCTTGCCTGGCATTGTCAGGACTCCGTCGCTGAACTCTGAACCTTTGTACCGTTTGGCGATCCTCGAAACACGACGGATTTCATTTTTTTTCCTTTTGGCGGCGGTTGGCAAAGTGTGAGGTTCAGAAGAGAAAAAAGAAAGACTCGTCGGTAAAGCTACCTAGCAGGCTCTGCCTTAAACGCTGGGATATCAGACGTTTTTTTTCTGTTTTCCCTGTGTTTTGACAGTGGCTGTTTTGCCTTTACCTGTATTCGCTTCTTTTCTTGTTTACCGACTTGCTGCTTGAGAGTTTGTTGTCGTCGTGCGCGCCTGTGTGCCACGAGTATAGGAGAAAAGTTTCAAAGACTTATATAGCTTGAACAGGATACCAGAGGGCAGTTGAGAACGGTATACGCAGGAATCTGTGACGAATCGGGTAGCAGCGAGAAAAGGCCATTGTCCATCTCTCCATCTGCTGGCGAGCGTAAGAGGCAGAGTCGCCACAATTCTTCTCCCGCGTATTTTCGTTTCGTATTTGTACTCTGAGAAAATTTTGTGAACGAAGTGCGGTTGGAAAATTGGATAATGGAAACTTAAATAAGTAAAGTAATTTTGTTGACGAGATTTTAGATCGTACAATTTTTATGTCGTATCCGACTCTTTACGCTTCTACTAAAATCTTGTGATAAAAATGTTTCTACGTTACTAACGTTGTTACATTAACACTTTGACTGCCGTGTCACTCATATATGGGTGACAGAATCGTTTGTCCATGATTAAAAATAAATTCGTACATTAATATGTTCGTTGCACTAAATTTAGTTGAAGGATAACTTTGTGTCACACATTGTGAGTTTCCAATTGATGCTTCGTTAAATAAATTGCTATGATTTTGTGGGATTTTTCAGGCCGTTGGTCTGGCAGTTAAAGTGTTAATGTGAATGACAGTAAAACCAGATGAATTCTGACCTATTACTTGGAAGCATCTACCGAGACATAGACTAAACGAATTGAAAAGTGTGGTCTCATTTTCTGTTTATCCAATCGATCGTAAATTAGCATGAAATTATAGCTCTGTCTTTCCACGTAGCACGCTATCTCTAAGCTTGCTTTATTTTTGAAGACGTCCTCGATGAATTGATGTTTAACTTTACGGAGGTCCGAGTGGTTCCAATAAATCGTGTCTTTATCGATGGCTGATCGTTCAACGTACCAACAAAAATCACGCAATGTTTACGTTCGTTTGCCGAACTCGTATCTGGACGAGACGTTGCCTTGCCTTCGGTTTACAGAACTCGTCGTTACTTTGTAGCACGACATGTTAAAAGGCAACTCGGCTGACACAACGTTTGTAGTAATGGCTGTAATTACAGTCGCAGAAAATATCGCGTTCGTCGCGCGGGTTTCTCGCGAGCAAAGGATACAGATCAGACCACAAAGGTTTAAACTTCACTTTTCTAAATATCGGTTACTTATCTCCGCGTTACATTACGCTACATCAGTCTCGCCTGTACGGCTAACATAAAATAGTAATGCAACTCTTGCGTCCAATTTCTCCGAGAAAGAGTCATCCTCGTTGCGAACGCATCGTTGAGCGTAATTAACTGCAAGCATTAACCTACACTTTGAGTTGACGATCTTGAAATATATTGTCAAAATTATCGTTCCGAACAACTTTTCCTTTACACGTAATCCGCGATCACTTTTAGTTTTCAAAATACTTGCAAATAAACTGCAAGCGTTCGTGGGCAAAGGAGTTTCGTGCGCGTTCGTCCGAAAGAACGCTAGGTGAATATGCAGTTCGAGTCGATGATCTTGAAATATATTGTTAAAATTATCATTCCAAACAACTTTTCCTTTACACGTAATCCGCGATCACTTTTAGTTTTCAAAATACTTGCAAATAAACTGCAAGCGTTCATGGGCAAAGGAGTCTCGTGCGCGTTCGTCCGAAAGAACGCTAGGTGAATATGCAGTTTGAGCTAATGACCTTGAAATATGTTAAAATTATCAATTTTTGATAACTGAACAATTTTTCCTTTACATATGTATTTCCAAATAAACGTTGAAAAATAACAAAGATTCAGTCAGATTAGTTCCGAACTGTTATATGTGAGACAGTCATGGAGAACCAAAAAGATAAGGTAATTATTTAAATATAAGATAATTAATTATAAGGTAACAGAGATTCCGATTTGAAGTATTTTTTGAGTTTGACGTTTTTCTTGTAGAAATCTAAATTCTGCACTTTACAGCTCGTATAATACACGGGCTTAAATTTTTCGAAATCGCGACATGCGATTTTTTCCCTGGTAGTAACAGAGAGAATGAAAGATACATCAAATAGAAGCACTTTAAACTGACAGTGATGTAAACTCAATGCTATTCTATTGTACCTACCAATTATATTGTTATTTTGCATAGTCGAATACACGTTTATGCACGACTTAGTGATTACATAAATATGTTTGTAAAATAATTCCGACCAAACTGACGGAAATTTGCATTCGGCAGTTACGCGGTTTGAGAGAGTCAGCTCCGATTTTAACGGCCTTGAAGAATGTCGTCAAGCTCATAATTCAGAAGTTTTTAGTTAATTTACTATTAGTTAATATTAGATAATCGCGAAAAATTGTTGCTGCGGTTACAATGATTCCTGCGTGCACCAACGCGTCCGTACAGAAAATTTTTCCCGAAAGGCGAACGAGCTCCGAACGAGTTCTATCCATTCGATATCGAGATTGAGCACTAAACTTCGCAGAAGTCATTCGCAGTCTATCGATCACTTTTGAGCATACACCACCGCTACGATAAATTGCATTCGACGACAGAGCGTGTTTATAAATTGAGAATTTTTTGGGAGCTGCAGAAGAAGAAGGTTAATTTCAGCGTGAAAAATTAAGAGCTCGAAGATGGAGGCAGGCGACTAGGGGCGCGCATTAAATTTAGACGACGAATTCATATCGCTAATCTGCGTCACTTAATTCAATTGAAATAGCGATCCCTCTCGCCTGTATCTTTCTTAATCCGTCGCGTATTTTAGGACGGACTCTGCTTACGGCGAGGGCAAACGGAAAAGGAAAGATCGCTTTTGATCGAGAAATTGCAACGCAAGTTACAACGTTATCCCTTTCTCTCTTTCCAAATTATTAAAACTAGTGGATCTTTCTATAGCAAACGACGAGAAACCTCGCTAATGCGTGCTAAAACTTTGGTTCTAACCTTTAGAGACCGTTTAGAGACTCCGTCCGAAAAAATATTCGTATCCCGCGAAGGGGTGGGTACACCTCTCGGTATCGGGGAGAAAATAGCGATTATTTTACCGTTATTCGAGCAGTGAAATCGACTTCGTTCTTCCACGTTTCAGAGCCGAGGTGGTGTGGCATTTAACGCGACATCGCTGCAATTCGCGGGGCGACCAACTTATCAGCTAATCGTAGGAAACTTCGCAGCTCTCGCGTTCGATTCTACCGAGCGGAGAACTGAAATTCCATCTGCAACTTTGTTCGGGGTGGTGTGCCCAGTATCTTGAATAAAATCGAGGGAAGGGAGGGGAGGAATGGCCGGAAGCCATCGCAGTCTTCGGCATGGCCATTGGAAATTGCTCGTCGGTGGAATTTGTGGAATCGCGTGGCCTGCGTAATCCACCGCGATTCCGTCGGAGCGGCAAGAGAATTCGGTCGCGTTCTTGCGAATGTGGAATGCGGGGGCGGAGAGGGCGGATGTCAGGTGGAGGAGGATTCCTGAATGACGGGCTGGCCGCGTAAAAATTATGAATGGCCATATTATTGCAAGTTAGCAGCTTGATGCGCCTCGCCACGATACGTTGCCACATAGATACGATCTCCGGTAGTAGTTCGCGGGCAGGCAGTTAGCGCTGTTTCGACCGCTGAGTCGGTGCTACCCGATCCAATCGAGCTGACTCAGATCCTACGCCCTCTCCCTTCTCCTGCCTCCTCTTTCTTTCACTCCTCTTTGGCCCTCTCCTACCCTGTTCCACCGCCGCATTCATTCACTTGCACGCTTAGCGCAGCTTTCTTTCTTTCTTTACCCCCTGTTCCTACCGATCGCAGTTTCACGCCTTTTTCTTTCAACCCCTTTCCCACCCCCGCAGACTATTTCATTCTATTCATTCAAGCGTTTCGCGGTCGATTTTGCCGCGCGCGCGTTCCTTTGGATTCTTTTCCCTTGCGACGCCCCTGCTCTCTCGCCTACTTTCCCCACGGCTGATACTCGTCCGGCTGGTTTCACCCCCCCCCCCCATTAAGGTCGGTTCACATTCGCCGAACCTTAGGGCAGTTTTTGAGCTGTATCTCTCATAAATTTTGGTTAACTTAATCTTTAAGCGAAGAGCGATAATTTCAATAGAGTCAGCCGCAGGGCTTCGTAGTTTTAGGGGTGGTTTTGCTGCTTAACACTTTACCGACCGGAAGCCTATTATTAGGACTTTGAATAATTGCACTGTAATCAAATTAAGCCTAACAAACTGCTTTTACATTGTAATGTCTAAACAAATTATTAGATTACTTTACTGTGGATGTCGTGTTGATTTACAATAAAGATTGCTGTCAGCATTGAAAGATCCATTGAAAAGTTTGCAATCATGAACAATGGATCTCGAAAAATTCTGAAATACTCGCCGGTCGATAAAGTGGATTTTTTGGATTTTTTTTCTCAAAACACATAATGATTGCTTTCTTCTTTTGGTCGGATTTTTGTTAACTTGTTTTCACATTCGTAAATTTGTTTCATTTATCAACGTTCAATATATATAATTGCTGTCGCGAGATCTTATGGATTTAAATTTGTTGTTCAACAAGCCTTTATTATTTCCATTTTTCGATAGAATTTTCGATTGAATTATACTGGATCATGGAGAAGATTTTAATTTATCTTCGTAACATTTTTTATTACGTTCGATATAATTGTAGCCATAAAAATTCACATTTCAGCGCACATTTTAACCTCAATTTATGATTATCCACAGATTATGTTGTTTATAGCTAACGTAAACATATATCCACGCATTATGTTGTTTATAGCTAAGAATATAGAAAGCTTTTTAAGAACAAATTAAAAGTAAGTGCTCCATACTCTGGGAACATCGTAGAACGTTCGAAAATCCGTTTGAATTGTTTCAACCTTTTCGAAGAAAGGTCTACGGGATTGAAATTAATGTAATTTGCATACTAGGTCGTTTTATTGTTACATTTACGTTATCTCATACGTACTATTTCCCGTTCAAACGACTTCGCGTTATTTTACCATGCGATTGTTGTATATGTACCACATACACCGTCCAACTGCTCGTGCTTTATGTAGAACCATTATCTTTTATACTGTGTAACGAACAAACAGTTATTACATTAGTTTGACTGATAATATTCTTATTATAAGTGACTCTCAGCGTAAATTGAAGTCACTTAGGCTAATGTCTGTATATGTGTGATACGCTCGTATGCAAGTTCTATGTATGTCCGAAGGTTTAGGTAATTCTATATCATCGATTACATTTAACAGTTTGACAAGAGTCGACGTAAACAAATTGTTACATACTTAGTATCACCACTTAACTAGATCTCTTTATTGCGTTCGCATAATTGTTTCCAACTGAAACTGAATTGTACAATCAGAGCAAACACAAATTAGGTAGTCCCACGATTTCTTGCCATTTACTCTCCTTCGATTTAAATTAATATTTGCAACGCGCCTTTAGGGTTCACGCACAATCTGTTCCTACATTTTTGGTGGACATTTTTCTGCATGCGTATAACTATCATAGATCTAGCAGATGCGTCTTTAAAATTTTTTGTGCGTAGCTCAAATAAAAAATATTTAAAAAGTTCCTTTCTTATTGGTCATGTAATTCACATCAGTTCCAATATTTACAAAATTTATTATGTATATCATTTATTAAATCAATGCAACTAATTGCTCAAGAAAAGTCAAGACGTTTGGTCCAATCTTAAAAAAGTTATTTAGGTTTGAAGAGTGTCCGAATAGTTTCGTGCGTTACTGTATGTGTGTCGCGAAAATTAAGAGTTCTAGAATCCATCTGAAATTATTTATACTTTTTATTTGTTCGTTTCAATTCGTCATGACCGCCAAATATTCTAGACATATTGAAATTTACGAATACATTTTAGTTTTCGCTAAAATTACAAATTAACTCTTTGCACTCGAAGCAATTCCACTCCAAAGTCGAAACAATATTTTTATCTGTAAAAGCTCTACTGTAGACAGTTCATTTCCTTTCGTTCATACGAAATTAATTACTATAACTCGTATTTAGAATTTTTACATTTTTATCAATTTCTCAACTGCAAACTTATCGATGGAGAAGTTGTTTAAATAATGGTATGGCAAGTTTTAGTGTCGCCTTAGAGGCGCCATTCGAGTGCAAAGGGTTAAAATAGCTAATGGTAATTAAATTTCTCGCACGACGAGTATACTCAGTAGCACAAAATGCTGTCAATTCTCAACGACGAATATACTTGTCAAACACAGCTAACTGGTGAATGCTCGACAAGCATAGCGTCGAAAGTAGTTGAAATTCGACAGTGGTTTGCATCGCATGAACCTAAACATAGTATAAAGTATATTGACCTTATCAGCAGCCTGCCTCTATTGTGAATAAACCTTGACTCACCCTTTCCGAGAATCTTTTTGATACTTTGTAGCAGCTTCGTCTTTTCGTTCAGTCGATTCGACGAATTCGTACGCGGTCTCTGTTCGATTGTTTTTCTTTCTCGGTTCTCGACTCTGCGCAAGCCCCGCGACTTCAACATTGTTGCTAGTCACTGAAACTTCCGGCACTCGGGTTACGTTCCGATACAGCGCACCAATTGTCGCAGTCGATAAGTTGCACGCCTGTTTATCACACGCGATTAGCCGAATCGAGCCTGATCTCTCGACGTCTCTTCCGTTTCGATATTCATACCGATACCAAGAATGCAAGAGATAACCAGCCGAGGAATCGACACCTTCGACCTGTCTCGTCGCTGTCTTCTTCAGGTGCGTCTGCCGGAGATTAAGCTTCTTAACGCGACCTCCAGGAAAGACCAAACATTATTTTCCATCGCTGTCCGAAATGTTTTACACTTCGACTGCTATGTTACCTATACATGGGTGACAGAAATGTTTGTACGATTTTTAAATGAATTTTCACGTTGATATATTCATTGTACCCAATTTGACGATGATCCAGGAAATGCAAGAAGGCCGGAAAACTTGTTATAGTTTTTCCAATTTTTATTTCACTCGTTAATTTTCTCGGATTTTAGGGAATTTGGTAATAAAAATTTACTAATTTTTAAAGTAAAGCTAATTGGTAATAAAGCTAATTTGGTAAAGTGTTAAGGTGGAATTCTGATGTATAAAGTCTTTATCTTCGCACTATTTATTATAACTTTTACGTTTCTACGATAATCTTATTTTCGTCGAAAAAATAATATTTAGAATAAGAATAATATATTTAGAATAGTTAGGATAATATTAAAATAAGATTTATAGGTTATATTATTATAGATTTCTTCCTATTGCACTTGCTCGAAGAAATGTATTCTTCCTACATTTGCAATCTGGATATTGATAACCTTTGATCGTAAATTAAAAATTTGTTGCTTGACATTTCGACGGGTGTCGCAGTTGTATTGGGAACGTGGACACACGGGTACAAACGTAGCTTTGTGACGTGCTAATGTGCATCACCGTTTATCAATGAAAATTGCAGAATTATCTATTCAATGAGGTGGCCGACAGCTTGCGAACGTTCGTGTTATACAATGCAAATGGTTGGTTAAACTGTTACAGTTTTTAATGCCACGTACGTTTTCATTTCTTGCGTCTGCTTCGGCATAGTCTCCGCTGCTAGATTGGTCGATTCGTTTAACCCTTGGATAGCGAACTAAAATAATGTTTACAGGTAACTAAAAACCTGTAACATTTAACAGTTTTTGCATAAATTTTTATTTATGTAACAACGAACAGAGAATGAATGTACAGTTTTGTAACATTTTTAAAAGAACGTTGAAGAAATTGTTTAAGAAACACAGTAAATGCTGGCCGGTTGGTTGCACAACGATTGTTGCACAATTATATCATCGATAAGTACACTCGTTGCAGCAGTGTTTGACGAACTATACTGAAAAATTTATTGTGGCATATAGCAATCATATTTTAATGTATGCAATTTGTCAAAACGTCCTTTCCAATATCGAACAGAAGCTTCATTTTCTACTCGAGAATGTATTTCATATTTTTCTTTGTTTGTTAATTTGTTCTTATCGTTTTAGCCAAGGTTTCCGCTAATTCATACTTTGTTTAAACGTAATAATACAGGCTAGTTTTTT
>CM052094.1:4225147-4237703 GCA_028453745.1 Agapostemon virescens
CTTCCAGATCCGCAGCCAGCATCCGAAGGCAAAGATGTCGGCCGTTCTTTAGGGTAGCCTATCGGGGTCCCGATGTAGCTCATTATCCAAACGAGCGAGCACGGGGCACGGCGTTCGGCTCGGTCGAGCCTGAAATGCGGTTCGCTGCTAAAACAATCGGACGCCACGGTTCGGGTCCGAGAGAGGGTATACCTGTGGATCGAATGTACCTGGGAACGGAGGACTCCCGCGCCTCTTTCGGACGAGGCGAAAGAGGAGGACGGATAGACGGATGGACAGATGAAAGGGGCCGCGAACGGCCTGGCGTGGCTTCGCGGTTGATTAAACCGAAACGCGACCACGAGGGCAGCAACTCGGCTGAAACGGCTTTCGGCGATGCCATGTGCGTGCACACACGTCGGGGAAAAGATGGCGCCGTCACCGAAATGGCTGCACCTTCGCCGTTGATAAAACCGCGCGCGAGAAATCCCCCCCGGAGGAGGCACACACCCGTCACCCTACCTGGAAAGGTGCGCGCCGCCGGCTGAGCCCCGTGGAAAAGAGAACCGACAGTTCTCACAGGGCAGACAGGGAACGAGACTGCCAGTGGCAGAGGGACGAAAGGAGTCGGATATCACCCCTAGTTACGAGTGGTAACGAGGGGCGGAGTCGCGCGAGCCGCACACCTGCCTCGTTTCGAACTGGCCATGGTCACTCAACCCCCTCGGTTTTATACCCCTTAAAGGCTACGCCTTGACAGACGCGTTTTACGTAAACGCGCGAGGGGCTGAGCCGCGATGGAAATGGCCGATCCCGGCGGACTTTGATGGTCGGTGGTGTTCGCTTGTTCCGATCTTCCACTTGTCTTTGTTTTTCGGGGTGGGAATGCCGGCAGTCTACGGCCGGCGATTCCGTAGACCTTAATTGGTAGTACTACCACCCCGTTGCAACTCGAGCGACGACGGCGTGTACATTTTACTCTGGCTAATCGGAAATGCGTTTCGATTGGCTTCTTCTTGGATGCGCGTTGCTTCTCTGACGGGGCGAGATAGGATTATCGAAAGTTCGCAAGGGGAGATCGAGCAAATCGTTAGATACTGTCGAGTTTCGAGTAGGGGCGCTTGAAAGGAGACGTCTTGTTTGAATGAACTTTTATCTTGTGGTTGGGGGTGGAAACGTTGGATATCTGTAACGGGAGATGGTAAAAGAGTACCATGAACAAATAAAGGAATTGTCAAACTTGATAATTAGGCTCTGGTGACAGTTTTCCAGGAGACTTAACACTTAAACTTATTATTAACGAGAATTATAAGTGTGATGGTCGGATAGATTTAGGTTTCGGCCCGTCGTCTTCAAATTTGAGAGCGATGACATATTTGTACGAGGACGAAGATCAACGAGCATCGTCACCGCGACCATTCGAATTATCTTCGAGACGCGACCTGTCCGAGTCCCCTAAGCATTCGTTCCCCTTGAAAGGGTCACTCGCACGGAGCGCACACGTAGCAGTTCCAGAAAATTCCCGCACCCCCGGGCCCGGTCTCGCAACATCCTGAACGACGAGATATCGTTGCTCGAAATCCCCTCGGAGTCGCCTCGGAAGCGCACCTTTGTCGAGGCTGCGTGACGGGTAGCCGCCATTATTGAGCTTTATTTCCACCCTCTTTCGTTCCGGGTCGCATATTTGTGTCCGTGTATCAATGCGCGCACGCGTGTATGTGCGCGCGCGTGTGTAGACGCACGGGACTGACGTTCCCGGATCGAGAGGGTGGCCCGCGGAGATGGGAAATTAATAAAACTGTCACTTATCTACCCTTCCCGGGGGCAGGCCTAGGCGGGGGCTAGCTCTCTCCGGTTATCTCCATCTCGTTCCCGCCCTCGCGGTATCTTTCGGTGCCGGTTGTTCGGTTGCGGGTCCCTCCATCTGTCTTTGTTTCCGCGGGGGTGGTCGCGGGACTCGCAGCAGCTGAAACGAGGCGCTAAACATTTCAATTTGGCATCAACGCCGGGGATGCAGCGGAAGAGACAGAGAAAGAGAGACAAAAGCGCTCACACGCGCTTCTTCGTCTCCGCACCCCCGCCCCCAGGTGTGTTTCTCCCTTTCCCCGTGGAAACGGCGCCCATCCGGCACGCGGAGGGTCGAAACCTGAGCCCCCGTGGTGCGCGTTCTCTCGCAAAGAGAGCGAAAGAGCCCGGGTAAAACCGAGAGAGAGACAGAAAGAGAGACAGTGGGAGGGAGGGAGAGAAAGACAGAGAAAGAAATACCAGAGAGGCAGCAGAAGAGTACGATATACGAGAGAAAAAGAGAGAGAGAGAGAGAGAGAGAGAGAGAGAGAGAGAGGGAGAGAGGGAGAGAGGGAGAGGATGGCTTAACCCCCCGGTCTGTTTGCGAGGAGCAAATGGCGTTCTGCAGTTATTTTAAAATTCAGCCGGTGGCAGGGGGCGCGGATCGGATTAAAAAATCAGAGTGGAAGCTTGTTTCTCATGATAACAGCCAGCCGCCCCCGAGAGCGGGAACTGCTGCTTTCTACCGATTCCGTTTCTCCTCCCCCGCGATCCTCGGCCCTCCTGTCGAGAGAGACTCTATCTCTCCGCCTCTTCCGCGTCCACCTGTACCCTCCCTCGCACCCTCTCCTGCTACCCTCCAACAAACCGGCTCTTCTCTTTTCCACCCCTCCGTTCCCCGGTCGCGCCTTCCGGGATAGAGTTTTTCGTTTCTCCAACCGATCTATCGCTCGCTCAGCCTCCACCGTATCGCCGCGCCACCGGCGTCCTCGACAGCTTTAAATACGCCCCGGTCAAGCCGACGGAATATAGACCTGTCGACTATTTTATGTATGCAGAGAAGTATTCTGTGTATACGTATACGCGTTATGTATGTGCGCACTTATGTACGAAAGCTGCGAGCCGACAGATTTCGCTGCTCGAGCGCGACACACGAGCAGAGGGCTGATCCCATCGGCCCCTTGTTTCCATAGCGATTGGTAATCGACCTCCTCGGCACGGTCGTCCCTCAGGAAAATGGATCCGAGCGATCTTTCGCGGACAGGTGCTGATTGGTTAATCATAGGAGCTGTTTCGAAGAGATCGCTGATTTTATTTCGTTCGACCTGTCGATTCGATTACGCCGCCACCGGAAGCGCTATATCGGAAATGCAACTAATTATTCAGAGCTTCTACACTTCCGTAGAGGATTCGGCTACTCGACTGCTAATCGAGAGCGATTGTACGTAATCGCGTGTTGTTTAACGCTAGAACTACGAAACTAGTCATTTTTCACTGGTCCCTAATTTTTACTTTCGTAATTATTGGAGTTATAAAAATTTCGTTGGATTATTGAATATATCGAATAAATTGAAAGAAAGGCTTCTAGCTGAAACCTGGGGTTGTAACCTGTTGGATTATTGATTACACAGGGGTTTATGCCACAATAATTGTTTGTATGTCGAGTATGTTGAGACACACTTTAGTGTTACAGTTTGTTTCTCTCCTGCGGCATAATTCTTCATTCAATCTTTATTAGGCGATATATGATGTACCAACCATCCGTTTTCTTATTTGCCATCGAAGCAATCAATGAGCTCCAGTTACGATTTTTTTGACCTTTCGAAGACTTTGATTTTTCTCCTGACGACTCTGTCTGTAACTACACGTGCGAATAGATTGCTGTTTTGTTGACTGTGATTAGCAAAGTGTGTCTCGACATACATAAAATGTAGACAATTATTGTGGCATAAATCCCTGTGTAATCTGTTGGAGATATTCAGGCTGACTGCGCCATCTCTGTATATTAAATTCAATTACATTATGTGTAGCACTAAGCGTAAATATAATAGGTCACGTAGCGCTTGTTCCTTCTTCTTCCGCGACCGGTCAAATAAATAACACGTGTGCGAAGTCTCTGTACAAAATTGTTGTAATTTCTTTTTTGTTTCTATCTACGAAGAAATAAATTAAGTTTCTCTGTAAGACGGACGGAGACTCAATTTTTTTTTTAGTGAAAGCATAAACCAGCTTACATTGCTTTATTTCAAACATATTCAATGCAAACTTACGAAATTTATTAAAACAATTAGTAATTCCGCGGATCTTTTCGCGAAATGGAAATTGTGTGAAATTGCAATTTACGGGAAGTGATTGGAAATTTATTACTGTCTTTTTAATACTACATTTACCGACCACTAAAATTGACTGGTGTGCATTGTCTTATAAAAATGCCAATATTTAATTTACCTGGATTATTTGCGACTTTTTTTACAAAGTTTAATTGATCAAAGAGATTCGTTGAATCGATTCCTATGGGAGCAATTTTATAACTTCAATAATTGTAAAATAAGAAATCTGAAAAGGGTCGTTTTTTGTTTCTATCTACTGTGCAAATATATCGAAGAAAAAATAAATTAAGTTTCTCTACAAAAGAGACTCAATTTTTTTGTGAATGAAAGCATAAACGAGCATACATTGTTTTATTTCAACATAATCAATAATCCAACAAATGTTTTCATCAAAATTGTCGACTGTACTTATTTAACCTCTTAGGTACGATTGAATGTTGCGAAGGACTGTTTCTCTGTACGCAGAGCACGTTGAAACGAAGGTTTTGATAATTAAATTATAATTTTTCTTAAAGGTATGATGCATATATTTAACTTTAATAATTAGTGATACAATTGGGTGTGCTCAGATCACTATAATGGCGCGTCGTAATATAAGATGATATCCTCAAAAGCCACTATAGTGGCGCATCGTACCTAAGAGGTACGCGATGCTTGATTGTTTTTACCCTTCCATCTTAAAATAATGGTCTTAACTTTCGTTAAAATCAGATATGCCTTTTCAAGCGTTTCTTTGGAAAGTTCTTTAATATTTTTATATTGTAGATAAATTGCGAACTTGAAGTAGATCATAGATTAATTTAAAAAAGCGTCGGAAAAATTGATTTTTATTTTTTGTAACCGAATTGCACCTTTGCTAACAATACAAAAATACGTATTATTAAATTAACTTCCAGGATGGTCGCTCTTCAGTTTCGATAAGAAATTTGTATTTCTCCGAATATTACCAAGTTATTCATTTTTCTCCCATCAGAGTTTGCAACTAAAATATCGGAAAAAATTCTCTAATATATGGCTCGACATGCTAAACGCGTGAGACTAACAACAAAATTTTAAATGCTATTAACCCTTTGCACTCGAATGGCGACTCTGAGGCGCCAGTAAAAATTGCCACACCACTGTTTCAAAGAATTTCTACATCTCTATGTTCGTATCTAAGAAATTTGTGAAAATGTAACTATTTCAAGGAACAGTAATAGTAAAATTATCCACGTGCATAAGATGAAATAAATCATGTGGAATGGAAATATCCTAGTTCAGAAGAAATGCCTAGGTTTTCGAGTCGAAGCAGCTTCGAGTGCAAAGGGTTAAATAGAGAAAATGGGCCAAAAACTTGATTTTCCTTTCCTCCTGGTAACCACCCTTGCGGACGAGAGTACAGGGCTGAAACTTGGTAAGAAGGGTTCTTTCTTGTGAATCCATCTAACGCGTCGTTTCCGGTGAAAATTTGCCTATTTGCATTTTTGCCTACCGAGAGCCTGTCATCGATTTCGAACGAAGTCGATTCCGAACGCGTTTGTCGCTCGTGTCCGAGAGGTCTGCGAGCGGGAAAAGGGTTGAACGTAGCCGGAGGAAGGTTCAGGGGTGGGTGGTGGAAATGTGAAAAGGGGACCGCAACGAGGAGAACAGAGTCGAGTGGAGGTGGGACAAGGGAAAAAAAACGAGTGGCCGGGGGAGTAAGCATCTCGGGAGTCCTCGGGAGTCGGCCGCCGGTGGAAAATTTAATTTCGATCCCGTCGATTCAGCAGTTATACCGAAGTTTAATCTTTGATAAGGGTTAGTCTTTTAGTAATGGGATCCCGGGGGGTCGGTCGCTCTGGTCCGACTTCGTGAGCCTGGTAGGGGGGCTCTTTGGCGAGAGGTGGAGGAAAAGGGGGGTACGATCTCTCTCTCTCTCTCTCTGCCTCTCCTTTCCTCTGTAGCCCTTCTCAACTCGTTTCGACTCGTTTCCACTCGTTTCCACTCGTTTCCACTCGTTTCCACCGTGCTCCTCCTCCGTCCAGGATGGAAGGAAGGAGCTTAAACCGTTAGATAGAGATCTGCTCTCGGGATGAAAGTAGTAGCTACCCGCTTATATCGTTCCTCTAACCGAGCAGGACTCGGACTTTTATACCGGGCCCGGCGGGGGAAGGCGTAACGAGCCTCACGATTGGATAAGTTTCTCGACACGAGCTTCCACCGAGGAGACTTTGCCATCTTCCTCGTTTTCTTCGTCCTATCCTCTCCCTTCTCCCTCCTCCCTTTGTCGCTTGTTCCCCCGTGTCTCCTCCCCACCCAGCCGTATGTGTCTCTCTCGTCCAGTTTGCTCGTATAACGTATCGCGACTTGTGTACGTTCTCGACCGCCTTATATCCGGGTCACGTGCATCCTACGACGACGAGAACGGCCAACGTCGAAGGACTTAATAAAAGGATGGACTCTCCGACTCCTCCACCTCTTTCTTGCCTCTCCTTCCTGCCTTTCCTCCTTTACTACTTCTCTGTCTTCTCTCTGTCTTCTCGCTGCCTCCTCTTACTTCGACCGAAGCGTTTCCATTAAAGACTTTGTTCAGTTCGCCGCCTCGATTCGCTTCGCGATATTGAGGACGTCTATTCGTACCACCCCGGAGGTTAATGCTTTCAATTTGGGGCTGGACCGTCTCCCGACCAATGCTCCGCTCCTTTATTTATACGACTAAGAAGATGGGGTTGAACGCCCGGCCAGCCGACATCCGGAAATTTAACGCTTCCACCGGCGCGTCGGGTGGTGCTTCTTTACGCAAATTTTTCAGGGAACTCGTTATTTCGACGTTGTCAAGATTCTTTACGGCTCGGAGAACGGTTCGATGTTCGCTTTGGTCGATATTAGCTGTATCTTCGATCTTATGAATTTGCAAACACTTTTCAAATCTGTTGCGGTTCTTGGGGTCTTCTTAACACTTTACCGACCGGCGATTATTTCAGAATCTTTTAAGTTCAGAATGCATCGCTGGAAACTTTTTAATGGATCCCTCAACGCCGACGAGAATTTTTATTGCGAATCAACAAGGCCTGCTAAGAAACGTTATCTAATAATTTCGTTACAAATTGCAATGTAAAAGCAGGGTTTTAAGCCTCATCTTGTTACGGAACAGTTATTGAAAGATTAATAGGCTTCCGGTCGGTAAAGTGTTAATTTGCATAGCATAGTCTGACTAGATTTTGTCCGTCTATGCAAGTCTGGTGTCGTACAATTTATGCAGAAAATTTTTATTTTCATACGGTGATATCTTGAATGCAGATATAGCGATGTAAAAGTTGTTTTCGATGATATTATGGCAAGTATTAATTTTTAAGGGTCAAACACTGAGATTAATCTCTGCGGAGATCGCAACGCGTTAACACTCGTAGGTCGTGTCAACGATGGTTAATCGCAAAGACGAATGTAACGACGGCAACTTTATTTTTCGAGATTGCGTTGCTTGACGATCGTCTCTTGGTTTGCTTGTTCCAGCTATGGTATGGACCTCAATGGCGCGAGACGGAAAAACGCGACACGAGAGACCACGAGTACACTGAAGGCTTGGCTGAACGAGCACAAGAAGAACCCGTACCCGACCAAGGGCGAGAAGATCATGCTGGCCATTATCACGAAGATGACTCTGACACAAGTATCGACGTGGTTCGCGAACGCCAGGAGACGTTTGAAGAAGGAGAACAAGATGACGTGGGAGCCCAGGAATAGGGTCGAGGACGAGGACAACAACAACGAAGACGACGACAGTGGAAGGAAGAGCGTGGACGAGAAGGATCGACTAGGTGAGTCTTCGGAGAGGTTTCTGCAAAACGATTCTTACGTTCGCCTAATTACTTATCCTTATTCTATCATTATCTTATACGTGTCTTACAACATCCTTTCCAAGCTGCCTCCTCTGCTAGACGAGGAGCCAGCAGCCTGACCTACGATTTTAGTTCGATTCCACTGGAACTTTATTTTTAACCCTCTATGTAACTTTCAGGTCACATTTTAATTTATCGACATTTTACCAAATAATTATAGCTTTTTTCATGAGATGGCGTATAAATCTTAATTCTATAACATTGCCAAGACAACCAATATTAATATTTATGATCGTTGTTAGGCTTATCAACCCGAAATATTTGATCCAATATATGGATAATATAAATATGGATCCATTTGATCCAATTGATATTATTTGTGCTTTTGTCAGTGATTACAAAACTAAAAATAGTGAAAATAGTAGATATACATCGTATATCAAAAATAAAATGTTTAACGTCAAGTGCAAATTGTTTTGTGGAATGTCAGCTTTTATGCACAGAAGTGCAAATTTTATAGGCCGTGTTACCTGAAAGTCACATAGTGAATACATTGCAATAAAATTGTTTAAACGGAAAAATTTTCTTTCATTTGCATATATAAGTTTATAATTTCTGATTTTCCGTTCCCCCAATTTTTTTTTTAGAAACAAAAATTCGGCCCATAGAGGGTTAAAATTCCTTTCAACCCTTACGCTGAGTCAAATTACAGCTGCTCGCGTTCGTTGTGAATGCATAAGTAACCGTAATCTATTTATTATTGAAGTGGGTCGGATGATACGTCATAAATCGTCATAAATATTACAGAATACCTCAATACCTAAATATTGATTACAAAAGGACAAAAAATTTGAATTTATCTAAAATGAAAGATGTAGTATCTACTCCGTTTAGGATCATCCATGAGTCTGATTCGTTACAAGCAAAGGGTTTAAGATTTTAATTACAGACTTCTAGTAGGTCCGCCGTTCTTTACATTCCCTAATAAGAAAACTCATCGCGTTCGAAACTGCATCGTCCCCTAAAAGCAAGCTCCCCCTGTTCCAGACTCCAAAGACTCAGGTACCGGTTCGAGCGAGGATGGCGAGCGACCGGCGCACCGGATGGAGCTGCTAGGTACGAGCGGCGGTTCCGGAGGTGTGCAGGGTAGGACCGAGAGCGAATGGAGCGAGTCGCGAGCGGACAGTGGTCCGGATAGTCCGGAGTGTCTGTACGACCAGAGGGAGCCGAGGCATCCGTTGCAGCTTCAGCACCCAGCGTATCTCTCCTCCTCTCATGGGAGGCTGTTGCGACACCCGTCACCCGAGAGCACGTCTCCGAGTAGTCATCATCTTCCGCCTAGCACGAGCGCGCCGTCAACCGGAAGCGCCGTCACCACGAAGCCTAGAATCTGGTCGTTGGCGGACATGGCGAGCAAGGACGGCGAGCAGCAGCGACCGACGCCGACGACGATGACGGGTCTGCCGTCGCCTTACAGCGGCAGCAGCGGGGGTGGCGGTGGCGTGGCAGGCGGAGGAGGAGGCGGCGGGGGTGGAGGAAAGCTGGTGAGTCCTTTGGCGAGTCGTCTGCCGCCGCATCATCCGCTGCACCCGGCGATGCACACGGGAACGCAGTTCGTGCGGCCGCATCCGGACTTCTATCGCAACCTGTACGGCGCTTCCCACCTTGGCTCCGGGGACATGTCCCTGTTAGAGACCTACTCGAGGACCCTGGGCGGCCTGAGCGGCGTGATGCCACCCTCCACCGCGCCCAGTGTGCTAACTTGCGCCGCAACCGGAACCGTGAAACCGTTCTCCGTTGATGGGGGCGGAGGACTCTCGCCCTCGTCCTCGTCGACCGCGTCCTCCGGAGGATCCGACCAGGCGCCCCTACCGAGCGGAAGCCTGCCTCCGACGCAGGAGCTCAAGTCCCCCGGCCGAGTGTGATCGGGCCCCGTAAACTCGGCCTAAGTTCGTTCGAGAGGACCCGATTCGAACCGCCCCGCGCCGATGGACAATCGCCAGGCGCGCGCGGCGCCGTGTGGTGTGGATGACAATAATAAGAGACTACGATCTTGTAATTAGTGTACAGTAACCGAGACCGGAGAACGACAGAACAAGATGATGTACTGCCCCGCTCCCTCCTTCGCAACCTCGATCATTCCCTTATTCCTAGTCTCTTCGGATGAATCCTCCTCGCTTCCCAGTTTCCTTCACTTTTCGTCGAAACAATTAAAAATCGTAGACAGTCCCTCCCCCCTCTTCTCATCCTCCTGATCCCACCGGCCCAAACTCTTCCCCTCCCGTTTATCTCCGTAGCAGCAGCAACTACCGCGGTTTAAGAGGAAAAAAGAAAAAATGGAAAACCTATCCTAGGCGTCGACTCGACAGTAATACTATACATAAAGTACTATATATATAAATACACACGATAATAATAATAATTATTTATGCGTTTGTAAATAGTAGAGAGGGCCCACTAGAGAGCGTCCGGCCAGTGTATGTATTGTATGTAGAGTAGGTACGATATTATTATTATAATATTTGAGATCATAATTCATACTAACGACGACGATGATTATTATTATTATTATTATATGATTATGATTATTATTATTATTATTATTATTATTATTGTTATTGCAATGTTTATATAATATTATCGATTCACGTCGACTCGGTCGATCATGACGAGGTATGGATCGTTGATCGCTGAGACGGGTTACGGGTGGGGCGCGTCGATCGACGGGGGTGGCTCCTACGTTCGTAAGTATTATTTATTTATTGCTCGACCGGTTTCTCGTGATGTTATCCGTGGTCTGGTTGGCGTTCGAAGGGTCTCGTCCTTTCCGTTTCTCTGCGCCCCCGTTTCGTCTTTTCCATCGGGCCCCGTCAAGGAACGCGCTCGCCTCCGCCCGTAACCCGCCAGAACCCGGAATTCCCGTTGCCCCCCCCAACCGCTGTCGCGGGCCCTCGGGCCCCTCTTATAGGACTTTAGACGACACGCAAACGTACGCACATACACACACACACGTATACACACGCGCGCGCACACACACACACATGTACACGCTGACAGAGAAATACAGAAAGACGTACTATGTAATAAAGAAAAAAGGGCCGAGGGCGCCGGCGACGCTCGCAGGGCGCGCAACGACCGTCAACATATCATGTCATGTCGAGAGTGAACGATCGCCATCACCTTTTAGTCATTCGTGTCCAAAATTTCACGCGAGCTCGCCGATATGCCACATTGGCAGATGGCTTGCAGACTGTGTCCTTTCGCAATAAACGAATCATTATAAAAAAAAAAAAAAAAAAGAACGTCGAAGGTTTTGTTATTTTACGCGTGTCCCCCCTTCTCTATCTGCAGCCAGCGGATTTGTGATCGATCACCCTTCGATCCGGTGAGAAAAAGGAGAACGATCTTAAAGATGGTGTGCCGAGAGCTGCTTTGTTCCATTGTTCGAGCACCGTGAAAACAGGTAAGGGCGATGTCGATGGGATCGCTGACAGCCGTTTGATTCGACGCGTTATGTAACTGTCGATTTTAATCGATACTTTGTAGGCGGAGCTACGGGGCTGCCGAACCTGCGGGAAATTAGGGTTTCCGGTTCGTCGGTACGGTTGTCGGATTTTCTTTCGATTAGGCACAGGGTGGAACTTCTATGGTTGGGATTTGTAGGCTGGACACTTGGAGACATGAGTTCTTGATTTGGATCAGGGCGGAGCTGATTGCGAACGTTTGCGAATTAACTCTTGAACGATGGACATTTTTGAGAGTTTTTGATAGGTGTTGTTGGATCCTCTTAAATTTTTTAGTATTATATATTGTTTTACATATTTCTGTACTACTTCGAAATCAATGTTACCGATTTTGTGGGCTTGATTAGAATTAGCTTTCGAAATAAAATGGAGTCATATTCGTAGTCCGAGGGTCACCAGCTTATGGTGTTAAATGGAATCGTTGTACAGTAAAATCGTGCCAGCTGCTCGAGTAACTACAAGATAACTGCCATAAGATTATTCCCATTAGTGCACGGTATTCCTTTCGGGGAGTCCTGAATTTCGATTAGTTCCTATACGCGATAAATGCACCTCGGATCCGAAGTAGTGGTACTTAATGAACGTTTAATAAATTTGCAAACATTTCAGTATCTATTATACATGTATAATAAAATTTTTTAAATTGTATAAAATAGAAATATTCTAGGTCGGAAGAAAAGTTTGATTTTAGAATTAAAATAGCTTCGAGTGTAAAGGATTAACAGCAAAAAAATACAATTTCATTTTTATTTAACAATGAACAACAATAAAAATGCCTTTATAAGAATTGATTACACAGATTTCAATCTATTCAATCAAATGTTGTAATAAAAATTTATTAGCCAATTTTAAGTCATGACACTACGATGGCGCCTCCGTGGCGACACTAAAAATTGCCACACTACTATTCGAAACAACTTTTACATCGCTAAGTTTGCATTTAAGAGATCGTTAAAAATTGAAATGTTGCACGCACAAGTAATAGTAATAAACTTTACATGCACGAAAGGAAAGGGGCATTGTACAATGGAACGTTTCCAGGTCAAACAACGTCTCCATTTTGGAATGAAAATTGCTTGGAATGCAAAGGGTTGATGCTCTGCAATTTTAACGAAAATCAATAATATCCACGTTTAGAAGA
>CM052094.1:4294865-4305536 GCA_028453745.1 Agapostemon virescens
TCTTAGGCACGATGCGCCATTATAGTGGCCTTTGCGGATGTCCGCGCTTTAAAATATGTCACACTGCATTGTATTATTAACTATTAACGTAAATTAGTAAAGTTAAAGTATACGCATTATACCTTTAAGAAAAATTGTAATTCAGTTATCAAAAGTTTTGTTCCAATATGGTCACAATTGCTACCCCGATGGCGACCTCCGCGACATTTTTGGGAAAGTAACTTCTTAGATACAATGCGCCATTATAGTGGGCTTCGCGGATGTCCGCGCTTTAAAATATGTCACATTCAATTGTATTTTTAATTATTACCATGAATTATTAAAGTTAAAGTATACGCATCATATCTTGAAGAAAAATTGTAATTCAATAATTGTAATTGTAATTGAAATAGTGGCTTTTGCAGATATCCGCGGTTTAAAATATGTCACACTCAATCGTATTGTTAATTATCGAAGCAAATGATTAAAGTTAAAGCATACGCATGATATATTTAAAAAAAAAAATTATAAAATCATTAATTGTGGAGTGGAGCTGGGAGAAAGGAAGTGCAGAAAGTACAACCGTCACAATTTAGTTATCGCAAAACTTCGTTTCAATTTGCTCGTCTAGAGAATAGCATTATCCGTCACACATTGCAGCGATGTATCGTTTAATTTTATAATTCGCGTCAAACTCTGCCGTACAGAGACACGCGCAAAATTCGTGGTATAATTGAATGGTTCAGTTTCAATTGAAACTGCGCAAAATTCAGCTGTGCCTAAGACATCGCATTGTAACGTTGAATCAGAATTATGATGAATATTTAAACCTGAACGAAACGATATTTTGATTATTTGAGGCATCATTTCTTTTTGCCATTTCGTGATTCAAAGCCTCGTTTCTGAATTATTAACGAAAAACACTGACCAATCAGAGTGCGGCTATAGCGAACTGTTTCCGGCTCGACGACAGATCACGCTGACACTGGGCGAGCCGAAACATGTCCACACGGAATTTATTCGGTTCAGTACAAATGAACGAACGTACTGTTCTAATTCTTCTGAGACACTGCAAATGGCTGCTTTTAATTCCTCAACACTTTCATTATTAACCCTTTGCACTCGAATGGCGCCTCTAAGGCGGCACTAAAACTTGCCATACCATTATTTAAACAACTTTTACATCGATAGGTTTGCAGTTGAGAAATTGATAAAAATGTTAAAATTCTAAGTACGAGTTATAGTAATTAATTTCGTATGAACGAAAGGAAATAAACTATGTACAGTGGAGCTTTTATAGATAAAAATATTGTTTCGATTTTGGAGTGGAGTTGCTTCGAGTGCAAAGGGTTAAATGACATGCATACTGACAGGTCTGTCAGTGTAATTAAAAATAATTTATCGCTTGTACATCGGTATTGGCTCTCTTATTAAACAAGAAGCACTACGGATTTTATACATTTACGACAAATTGGCTTAAAACAGAATTAAAGTTAAGAGAATCTCGTTTCTCCATATCTTAAAATGTACGCACATTTTCATTCCACGCGAAGATCCACAATATACCGAGTCATACATTCTAACAAGAAAGGGAAGCTAATCGAGAAGAAATTACAAGATCTGCTCCAATAAACGCAACGCGGTACTGCTTGCTTACTCGGCCGGCCAATACGAGACAGGTAGGCGGAGTCCTCGCGCTGGTCACGTGACATTCCCGCTGTATCGACTAAATTATAGCGTCTCGTTGGCGGTGCAACATTCGCCCCGAGCAAACTGGTTCAATTTCGAACAAGAAAAGAATGGCAAACACGAGCATTAAACGATAGCAGCGATACCGCGTCACGGAACAACAATCCGCTGATATACGAGGGAAAAGTGTCAAGTCGAGTGATTCCCGCGTCACGGTGTAGGGTGCAACGTGTTATTACCGTCATTAAGGTTAATTGTTCCCCTTTGGCTAATACGTCGGCGGACCCTGACGTCGGTCGCGGCGCTCGTCTGCGGTTCGATCAACGTCTCGGTGAACCATAAAATCGCGATAAATCGCGAGCCGATGCGCCATAAATTACACGCGGAGGACGGCAACGAAGCGTGAGCCTCGAAGATCGTTCGCGATTGCCTCTGTAATTTATACTTTAAGAGTTAATATAAGATCGAAACCGGGAGATAAGGGTCCAGTGGGAAGTCCATTAGACACGCAAGACACTTTTTTACGGCCGGCCATCAAAGCAACTTTATCATATCCCCGACGAGGAACAGCTGATGCTGGGGTCTTTCCTCGACCCTATCGATACTCGGAAGTAGCACTTACCTTGTTAAAACCAGTCGGGAAAAAATCAATTGCCGCCTCTCTTACCTGCGTACACCGATACATACCATAGACGGACATGTGATTAACAGAGAGACTCCGAACCGTTCGTTTAAACTCTAGGCAAAGACTACCAGTTCGAAAATTTATTCGTCTCTTCGCACCTAGCTCGTTGAAATAAGGTTAACGTTTCTATCAACGATCAATATCCTCTTTATATTACAGTTAAACCGTGGACTACGCTCATTACAAGCATGTTCTTCGACTGGCTCCTCAGCTTCCTCGTCTAGCTTCTTAGCTCCAAGCAGGTCACTCAAATTGTTGGCCATTCGTACAGTCGCGACTAAATATATTGGCCGAAGCTGTGTACCATGCTTTTAATTATTCGATTTTATATGAACGTAACAGCCAATTTCTATAAAAGTTGTATTAATCGTGTGTATGTTTAGAAATTTTGATAAATGGCATGTAGAGTGGGCGTGGAATATTGCTGGAGTCACAGGACCACGCCCACTGGGTGGAGTTTACACCGAAGGAAAACAAAATAGACAGTTTCATGTATCCAACATTATTTAAACCTCTTCTCGAGACTGGGTTCACTTATATGCATATGAGAAATAAACTGACAGTCGATTGCTTTAAAAATTGTAATAATTGTGTCTAAATATAAAAAGTCTTAACAAATGGATCGGGATAAAGGTAGATGCGAAACGCTGTAGGAGCCACAAGACCACGCCTACTGTGTTTAATTTACACCGAAGGGAAACAAAACAGACAGTTTCATGTATTTAATATTATTTAAACCTCTTCTCGAGTCTAGACCCATATTTATGAACCTAAGAAGTAAAGTGGCAGCTGATTTCTTTAAAAATCGTAAGAATTTTGTGTAAATCTAAAAAGTCCTAATAAATGGATCAGGATAAAGAGTAGATGCCGAACACCGTAGGAGCCACAAGACCACGCCCACTAGGTGTAATTGACACCGAAAGGAAACAAAATAGACAGTTTCATCTATTTAACATTATTTAAACCTCTTATCGAGACTAGATTCACTTATATGAATATGAGAAATAAACTGACAGTCGATTTCTTTAAAAATCGTAAGAATTGTGTGTAAATCTAAAAAGTCATAATAAATGGATCAGGATAAAAAGTAGATGCGGAACGCCGTAGGAGCCACAAGACCACACCCACTGGGTGTAGTTTACACCGAGGTGAAACAAAATCTGTTTCATCTGTTCAACGCCGTTAGAACTTCTTCCTCACTGGACGAAGTAGAATTTCAAGGATCGCGTCTGACACTTTTTAAAAGAATGTTTTGCGGTTGAAACAATCCGCACGTCGAACGTTTCCAATAAGATTAGTGGAGTCAAATGATGAACATGATCCAAGGACATTGCAGAAACCCACCATTTTTCTCCCACCACCCGGCAGTAATCGAATCCAGGCAGAAAGGACTCGTTCGAGGAAGCGTGTAACCGGGTTCTATTTCTTCGGCGTGGGCTAATCAGCGCTTAGTCAGATCGACGGATCCGTGACGGGTTCTCTGACAGGAAGAGTCCTCTCTCTCTCTCTCTCTCTCTCTCTTTCTTTCTCTGTGTCTTTCTCTTGATCCCCGACCAAAGATCGTTCCGGCGAGCAGAGCGATCGGCTTCCTTCCAAGAATCTGCATACGCGTACGCGGGACCTCCATTAACGGTGGCCGGCTATGGAATTACACGTGTTAGAAAAAAAGCATTCGGCCTCGATATTTATGTAGATTCGATGATCGAGGGAACAGTAGTCGCCGGGAATGCAAATTGCGCGTCGCGCACGGACGACCTGGCGAAACTTCTCGCGGATTTCCAGGTTTGCGAGCTACGTCGGCGCCGTTTACACGCCCACGCGGATATACCTGCCGCAAGAGATACGATTGTATTCACCTTTTCGGGAAAATCGCGCTGCGTGACACGGAAAGCGGCGTGCAGAGGTTCAGACCGAGGGCTGAAACGATTAGCGTGGCCAGCCATGCGAACACTATTGCAGATCGTTGCCGAGACGATTTTCTTAACGCTCCCGTGGTCTTTGCGACATTCTCGCGAGTTCAAGTTCTACGCGATCGTTCTTCTACACGTAGACTGCGAATCGTATTGGTTTGAAACGAAAATGGGTACTCGGAGCATGAAATTGCGAGGACGGACTTGCGAAAGCTGAGAAAGATTAACGATCCTTTTGGAACACGATGTACAATTTGGCGGAATTCGGTAACTCTTCGATTTCCGGCACGACCAGTTGTTCTCTTTCAATTTGGAGATTGTGTAGAACATTATTTAATCCCCGTAAGTTTACAAATGAATTTGCAAATTTTGCGATGAAGCTACCTGTCGTTTCTACGGGTCATTTAAAATTAAACTAATTAATTATTTATTAAAAAATCAAAGTTTAAAATTAAAGCAGGCGAAAGTGAAGTACGAGCCGAGCTGGTGGCATTCAAGACAACAAAGCGAACGTTAAACGAAATGATTGTATTTGTTTAATCTTTTGTACTCCAATGGTGTGCCGCCGAGGGGGGACTAAGAATTGACATAGTATTATTTAAAACAGCTTTTACATCGCTGTGCTTGCATTCAAGAAGTCGGCGAAAATTGAAATGCTATTGAGCATTAAAATTGCCTAGTATACATAATTCTATAAAAATTACAAGATTTCATTTATATAGATTTTCTAACGTCTTTATAATTACATGAATCGTAAAATAAACAATTTAGGGTTAACGCTGTTCTGTTATAATATACCGAGCATTAAAATTGCTTAGTATACATAATTCTATAAAAATTACAAGATTTCATTTATTTAAATTTTCTACAATTTTGACCAGAGTATACGATTGAACAAAGAAATCCGTTCAATCGATTTCTGCAAAGGCAATTTTATAATTTCAATAATCGCAAGATAATAAATCTGAAAACGGTGATTTGACCTGGGTTAAGGTTATAACGATCGCGAAGGCGGTTTCTTCAGGACAAGGTTCTTCCATTGCACTTCGGTTGAGGTGACCCTTGCAAATATCCCTAATGTGGACATCTCGGACTAATAATTTTTGTTATCCAAGCGAATCGCGCACCTCAAAGAGAACAGTATCCGTGAGACGGCCACAGTTCGGGATCTCCGATGAACGGTCATCTGCTCAAGGTCCTCCTGCAATCCAATTTTCCGCGTCAACGGAGAACGGAGGACTTAAAGATGCGAACGATTCGACCCCGTCGAAAAGTTTATCTTTTGCGCCTGGGAAAGTCGACAGAGCCGGCTGAAAGTTGTTTCACCTTGCGCATTGGGCACCAGGTCGTCGTTTGAAGAGGGAGGAGAGGGTTGTTTAAAACGCGCAAGGTAATCCCGGTCAGCGAGCATTATCGTCACCCGGGGGACGTTCGACGTCGGGCCAAGAATTTCGCCAAGGAAAATATTTGTCGGGCGTGTCCGGCATCGTGTATAAACAGATCGACGCCGCGTCGGTGGAAATGCGATTGTGCCGGACAGGTATCGGCTCGGTAATGTCCGAGCTCATTGTTCCCCCGTGATGTCGCCGCTGCGACTTAAACGGGTCTCTCGACCCTAAACCGTCCTCACAATACCGTGCTGCCGTTTTTCGAAATTCGCACGCATGTCTCGAACTCGATTAATTCGTTTTCGCGGTCCGAGCAACTGAAAATGCGGCCTGAAACAACTTCCGACTACCTTCTACCCTTCGCCGTGGAAACGGTTAGCTTTGCACAAATATAAAAGCGGTTTCCAGGCGTCGGCTTTGAAATAGCACTTGTGTCATGCTTGAAATACATTTTATGCGGATTTTTAACCTCTTAGGCACGGTTGAATTTTCCGCAGGGCTGTTTCTCTGTACGATCATTAAATTATAATTTTTCTTAAAGATGTAATGCATATGCTTCAACTTTACTAATTTACTTTAACACTAGAACTGCCGAACAATAAATCCAACGATGTACATTGCTGTATGATAACAACTAGACTGCATCTATTCAAAGTTCATTCAATTTTTATTGTATTGTGTGCTTCAATAAAGTTTCCAATGAAAACACTTTTATAACTTCAGTAATTGCGAAAGAAAAAATTAAAGACCAGTCATTTTGACTGGTTTGGTAGTTCTAGTGTTAATAATTATTCATACAATTGGGTGTGCTCAAATCGTTATAATGGCGCGTCGTAATATAAGATGACGTCCTCGAAAGGCATCGTGCCTAAGAGGTTAAGAGTAGCTTGCGTTTGACAACGCTGCTAACGAGAAGCAGAGTTCTCTGTTGTCATGTGTTGCTCGATTTGTACAAGTCGAGCAAGATTTTATACAACTCTGTGTCTAGTTCACTGTATCCCGAATATTTATTTCTTGTTTGTTCGTATTTGTTCTGCAGACATGAACATTTTTAAAGCTTCTTCTACCTTTTTTGTTGGGCCTAATCTTTATTTGAGAGAACCTGTCGAAGTGCTTCGATCAGCGTTGCATGCTATACCGAAGACCGTGTCCTCACTTCTTTTCTTCAATTAGCTGTTTTTGACATCTCAACGCCTGTTTTTAACAAACGCAAGGAACAATATTATGAGACAATGAGATAACGAGGCTAATAAACCACAGATAATTTAATAAAATCATTCGAAATGCATCTTTACGTCTTCACGAATTTTTCAAACAGCATGAAACATACATCGCCAAACGGCGAAAGCAAAAATCGATTCGAAAGCAATGATTTCACAAATAAATTTAGCACTTCAATGGCTATTATTCAAAACAACTTTACTATTATTAAACTTTACTACAAAACATTACTATGTTTAAGAAATCGATATATATTGAAGTGATGCACGTACGAACAATAGTAATAAATTTTGTATGCACAAAAGGAAACGAACCACGTGGATTCCAACTATTCTAGGTGAAAAGAATGTCTCAATTTTGGAATTAAAATTGCTTGGAGTGTAAAAGTTTGAACAAACAAAGAACAACAGTTTGTTGCTCGAAAAGCTATCGGATTGTTTCAACAGTGGTGGTTTGAGCGTCGCTTCGCAGTGTAAAGAATTTAACGATTGCTATGCTAATCGAAGCAATAGCAGCCTGTCAATGTCTTTGATCCCGGATCAAACGTCTTTGATCCCTGTTTTCTCTGTTCCCGAGGAAGCTTCCGGAAGCATCGTAAGGGTTCGTCGAACGGTTCCGTTGGATCGTTAGCTGGTTAGGCGAGATACAATTGTCGCGTACGTTTTAACGAGAAACGCTCGCGAGATGTATTACGAGGCATCGGGATCGCGCTCTCGTACGCAGTATGCGGGACTCCTGAATCCTATTAATGTACTCGACTACCTCGATTATAGTCCCGCGCCGTTCCCGACGATGAATTACAATTATTCCGTGAAAGCACCGTGAACGCGAAACTGCCGCGTCGAGGAAACTGGAAATACAACTGGAAAACCGAAGACAATGGAGGAGATGTTTATCCGGAGGGAAAATTGACAGGATTCTTCTCTCTTGTCCGAACGACTGGATAGACCGTATCGCAGATACGAACACATTCTTCCCGAATAATCGAACCTTTCTTTCCGTTCTGCAAGCTCTCTTTCGTCTTCTTTCTGCGCGTCTATTTTGCAGCCGAAGCGTCTTTGTATTTTCGTTAATACACCGAGGATATTTTCATGAAGAGTCTTACAATGTATCAAGACATTCGCGAAAATTATGATTTTAATGAAGTACCATATTTATTGGTCCGTTTTTAACATTTCATGCTAAAGCAGAGTGCAAGGAATTTGTTGAAACTGATTTTGAACAATAACGTGAGATACTCAAAATGGCGGATTCTCTTTGGTACAATTATCGAGCTACAGCGAAGTTCGTAGTTATGCCTCTTATGATCTTAGCGAATTCAAAATAATACAGTAGCGCACGAAAGTATTCGGACACTCTTCAAACCTAAATAACTTTTTTAAGATTAGACCAAACGTCTTGACTTTTCTTGAGCAATTAGTTGCATTGATTTAATAAATGATATACAAAAATAATTTTGAAACAATTCTAATTGGTAGAAATTACGTGGGAAAATAGAAAGGACATTTTTTAAATCATTTTTATTTCAACTCGTAATGAAAATTTAAAATATGCGTTTTTCAGAACTAGACAGTGTTACGTCAGCTATTGCATTCACTTTTCACGTAAATGCACGAATGCTCTTTCGATTAACTGATAAATTGGCATAGCCTCGAAGAAGTCGCAAAGCAAGGGACTAATAAGGAGTGTGATCTTCCCGTAAGTTTTTAATACGAAATAATTTAACCCTCGACGACGCGCATGAAATATCTTCCAGGATGCATTTAAGAAAGTTTCGGTTTTTAAAAGTGAAAATATCGGAGATCAGAACAATTTAGAGAGGTCGATCGTAGAACCGCGCACGTTCCTTCAAAGTTTGGACACTTTCAGATGGATCGCGTCGCGGGAAGAAGAATTTCAACCGATCTCCAGGGTGGATCGCCTTCAAAGGGTTAATTATCGTACAATTACCACTGGGGCGATAGAATCGACGAATAAGGCTGAGAAATTCCGGATCGGTCGCGCAGCCCAATTCGAATTCTTTTGAATCGGTGCGCAGAGGAAGCCGGTTGGATCTTCGGAGAGGGAATTTCCTTCCGATGACGATGCGCTCTCTCTCCCGAGGCAATCAACGGGCTGCTCCCGTAGGACACCGCGACCGGTCTCGCTGAATTATTCAGGAGACGTCGTTCGCGAGAGTTTGCCGGATTTGTAGCGCGACCGCGCGCCCCTCACAAAGAGACGAGAAAAGAGGCGGCGGAGGACGCCTAGGAATGTTTGACGGCTCGTCACCCGGCTCACAGATACGCTCTACGAGATCTATAGATCCTCTCGAGCCGAGGATCCTCTTCTCCGGCTCCCACGATCCGATTCGCAATTTCGAGTCGCTCGCTCGTTTCCCTCCGATCAGCTTCGATTCAGAATTACTGCCGGGGGAGAGCGGACTACATTATCACCATGATTTTTTATTCCAGCCAGAGGTACGCTCCGCTCGATCCTACCGCCGCCATTTTGATCGCAGAGTGAGGCTGACCGAACTTACGGTTGCACGCGAATCCTCGATCGTTTTGTATTTATACAGAATGACTGGCGGAGTTCAAGGAAAGTTGAAATGCGAGATTCCTCAGGCGAGTCCAAGCATTTCCCTTTGTCGATTCGCGATTCGTCGATTTCCTTTCGAATTATTTACGAAAAACGCGGACCAATCGGAGCACGGCTATAGTTGAAACACGTACGTTATAGAGAAATTTTTATTGGTTTGCGTTCTTCGTTTATAACTGGGTAATATAACCTTTCGGGGCAAATTAGCAAAAGCAGATTAACAAAAGTTGTTTAAAATCATCTCGGGAATCGTTTCTCTGCGTTACATATTTCATTGGACAGTCTCTGTGTATAGAGTAGAGACAGAAACTACTTTAACTGTATTCAATTAATACATTTGGCTAGCAAATATTGGCATTCCTGTCATGGTTATCTTGTTGTTATTTGAGCAATTAAAACAAATTTCAGTTTACAATATTTCAACGATTAAAACAATTTTAATGTACAATCTTTTCGATCTAACATGGTGGCATTTAATGCAACTCTGCCAAGCTAATAAGCATTGCCATTTCTATGGCGATTATCCTGTAGTTGTTCGAGCAATTAAAACCATTTTCACTCTACAATATTTCGACATTAAACGCGACTTTACTGTACTCGCAAATAGTGGCATTCCTGTGGTGGTTATTCTATAGTAATTGGAGCAACCAAAACGATATTTACTGAAAACATTCCAACAGTTAAAACAACTTTACTGTATAACGTTTCGGATCCAAGGTAGCTGAATTTAATGCAACTATGCCGTGCTAAAGAACATTCAAATTCCTGTGACCAAAACGATCCTCCCTTAACACAATCGAACAATTAAAACAGCTTTAGCGTACAACTTGTCGGATCCAAGATGGCAGAATTTAACGCAACTATACCGAGCTAATAAGTATTCACATTTCTATGGCAATTATTCTGTAGCCATTGGAGCAACTAAAACGATCTTCACTGAAAACATTCCAACAGTCAAAACAACTTTACTGTACAACGTTTCGAATCTAAGATGGCGGAATTTAACGCGACTATACCGATCTAATAAGCATTCACATTTCCGTGGCGATTATCCTGTAATTATTCGACCAATTAAAACGATCTTCCCTGAACACAATGAAACAATTAAAACAGCTTTAGCGTACAACGTATCGGATCCAAGATGGTGGAATTTAATGCACCTATACCGAGCTAATAAGTATTCACATTTCTATGGCGATTATTCTGTAGTCATTCGAGC
>CM052094.1:4305936-4317452 GCA_028453745.1 Agapostemon virescens
ATTTAACGCTCCTATACCGATCTAATAAGCATTCACATTTCTATGGCGATTATCCTGTACTTATTCGAGCAACTAAAACGACCTTCCCTGAACACAATCGGACAATTAAAACAGCTTTACCGTACAACATGTCGTATCCAAGATGGTATTTAACGCGACTATACCGTACTTTTAATTCAAGGAGTGCCGACCCCACGATGCTATGTCGTGTCCTGGTCCAAATCGGGAGGCACAGATTTAACACGAACGATCACGACCCTAAGTTATCCATCCTCGTCCATCATCGGCTCGCAGGAGCGTCCAGCAGCGTAGGCGTTCTCGCGCTCCTTTCCCGTTCTTTCCACGATTATCCGTGTCCGCCTCTGGTTCGAGCATGTGTGCGCCGGGTCCGTGGATCGGTGGAGATGCTCGCGGTATAAGCATGCCTCCCCGAAGCCTTGTGTCCGGCGTATTTCAGCCGGGTTATCATCGCCAGATCTACAGGGAGTACGCGAGAAATTATTTATTAGCACGGGACACCTCCTTCGTCACCAACGACCGGGGGATCGGAGTTCCCGCGTCGTAAAAAAGATTAACGAGCGTCTGACCAACCCTGACAGGAGCGAAGGAGCGAGAAGACCAGGCCGGAAGGGGACGCTGAAACGGCGAACCAAACCGAAGACGCGATAATCGCCGCGGGGAGCGCTCGACTCCGGTCCCTGCGATTTCCTGATCCTCCTTGCTGAATGAAACTGTGTTACTGAAGTGTCGTCGTCCTCTACAAATGGGATACTGCGCTACGGATCCGTTGAACAAGAGAAACCGCGCATCTCGGATAATGCGAGGACGTTTGATCATGATTCAGGAGGTTCCACGGAGTTCCTCCGAGATATGCAGTGATACAAAATTGTACCTTTTCGAGTTTGATCGAGGATTTATACGTCTGGGATTTTGGGGAAACGAAGGGACCGAACACGAATGTATGCACAAAATGTACGAATGTATGCTCAAAATGTACGAATGTACGGGCTTTAGCTGAGGAAAACGTGGAGCAAGTTTCGTGGAAGATGCAAAGTGTCCAGATCGAATTCAATACAGGCTCGATACGTGTACGATTTTGGCAAGACGAAGGAGCCGAATGCGAATGGAACAACGAATGTTAACCTGATACAAAATTTAACCAATTCGAGTTTGATCAAGGATTTGTATGCCTAGGATTTTGGAGAAACGAGGGGACTGAACGCAAATGGACCTCGGATCGGAACTTGACTTTTTCTAATTGCTATACTTATTTGATATGGGGCACTCTAGTTGCATGTACGCGTTTTAGTTGGGAAAAACGTACAGCAAGGTTCGTGGAAGACGCAAAATAGTAGCATTCCAGGCTCAATGGGAGAAAGGGGGAACCGAATGCGAATGGAACAACGAATCGTAATCTGACATTGCTAGTCGCTATTATTGTTTGGTCTAGAGGTCCTGGATCCATGTGCAACTTGTTCTAAAAGGGTTACGGAGAGCTAGATTCGTGGAAGATACAAAATGACAGCCCTCAGAGCTTCGTCAAAACTTCGCGCTTGCACGAAAGGAATCGCGTCGAGACTGTCACGTTTGGGAAAAGCAATGTTTCGCAATCTGCGTATAGATTCGTGGCAGATAAGAAATGATCAAAGCAGAGCGAGAACGGCGGGGCTCCTTGGTTTCAAAGAGTAACCAATAGAGTTCTGCGACCATGTTGAACGTATGGCGGTCTAAATGAAACGAGGCTCGGGTAATTCGTTGCGTCTGGTTGTCCGGTGGCGATCGGGCAGCTTCATTTCCCACGACGTCGGCTCGCGGAGGATCGAAAGAAGAGAGCTCGCAGGATCGTCGCGGCGGTCGGTCGCAGGGTGTGGGAAGAGGAAAAATGCGAGCGACGGCTGGCACCGAGAGAAATACGCGAGCGGTAAGGTGGAGAACGAGGCGAGGAGGTGATTTGGTATAGGAGACAGCGCGTAAAAGCGAAGAGAGCGAGCAAGAGAGAGAGAGAGAGAGAGAGAGAGAGAGAGAGCTAGAGAGAGAGATCGAGAGAGAGAGAAAGAGAGAGGGCAAAAGAGAAAACAAGGGGACGAGAAAGAGAGGAGAGTGGAGGTCGCGGAGGCGGCTTCGAGGTGGCTCGATAAGGGTGTGGGGAGGGGCCCTGCGGGGCCACCGCCGCCCCGGAGGGCCCGGTATCCTCGGCGGTGGTATAAGAGTGCAATTAAAATGCCGCGCTAGCGCCACTCAACGGCAACCGCCGATAAATAAACGCGACTACCGGCGGCGAACGACGACGACCAGGCGAATAAGTGTGCAGGAGGACTGTTCCGCAGCCAACCAGCCAGTCAGAGGTGGCTGGCTCGCCAGCCTCCTCCGCAAAGTCCTCTTTCTATCGCCGCGTCTCGCTCCCTCCTCTCATCGGCCGTCTCCCTTTCTCCAATGGGTTTTCCCTCCTTCTTCTCCCCCTCATCCTCTTCGTCCTCCTCCTCCTTCTCCTCCTCGCGATCCCCCTCCGATGATACTCGTTCCCTCAAGCGGTGGGTGCCCACCGTCCCTCTTTTTCTTTCGCTATACGTTGCCCCAACACGTACAGGGACGCGACGGTTCGCACACGCGTACAGGGACCAGCGAGCGTGTGCCCGCAGAGACAGACATTCTGCCTTCTGCCTCTGGCGCTCACAATAAAAAGGTGGAGACGTCGAGCCTGTGCGGCCATGTTCCCCATCCCCCTTGTGCCACGGTCTCTCCCCGTAACCATCCCCCAGCACTCTCTTTTCTCTCTCTCTTACTCTCTCTCTCTCTCTCTCGATCCCTCTCGCGCTCGCGCTCTCCACCCCGAACCCCGACGACGACGCGTTTCTCCTCGCCGACGCCGATGCTTTACTCCTCCTGTCCACCCTCGCGATGAAAAAAACCGAGTAACGTATAGCCGAGATCTAATTGTGGGAATTATGCCGACCCCCGCGAGCTGGGGACGCCGACCAGGCACCGAAGGGGTGGCAAACCCTGAAGAGGATCTTAGGTGTCGATGTAGAATTCGGTAACGGCGAGGTTTGCCTGATTTCCCCGATTGTTTTTGGTCGATTGTTGGTAGGAGATGGAATAAGATCTTTTTCAGACATTTTGAGATTCTTCTGGGGTAGGATAAAGTCTTGGTATGTCTTGAGTGGCGTTTGCTATGAACGTTGTTGGGTTCCAGATCTAATTGTGGGAGTTATGTCGACCCCCGCGAGCTGGGGACTCCGACCAGGCGCCAAAGGGGTGGCAAACCCTGGAAACCCTAAAATATTTGATCGCTGAAAGTAAACATCGAAAGATACAATGTTAGCGAACGTGTTAAATTTGACTTACAATTGGTGCCTTGATTGCTGAGTTACAACCGCTACGAAATCCCATAGTATTCTGAGGATTTTGAATCTTCTGCATTCTTCCATCCTAATGAAACTAGATTTTATATTTCGACGGGAGTGAAAGCTTATAGGTGCGAGTCCAACAGAGATGAATAATAATTGCAAAAATGCATCGGTAGAAGAAAATGTTGGACAAAACGAGCCTAGAGTCTTGTACAAATTCTTTCAAATCACAGAATAGTAATTTCTAGAAATACCTCGTAAAAAGCAATCGAAAAGAGTGCCGAAGACGCATAAGTTCTAATCACTGTATCTTTGACAAAATTAATAAGTCAAATGACAAGAGATTTCGGCAAAATGTCTGCCAGCTGAAACAGAAGGGAGCATGTTGGCGCGAGTACAAGCGGGACGAACAATAATTGTAGAAATTACGTTGGCAGAAGAAAATGTCGGACAACAAGAACCTAAGGTAGTCTACAAACTCTTTCGAATGACAGAATAGTAATTTCTAGAAATACCTCGTAAAAAGCAATAGAAAAGAGTGCCGAAGACAAAGAAGTTCTAATCATTGCATCTTTCATAAAATTAATAGGTCAAATGACAAGAGATTCGGGAAAATGTCTGGCAGCTGAAATAAGGGAGAGCATGGCAGTGCGAGTACAAACAGGACGGGTAATAATTGTAGGAATTACGTTGGCAGAGGAAAATGTCGGACAAAAAGAGCCTAAGGTAGTCTACAAACTCTTTCGAATGACAGAATAGTAATTTCTAGAAATACCTTGTAAAAAACAATCGAAAAGAGTGCCGAAGATGCATAAGTTATAATCACTGTATCTTTGACAAAATTAATAAGTCAAATGACAAGAGATTTCGGCGAAATGTCTGGCAGCTGAAACAAAAGGGAGCATGATGGCGCGAGTACAAGCGAGACGAACAATAATTGTAGAAATTACGTTGGTAGAAGAAAATGTCGGACAGCAGGAGGCTCGGTTTGCGTGGCAGCGATGGAGAGGAATTATCTCGATAGCGAGCGCAAGCTCGAAACGTCGGCCATTGTTCTGCCAAGACGGGCTGCTGCTGGCTTTCTGGTTTCTCGCTATCGGTCTATGAAAGAGTGCGGTAATTGCTGCGCTCGTTACCGTTCCTGCCGATGCAGTGCAATCGACGACCCTCCTGACAGTAAGATAATAAGTGGTTTTCCTTTCGGAGCACCGGCGTACGCTCATAACCGGGGCCATTGTGCGAGCGTCTCTTGTGAGAGTAGCCTTTTCGAGCCGCGTGTGCACGTGAACCGATTGTAAAGCATCGACGAAACGGAGATAATTAAGCCGCGCAACCCGAGCACTCGATCTAATTGGTCGCTTGGTAAAAAGGACGTTTTAATTTTCCGACTGAGAGATAAGCGGGTTTCGCAGGCTTCCGACGCGTCTATTCCGCCGGATTTTTCCGCGTCTGTTACGCACGCCTCTGCGTCAGACACAAAACAAACTTAACTCTCAATAAGAGCTTCCTTCTATTTATTTTCAAATTCTATTAGCAACCTGATGGAATTTTTAAGGTTAATTAAAAGGTTCATTTTCATTCCCCAACTCGAAAACTTGACTTGACTGAATTTATAAAGAATTTACGAAATAAATTCGGTCGTACAATAAAGTCGCGTTAAATGCTACCGTCTCGAGACCGAAACGTTGTATTTACCGTGTACAAAGACCACAGCCGTGAGGATAATGCTATTTGTACTTAATTGCGACATTATTGCATGAGAGAACATCGAGCTTGGAATTTCGTCACGAAGTTATGAATAAATTCAGAATCTCATAGACTGTTTAGAAGAATCACGGAGATTATTTTGAGAGAAAGGTTCGAGAAGCGAATCGAAGAACGGGCACAATTTCGATATCGCATTCTCGATTCCCGATGACTATTTCAAGACCGACTTGTCTATGTTTTCCCGTGGTGGTCCCGACATATCGATATTCTGTTCTCTCGAAAATACTTCGTTCGACTCGTTCATCAAGCCCACGAATGCACCGTGCCCATTCTTTTTAGACTTCGTACTTCTGTATAAATCGCGATTCTCCGCACTTCGTTTCCTGCATAAAATATAAGGGAATTAGTTTTAGAACAGATTTTCGCGATGTATCTGGCGTTGACAGACTCGCTGCCGCGGATCGATGGAGTCAGGCTATTTTCTAACCAGATACGAAAATTATTTGAATACATTAACTTGCGCCGGGCCTGTTATTACCGGCAACGATACTAAATGCAACCCGCGAATTACGGGTACGGTAAACGTTGATTAAAATCATTATTATGTACAGTAACGCTAATTGCGACTCGGAAATTATGGTCTTATATAAAAGCAGTATTGTCTACGGCAATGCAAAATACGGAGCCCTCGGATCAAAGCCGCGCACAGTTTTACCATAAATACATATAAAAGCAGAAAACAAAACTTAAACTAGAATCTCGCATAAAACATATCGTCATGGTGTACGACGATGCAAGCTAAAAAATTTTTAATCGCAGTCTTAGTAATTGTACCATTATTATTTAAAAAAATGCAAAATAAAGTTCACGCATCATAACCTTAGCAATGGTGCACACAATTTCTCCAGATATTTCAATATTTATCACAGCTGCAATATTTATTAAATTGTGCTAATTTCTTCGTTTCCCAGATCCACGGTTATTTAACACTAAACTTACCACAAGCAGTAAAATGATCGACTTCGAACATTTAGTATTGCTTTTATTAACCCTTAGCATTCGAATAGCGCCTTTAAGACGCCACTAAAAATTGTCATGCCATTTTTCAAACAAATTTTACATCGCTATCGTTAAAAATTGAAATGTTGCACGCACGAGTAATAATAATAAACTTTACATGTACGAAAAGAAGATCCATGTACAATGGAACTTTTCCAGGTCGAACAACGTCTCCATTTTCGAATGAAAATTGCTTGGAGTACAAACGGTTGATGCCCTGCAATGTTAACAATGTTGTAGAAAGGAAATAAACTATTAAAAATGGAGCTATTGTAGATAAAAATATTATTTCAATTTTGGAATGGAATTGCTTTGAGTGCAGAGGATTCAAGTTATAAAGCTGTCATTATTATTATATTTATTCGAGCGTACATAATAATCATAGTCACGCAGAGTCTAAATAAATTCGATCTTACCGCTTTTATAAAACATTACGTTCTATTAAATGTTAATGCCCGAAAGATTAAGACAGTCGATCGATTAAAGTCGATAAGGAAAGATTTTCCTTTTCCTCGTCAAGTTCTTTCGTCAAGAAATCTTGCATGTCAACGCAGGAATATCTCCATGGGGTTCTTTATGACCCCGGATCTCTGAAATCACCGGTCAGCAAAGACACCCGAGTCGCTCGATAATCTTTCTCCGAAAATATCGGCGCGATTACTATCGCTTGTCCAAAGAATCTTATCGACGGATAGGCCGGGTATCTAGTTACCATTTCCCATAGAATAGGAAACGGTCGTCGCGGAGTAAGCGCAATTGGTGAAGAAGGGGGTTCGTTCGCACCCCCGTCGCGGACAGAAACGGAAATGGGACCGCGCGGAGGGTCGCGGAGATATTTACGAGGCAATAATTTAACCGCCACTTAACCGGCTATTAATTTCGGGAATCGCTGAGAAAGGAAGACGTTATAAGAACACGATCGGCGGACGCGCGACTCAAGGGTTCCTCGCACGAGCCCGAGACGACGAGAGATATATCGACGGGGACCTACAACGGCCCCGTTCATCCAGCCCCCGAAATCGTATCGCCTCTCTGTACCAACTTCGCGGCCAATCTTTATGGCAGCTCGTAAAATTCATAGGCCGATTGGTCCCGTTTCTGGACGCCGTTAATTACCAACAAGTGTCTCGACATGGACCGAAGAATCTTGTTATCCCGCGGTTTTCCGGTTTGCTTAACGGCAGACTTAATCCAAATTGGCCAGCGTGTATCGTATTAGATAAACATCAAGATTTAACCCTTTATTTCTTGGTCCTAGAATAATTCCATTGTACGTGGTTCGCTTCCTTTCATGCATATCAAATTTGTTACTGTTACTCGTACATGCAACACTTCAATTTTTATTTACTTCTTAGATACAAACATTGTTATGTAAAAATTGTTTCGAATAATAGTCTGACAATTTTTAGTGTCGCCTCAGAGGAGCCATTGGAGTGCTAAGGGTTAATTTAGTTGGATTCCGCGTGATTTTTGTTACGATATCTGATCGAATAGGGAAATCTGCCGAATCGATTCGTACGAAGGCAATTTTAGAGTTTTGGCAATTGTGAAATGGAAAATTTTTATAGGGTCACAGTTGAATCGCTGTGGTAGGTTTTGAGAATTTATTAAGATTTTTTGGATCGTGATCTAGTTCATGAAACGCTTTTTATTTATTCTTTTCAGAAAGGGTATTCTGATGAAAGTAATTTTTCTCTGGTGTCAAACTTCAGAAACAAACTAATGGAAATGGGAAATTGCAGAAGCGTTGAAATCCTCTCGAAATTAAAAATAACAATTAGAGAATGTTGTTCGATATTATTGCCGCAGTTGCGAATTTTTATGGAGAATGAAATTGTTTAAATGCGATACACGAGGCAAACGAAATTAATTAGTGATCGACGATTGTAGTGTTTGAATGTTGAACTGCTAACGAGATCAACTTTTATCGTGCTCGATGTTTGATTACCTCGCTTGCATTTAAAGTTTCCATAAATGCGTACAAATTGGTTATCGTGTATTTCGAAACGCAGAGTTTACAATTTGTTTTTTCAGCGTCGCTAATTAAGAGAAGGTGGTCCTTCGTATTATACATCGACAGGTACTTTTAGGACAAACTTTACAAATTTATTTCACGCAAAAATGATCGAACAATCTTTCAAACAAATTCCGAATCGACTCAAGAACCAAGGCTAACCACAAAGTTATTAAAAACATTGAATACTTCCTGCAAACTTTTCAAACGTCTACTTACGAAGTACGGTAAAGTCGCGTTAAATGTCCGGAGTCCGGAACATCGAAATATCGAAAAACTACAGGATAACTGTCACAGTATTATCCCCGCTACCGCGAAGCGTACCTTTCGGGAGACCTCGAATTTCGCCTCGCCTGTATCCACGATAAGTCCAATGTTTTATATTCGAAGAGGTGGCATTTAACGCGACATAGACGTGCCCAAAAACTCAGGTTTCCGGCTTTCTCGCGCGAGAACGTCTCTTTGAAATCGCAGCTGGAAGATACGGGGCTCGCCCGTGACGCCAATCACGACTTTCCATGTTCCATCGTCGATCGAACGGTTGTGTCGGAAGACCTCGCGTCGGCCTCGAATTTTTACGAGCGATCCCAAAGGCAAGGAAAGCATCGCGACAGATTGATTGGAGCACGGCCGATCCCGTGTTTGCCGGATGGATTCCAATTATGCCGTACTATTTGCGAAGCACTCCCTCGTCCGGCGCGATGATTTCATATCGGCCTGGTGGACGGCTCCGCTGCCTCTGCCATGGCTGTCCGATATGCGATATTAATACGACTGACCCCCCGACCCTTGCTCTACCTACCCCCTTCTCGGCCCCCGTTCCCTTTTTCTCTCTACCCCGTTCCCTCCGCGGCCGCCTCTTTGTCCGTTCTTCCTGTACTCTGCTGCTTCTTCCTCTCTCTTTCTCGGTTCTGCATCTCTCTCCCTCTCTCTCTCTCTCTCTCTGTGTCTCTCTTTTTCTCTGTCGGCTGTTGCTACTCTTTCGAACCAGACCAGAGAGAGCACCGGCCCGGTATCGCGTTATTGTATTCGTTCGCGGTGGCCATGCGAACCGCCCTGCGGTTAACCCTTTAATTCCCACATTTTTCGCGGTGAACAACGATACTCCTGGTCCGCGCCGCTTTCTCCGCGCGAGGGAGAGCATAGACATTGTGTCTCGATTTCCCGTCGATCCCCGCGCCGATGTATATTGCCTTCCGGTCGATGCCTTCATTTCGCCGAAACGCATCCTCCGCCATCGACATTTTCTGCTTTGCGAGACTCATCCGTTTTCGGTGGCTCCGATTGTATTTCATTGTACTTGGACGCAGTGGAAAAATGAAACGGTGTTGTCTCTTGCGATTTGTCCACGGGGTATATTAAATTTATTGTACATTATTGGCGAAATGATGTTACAACGACGGGCGACGTCAGTGCACGTTTAGGAGCACGTTTAGAACATTTTCTGAGACATTGTTCATTTCGAATATGCATGGACAAGCGATCACTATAAATGTGTACAGCTGAGTGTAAAACGTGGTTCTAACAAGGGAAATTTGCGAATACTTAGATTCCAAAAAATTGGGAAACTTTGAGCACGAAGGAAACAAGTTATGCTCGATGCATCCCCGCTTTCGTGCAACTTTTCGTGTTCGAGGGTTGGAGTCAGCCATTACAAAAATGTTCAATATTTTGGGGGAAATATAAACAGCGTTGAAAAGGTATTTGAAGATTCTACGAAATTGTAAACGATTTTAAACATATGCACATGGCGATGAAGATTTCTGTCAGCCATTACAAAAATGTTCAACATTTTTAGGAAAATATAAACAGCGTTAAAAAAGTATTTGAAGATTCTACAAAATTGTAAACGATTTTAAACATATGCATATGGCGATGAATATTTCTGTCAGCCATTACAAAAATGTTCAACATTTTTAGGAAAATATAAACAGCGTTAAAAAAGGATTTGAAGATACTACAAAATTGTAAACGGTTTTAAACATATGCACATGGCGATGAAGATTTCTGTCAGCCATTATAAAAATGTTCAATATTTTCGGGGAAATATAAACAGTGTTAAAAAAGTATTTAAAGATTCTACAAAACTCTAAACGATTTTATGTTTCGACGATTTTAAACATATGCATATGGCGACGAAGATTTCTAACAGTTTACATTGTCGATTTCTTTTATCACATTTTATATTGTTGCTATGAACGTGTGGCCGGTGTAGACACGGACAAAGTTCTAATCGCAGCAGCTGTGAATGAAATTAATTGTGAATGAGTTAATCGAGGAAGTTAGGAAACGACTTTAGGCGGCGATTTTGATCAGCGCTTTTAGCCGACGATTTTTAACAATGATTTTAACCAACGATTCTAATCAATTAAATAGAAAGAGGAGAAATAGCCGAAGCACGCGATCGAACACGATTGCCAGGGGTTGGATCGAGCCTCGAGGCACTTAATGCGAGTTAATGCGCGATAAAAGATAAGGTAAATAGCTAGAAGGGAAAAGGTGGGGCCGGGGAAACGCATTAGAGTACCTTCGTTTGATAAATAGCGGCAGTGGTACTCTACCGCCGATTAGGCTTCTCTTTCTCGTATTATCTCGAATCTATTCGCTCGGAGGGTGCGAAATGTTTCGTTTCTCTTTTTTTTTTCCCCCTATTTCTCTGTGTTTACGCGTTTCACGCGGAATAGAAACGTTCCACGCGTCGTGGCCCGAATATGGTTGAAAGGAGTTTATGCGAATGGGTACGTAACGCGCGGCAGATAACAGGATTTACCACGAGTATCCGTTGATGCGCCGCGAGGAACACGTGGGAACACGCTACGCCGGCGTTGACGATTGAATTAACACTGATTTTCAGGAAGGGATAAGCTTGGGGCCTGGGCGAAGGTGTTACGGGACTGCTTCTGAGATTCCATACGGTTTTCTATCGAAGGTGATCGGTTTTGTTGGTCCTTGCAAACGACTTTGTTGATTAATCAGTGTTCAGGGTTGAAAGGGACGGACAGAGTGTAAAAAGGATAAAATGAATCATTCTAATAGATTATTTATGATTTTGCGACAATTATACGTGTCATTTGTACATTTACATATTAAAGATTTTACGGAGATCTTAACCAAAATTGTATTAATTTTTAACGACTTTATTGTTGTCTTTAATTGTTCGAAGATGTGCACGTTTCTGCTAAGATCACTTCACAGACAAGAACACTGAGTTTGACTAAAAAGGATAAAATGAATCGTTCTAATAGATTATTTAAAATTTTGTGACAAATGTTCATGTCATCTGTACTTTTGTATACTATAGATTTTATAGAGACCTTAACCAAAATTGTATTAATTTTCAACGACTTTATTGTTGTCTTTAATTGTTCGAAGATGTGCACGTTTCTGCT
>CM052094.1:4338227-4352676 GCA_028453745.1 Agapostemon virescens
ATCAAAGTTGAATGCGAAGGAATATCAAAGTTGAATGCGAAGAATATCAAAGTTGAAGTCAAGGAATATCAAAGTTGATTGCGAAGAATATCAAAGTGGAATCCAAGGAACATAAAAGTTCGATACAAGGGTTATGAAAGTAAAATATGCGGAATACTAAAGTTGCAAACAAAAACTACCAAAATTGAATCCAAGAAACACCAAAATTGAATTCAAAGTTAATCATCGCGTTGTTTGCAAGAGATACGAAAATGCTGACCGTGAGAGCAAGGTACAGAAGCGTCGTGCTAGAGGTTACAGGACGTCGATCAATGAAGACATCCTAGGAATCCAAATAAGTCGAATAATAATTTCCGTTGGCGGAGTACTCGGTTATGCCACCGTTGGCAATGGTCGGATCCTCAGGGGTTGCATCTGCACCTCCGTAGCGCGAAGTTGTTGCCGCGAATCGATCGTCGGGCTTTCGGGAGAAGGGTAGGAGGATGAGGAGGAGGAAGAGGAGGGGGAGGGAGTGTGCGTGGGGTGGAAAGCGGTAGCAGGAGCAAGCGGAGAACGCGGAGGAAGAGGAAGAGGAAGAGGAAGAGGAAAAGGGGTGGGCGGTGGTCGACGGTGGTGGCAAACGAACGAAAAAATGCAGCAGTCCGGTGCAGCGCGGCGGCCGATTATCGGAGACGAGAGACGTCCGTACGGACGTGCGGACGGATGGACGGACGCGGACGGTTTGACTTTGCATGAATGCGCAGATGCGGGTGCAACAGCTTGCGTAACGCGGCCGACAAAGAGCAAAAGGGAGACTTCGCACAGCCATATTGCCTCCTGTCAATCACAACGGCCGCGCGCGTTTCGTCTCGTCTCGTCTCGTCCCGTTTCGTCTGTTTCTCTTCTCTTCCCTCGTCTCTGGTCTCTCGCGGATCGTTGAATTTTCTCTCTCTCCTCTGCCAGCATCCACCATCCACTACCACCCTTCGAACAGTTCGCGTGACGTTCATCCCCGTTCGAAACCCTCTCTCGCCGTGTGCAACGAAAACCACCCACCCTCTCCGCCCTCCGCGCCGTACCCGGCACACGGATCGACACACAGAACGGGCCGATCGTTGCGGAGGAAACGCGACAATTTCGCCGATTGGACATCCCTGTTCTCGAGGAGCCACCGATTCATACGAATGCTGATGAGTCCGCCGATTGATCGGCCCCCGAGAGCCAGGTTTCGGCCGCCAGGTCACCGACAAAAGCGTGGCCGCCGGCCAATAAAATATATTGCCCAGATCCTCTCGGCCAACGAAGATCGCGAAAGATCGAGCGCCGATTGGGCAATTGCACGGCCCAGCTCGATCTCGCAGATTGATTCGACGAGGAGGTGGACCACTGCTATCCGACTCTCTCCTCTCTTTCTCTCTCTCTCTCTCTTTTTCTCCCACCCCATCTCTCTCTCCCTCTCTCTCTCTTTCTCTTCGCCAACGACTGATCAAATTCGGGGGAAAAAGTTTCTTCCGCTGATTGGACCCATCGTGGTTGTTTCAGCGACTACGGACGGAATAGATGCTTTGGAAAATAAAATTATTTTACAGAGATTGCTCGGGCGAAGTATTGCTTGTTGATATTCAACTTGGATCGTGCAAGTTGTCAGCGGACAGAAGAAATCTGTAAGAGAATTATTGTATCGGATGATTGCAAAACTTCGTACCCAATTTTCCAAAGACCCGAAGACTATTTTTTAAGAAGCGTCATGTTGTTTTGATAAAGACAAAATCGTTCGCGTGAAATTAATAACGACTCGTTTGAATAGAATAGATAATCGACGAATATACTGCCGATCTTTACGTAAAGTAAACATTAAAGTAAAAATTCTCATAACTAATATACTATTTTAAATGCAAAGGCCACTGAAATTTACGAGCATATTAAGAAACAGTTTAAATAAAATTTCAATGCCATTTACAAGTCGTTTTGCAATTAGTGGTCTCATAGTGTTTATTAGTCGGAGCATTTCTCGAGTCGGCGAGACCCGAAGTCTAACACAAAACCGCCGACGGTATTAATCAATTAGAGTACACACTGAATCAGAGAATTGATCGGACGAACGCGAACTAAGCCGACCGATAGTTTCGCGGTGCACCCTCCTGTAGCGTACACACGGTTCCAGCGCGAGATCTTCAAGGTGTATAGTATATCGTGGCCGGGATCGTTTGTTTCTGCGGACCGTTTAGCCAATTGCCGCAACAAAGGCGCTGCTGGCTCGCGGAGGGGTTGTTTGTAGCCGGAGTAATGGCCGCCGAGGTAACCCTCCTCCCTTGTCCCTTCGAGCTTCAGCTCCGGTGTGAGCGACCCACCCCCGAGCCGAAGAAAGACAGCGCAGCGCGCGGAGGGCGAGCCATTGTAGGAAAAAGCGAGAAGAGGAGAGAGCGGGCTTGAGGAGAGAGAGAGAGAGAAAGAGAGAGGGAGAGAGAGAGAGGGAGGGAGAGGGAGAGAAGCACGAAGAGGAAGAAGAGGAGAACGAGGAGGACAACGACGAGGAAGAGGAGGAAGAGAAAGAGGAGTGAACCGGGACGAGGTACTCGATCTACCCCGTACGGCGGAGCGTTCCGCGCGGCTGCAGGTTTTGTAGGTAGATATGGGGGCGGGTAAATCCGAACAGGAAAGCAGCCCGGCGCGTTCGAGAATCGGGGATTTATTCGGAAACTATTGCACGAGGGGGCGGTAGGTGTAGGTGGCGTAGGAATAGGTGGAGAGGCGAGTTTAGAGGGCATGGGTTGAACCGGTGGTATATACTCGGTCGAGCGACGTTCGGGGGTGGCAAGGAGAGCCCCAAGAGAGAGAGAAAGAGGTACAGAGGAGGACGAGGGTGGAGGATCGAGGGTGGTTCGGGTATATCCGGTGGTAGCTAAATGCTTCCACCTCTTTCCTGGTCGCGCCTCCGGATCCGGCGGCGTCGTTCGCCGGCGGATTCCCTCTAAACAGCTCGAAAACGCTCAAACGTAATATATTATCGGACGTATACGGAGCAGCGGCGTATTTATCTGAGCAACGACGGCGGGGGTGGCAGCGCGGAGCGACGCTGGCACGCCGGCCGGCCGAAAGAGGGAGCCGTCGTAAAGCTGCCAGCGCAAAGTATTGCATAAATAAGTGCGCCAGCGAAATATTCATGGCCGTGCCAAACCGTCCTTCCACTCACACTCGCCGCGTACACGGACGCGCACGAATGTAGACGCGTCTCTGTGTCGGCCAGCGGGCGCGAGCCGACCCTCCCTTCGCCCTCCCACGACCATCAACCTCCGCCTGAGCCGGATATCCCGCGTCGTTTCTATATCACCTACCCCCGAAAAGCGCGGATCTATTCATGAGCGTCTCTATCAGTAGCGCCTCTCGTCGATAAATTTACTCGCGCGCCCCGCTCTTTCCCGCGGCCCCCTGCGCCCCTGTTACCAGAAGAAGGCCCGTATTTGCGTACGGGCCAATACCCGGATAACGAAACAGTCCGAGACCGGTCGTAAATTCTCACCGAGAAACCGCTGCTACCGATGATTTCGTTTGATCCCGCTAAGTCCGCGAAATTGTTACTCGGCCAATCGGACTAGGCGATGCCTAGTTTCCCGAATGATCGTACCGTAACCTCTTGGTGTTTAGAGCTTCTGGATCGATTCTTCCACTTGCAATAACGTTTACTTGTATTTCAATCGTAAATTAAACCGTACTTGTGTGAAAATATTCTAATAGATTTTTAGGAAATTCTTAACACGTTGAATGCCGAGCGAATTTCGTGTATTTCAGCATTATTAAAGAGGATTGGTAGTCACTGTATAACGAAGCTCTCGCCTCATACTACGATCTGATTACCTTTCGCAATAATAAATCGATGTCCAATGCCATTAATTTAATGATAATCATTCTTAAAGGACGCAATGGTGCCGGTCACCGGTGATCCCTGTGACATTCAACGTGTTAACCCCTTGGCTACTGTGGGCGCCTATAGGCGCTCAGAAATTTTGCGCTCGACATAGTTTGGCTTGTGAAAATATCTTGTGAAATATTTTACGTTAATATTAAATTCCTTATATTTATACTTACTCGGTCCAAAGAAATAAATAATTCGTTTTAATGTAGTGAAATTCAGTGTTTTCACATATCGGAATATGTTTTCACAAAAATGCATCCCCACCGAAAAGTTCGCCGATCCCGGGGCACATCGTAACTGAATTTCTGCCGTATGATACGGGCGATGCGTATGAAAGTTTGCAGTAGTCAAGGGGTTAAAGAGAAATCACGATCTCTCGCATTTGAAAGAAACAGGGGACCGTTTGTTACGGTGAGAATAAACCATAAGTATTCGAGGAATCTATGTACAAGATCGCAGCTACGTCGATACAATTTGTCGAACCTCGAACCGATTTCAGGTGGTAACGTCTCTCAGGGTTGCGTGCGTTGTTCCCGGGTCGGAATAGACCGAAATGGCTCCACTAACCCCTAAACCGATACTCGCGGCAACTGCTATTACCGGTGAAAGCGACTACCATCGCCTGAACCGTTCGCGAAAGAATTCGGTCGATTCGGGGGTGAGTACTTAGACGTAACACGCAACGCTTGTCGGCGTTGGCGGAATCTCGGCGAAAGGGTGCAGGCAACAACGACGAAGGTAGACAAGAGAGAGAGAGAGAGAGAGAGGGGCTGCGACGGAAAAAGAGGTTGATGGAGGGGTAAACGCGAGGACGGAGGTGGAGGTCGAAAGAAGTCTCCATCAATAACGCACGTCCGCGCCTTGAGACGTGGAAGACCGCAAGATTAATCACCCTTCTTCTCTCGCTTTCTTGCCTACGTTTATACCCGTACGCACGACAATCGGGAGGAGCCCTCCGGCTTCTTCAAACAAACGTAGCCGCGACGCTCCGTCGAAGCTTATCCTCCTTTTCTCGCTTTTTATCCGTTCCGCTCGCTCTGCCCCACGGTTTTCGACGCATTCCGCTCGACGCTCGGCCGCGTGTTCCCGCCGCCAATCAGCCGCAAGAGAGATTTTTGCAAACGCCCACCGACTTTTTTGCCGGGCAATCGAAGCCCCCGCGACCACCGATAGTTAATTGCGAAAATATAAATGCCGGCTAATCGGACCGCCGAAACGTTTTTGCGAACGGTTTGCTCGCAGCGGCGCCAGAAGATGTCCCGGAGAAGAGTGTAATTAGACTGGCTGATTTAGAGAGTCCCGTGGAATTCCTCGAGGAGAGGGTCTGATTGCTCGTGTCTCGTCATGCGATCGATCCTTCGTTGGACAAGTCGAAGTTTTTTGAGATAATCAAGTAGCACGCGTGGTTTACGCAAAATATCAACCCTTAGCACTCCAATGGCTCCTCTGAGGCACACTGAAAATTGTCGAACTATTAGTCAAAACAATTTGTACATTACGAATGTTTGTAATTAAGAAGTTAGTCAAAATTGAAGCGTAGCCTTTCCTTAATTTCCTTTAAACAGTAATAACATCTTATTTAACCTGTTAACTGGGTATGACGAAATATTTCGTGAATAGAATGCTCATGACGACATTTTTCGTCATGGAAATTTGCCGTAATATTTTGAACACATTACATTTTATGTAGTTCTTATTCAAATAAATCAATTATATAAGTTTACAATTATACATAAACACTAAGTATTAAACATAGAAAAAAGTCCCCATTGTGAAACAAGTCGAACAAATGTTTACTCCTCGGTTAACAGGTTAATTGTCAATCGTATATTGGAGAATATTTGGGTCATTAGAGAATAACTAGTCACGCAGTAATTACAAATTTGTCTTTTCTTTTTGTCGTTGGGCGGAGAACAGAGAAAATAAAATTACTATAAAATAAGTCGTAGGCCAAGGGATTAAGATGAAAAGCAGCGGAGACTTATTTGTACTTTGGTAGCAGCTGGAAATGGAGTGAAAAAGAGAGAGAGAGAGAGAGACAGAGGAGAAAAGGAAGGGCAAGCGTTTCGTCCTGAGTCCGCTAAAGGACTCGTCAATAAGGCTGACTAGCGGACCCTGCCTTAGACACTAGAATATCGGAAAGCGGTTAAGAATGGTATATATGTATATATGAATCGGAGGTGGATAAGGTACCAGCGGGAAAGTCTCGTCCTGTTGCCCCTCTGTCGGTGAATGCAGGAGGTAAAGCCGCCACATGTACTCCCAAATATAGATTATAAATAAAAGCTTGATTTTACTACAAAGTTTGTTTTAGATTTCAAAATAAATTATTACTTATAAGTAGCCTTAATAGCACGTTTGGCTGCTGCAAAGAGAGTGAAGAGAGAGAGAAAGAGAGAAAGAAAAGAAAAGAAGGACGGGAGAGCGTTTCGTCCTGGGTTCCCTAGAGGATTCGTCAATAAGGCTGGCTATCGGACCCTGCCTAAGACACTAGAATATCGGAAAGCGGTTAAGAATGGTATATATGTATATATGAATCGGAGGTGGATAAGGTACCAGCGGGAAAGTCTCGTCCCATTGTCCCTCTGTCGGTGAATGCATGAGGTGCAACCGCCACAGCCGCCACAGCATGCTTGAAATCGTACCCGACAATTTCGAAAGGCAATTGCAGTATCTGTTGCACTCGTTGCGGATCGCCATCATTGCGTCGTGGTCGGTGCGGAACACAAAGGTGGGAGGCATCGTTCGGCTCTCATTTGGCTCTCGTGGACAGCGTTGTTGCAGATGGAGGAAGCTAATAAGACGCGTTGTGCAACGCACGGGGCTCTGGCATCGGCGGTTAAGCCCATAAACGGTGCCGGTATCGACATCAACAGCTCGCTGGGCTCCATTGGGGTGCGAGCCGGAGCCCAAGTTAAACACATGTTACGTATTAGCGAAGGATATTGGGAGCGGACCGTGCACCGGTTGTTTACCTCCAGGAATACGCAACTATTTCTGTTGTACAGCCGCTTCCGTAGATCCTCGCTCTGCGGGAATGTGTCTCCTCTGGCAGCGGGGATCGTTGACAGTTCGCCAACTGACAGAGTAAATCCAACGGAAGCCTCGTAAATTTCGACCGCGATGTAACGTTCGAATGGTCGAAATAGCTCGAAGGAAAACAACGGCCACTCGCTTTGACAGGATTCCGAAAAATTTTCGATCGTTTCCTTTCTCGTGGGGACTCGCCGAGGGTCGGAAACAGTTTTAACCCTCTTGAAACATTTCCACTCTGCTGACGTAATTATTATTGCAGAGAACGAGCCATCTGGGTGAGTACATTCGATCCAGTCATTTTCGTATGCTCGACTCAATGCTATTTTTAGCAGAGGTGAGAAAAGGCATCGCTTAAAATATTTATTTTTAATTGCTTTTACATCAATCGGATGTTACTTGATTAGGTACTTGTGGTACATTTAGAGAGTTGACACGTTGCTCAATGAAATATTAATTTCAGAGGTTAATTTTCAAACCATGGCTCTTTGCAATCAAATTGTTAGAGTCGATAACTTAGCATTCACAATTAAATAGTAATTTATATCCATCCTAGAGAATTTCATTAGAAAAATGGAAAATCGCCCTGTGCATTCTATAAACGCAGAAACTCCACAATCCGCTCACGGTAAATAAAGTAACGCTCCATTAACACATTAACAGCCCAACTGACGACCTCAAAAATTCCATAAAATCCAATTAATTTATTTAACGAAGCAACGATTGCAAACGTTAAATGTATGGCATATAGTTATCTATCAATCTTCTTGTATTCTTCAGATATCGACTAAATTAAATGCAACGACTATATTAACGTACAAATTTATTTTTAAACATGGACTAATAATTCTGTCACCCATATATGGGTGACATGGCAGTCAAAGTGTTAACATAAAAATCCCCACTCCCATAATTATTTACCCTTCGGCAGCAGTGCCCTTACACATAGATTTTGGAAGGTCGACGACTGAAATTGCAAATGGTGTCGAAGAACGTAAATTTTGTAATTGGGCAAAAGGATCGTTGTACGAGGGATTAAAATGGACCCGTTCGGCGATTCCGCAAGCATCGATAAATTCGATGAAATAGAGTCGTCGTCGAACGATAGGGAGTCGTGGTATTCGACACAAGAGCGCAATTGATATTCGCACCGTCGCTCGACGCGACGGTATGGGGTACAAGCTGGATAACTTCATTTCCGCGAGGTGGACGCGATCTTTACACCGAGTTACCTCCGATATCCAGCTGCGAACCGTTGATAACACGCTCTTCCCCCCCTTTCGCGGGGCCCCCCGACGGGGACGAAGAAGTTGGCCGGCCGTGAGGGGGTCGAGTGAAAGGGTGAAGGGAAAGGGGGTAGGAGGGGGACTGACGACCGCATCGTTTCTCTTCATCCGCAGCTGTAAGCCGAAGAAAGAGGGGGCGGGCTGGGTTTACGCGGTTTTTCTACCGCGCGTCATTAATATCCGTTGCTGCGACGCCTCCTCGCAATTTGTCAACATCTGATATTTAATTTCACGCCCTTTTACCTTGCCCGTGGCCTAACCTGGCCTGGCCCCCGCGAACGCCTCCGAGTTTGCCTTTGTTTGCGTGTGCGCGCGCGTGTTCGTGTAGGCGGATGCAGGTGCCGGTCGATCGGTCTTCGAAAAACTTCGCGCTGCGAAGAATGCGTCGCCGTTGACGAAGTTGTTCGTGACTTCTTGCCGGACGGCTACGCGAAAAACCGGATGGACGCTTGTCCTCGCAAATTGGGAACTTTACGGAGGACATCGGCACCGCAAAACTTTGCGGAACTAGGTGCCGATTTTTGGACGTGCGGTTGTTGAAGTCGGAAGGTTGTGGGAATGGTTTTTGAATGGTTTTAGCGTGTTCCTTTCGCCGGTGTTCTTGTTCAGAAATTTTGTATTCGTGTCTGGTTTAGTTTTTTATATATTTTAGTATTTTTTTAATATATTTCTTGGACGGGCGAGTGGAAGTCTCGTGAGTTTCTCGTTCCCCTGCGATCTACGAAGTATTTATTTTCATGAAAAATAGTATAATCCAACAATCGGTGGAGGATCGAGTACTTCGTGTTTCCTTGCGATCTATGAAGTATTTATTTCTATGGAGAATATTATAATCCAAAAATCTGTAGAGGATCGAGTATTTCGTACCTTCTAGCGAACTATGAAGAATTTATTTTCATAAAAAGTAGTATAACCCAAAAATGGATGGAAGATTGAGTATTTCGTACCTTCTAGCGAAATATGAAGAATTTATTTCCATAAAAAGTAGTATAACCCAAAGATGGATGGAAGATTGAGTATTTCGTATCTTCTTGCAAACTATGAAGTATTTATTTCCACAAAAAATAATATAATCCAAAAATCGCTGGACAATCGAGTATTCAAGATGGTCAGTGTAACACAGTTATGTTTGGAATAATCTGTTTGCAGGATTGACTAGTTCATGAAAGGTTTGCCACGGGACAGGATTAAAAGCTTTAGCAAAGATCAGACCTGTGAGAAGTACTACAGCATCCGAACTGGTAGAAGTTCGATTTCACGATTCCATTCATTCGTCGCTATTGTGAGATGGTTTGTTTACTGAATCATGCAAACATCGTTTGACAGATAGCCTAGGCATTTTGCGTGTAGGCAGCCAGTGCGTCGGATTAACATACAGACTATCGAGCATCCCGAACTTTGGTCAGGTTCCCTTGGGAAATCCGGAAAAACTGACATGAACGAAGTAGGGTGACGTTGCTGAAATGGACGAAGATAGTTTTTGGGTTGTACACCCGACCAGTCATTTTGACTGGTTTGGTAGAGAATAAAATTTTGTTAACAGAATAAAATTATTATTACACTTGTTTCCACGAAAATTATAAAGAAGAATCTGAACGAACAAATTGTTTTCCCGTTGTATTAGCAAAAATAAAACTGTAGACTTTGGACCTTCGTGCAAAATAAAAGATTGTCTAGATCATTTGCAAGAAACACGAACCAAGTAGAAGTTTCCTTCTTCCTCTAACGACTTCAATGGCCTAGTTGCAAGACATTCGTATTTTTAAATTCGCTTAATCTCTCTGTTCTTTGAAATGGCACCTCGACATTATTGTCACGAATGCATAAAATCCGTAGTCCAATCATCGAACAATGTCTCGGAAATCAGCTGCAAGAAACAGGAACCAAGTTTCCTTCTTCCTCTAACGACTTCAATATCCTAGTTGCAACACATTCGTATTTTTCAATTCGCTTAATCTCTCTGTTCTTTGAAATTGCACCTCGACAGTATTGTCAGGAATGCATAAAATCCGTAGTCTAATCATCGAATAATGGCTCGGTAATCAGTGACTCCGACGCAAGGATTCGGCTCCTGCAATCTCTCGTCGCCTCGCGTCCTTAATCTCCGAGCGGAGTGGATTCGGCGACATTTTTCACTCTAACGAGGACCCAGTTTTCCCCCCCCCAATTTTCCGGCCACTGTTTTCCTGAGGACCGGAGCCGAATCGCGGGGAAAACCGGATAAAATGAGAGACGCCATCGTCGCCGTTGAATCACGGGGCTGACCCTAATACGAACGCTAACGGGATTACCGACGACAGCTTCCGTCGCTCGCTTTTCCGCGAGGCGTTCGATTGGTTTCTGTGCCATGCCGGTCTAATTAGAGTGTATGAAGCCGAGGAGCTTTCGTAATTGCCTGGCTTGTCCTCTATCGATGGCTAATTCTAGCCCTCCGGGGATGAGCCGTAAGCCCCCGCCCGCTTCAAATCCGACGACACGTGCGCGAACGTTACGAAACCGACGGTTTCCCGCGGAAATTAATAGCACGGCAACCACGATGATGCGTATTATTGCCGGGTAAGTCGTGCAGAATCACTGCGTCGACGCTGATTGCCCGGAATTAACGGGAGATGTCCGAGAGACCCAGAGGACTGCGTTGCTCCAACGGTTTTACGAGAAATGTTGGGGTCCTACTCGATCTTGCTGTTTCTTCCCTGAGCTGTTGTACACGGTTAATGGAATCGGTTTCGATCTAACATGTGCGCAAAATTCTGTTCGTTTCTCATTAGAGGATATTGCCTTTTCTTTATTTTACAAGGCAGCGGAGAAGGAAAAGGAATTGCAGAGGGAGAGAGAAAAGGAAAGAAGAAAGGGGGCGTTTTGTCCTGCCTTAGACACTAGGTACTAGAAGGCGGTTAAGGACGATATGTATATACATTTGAGGTGGATCAAGTACTAGCGAGAAACTCGCCCTATTGTCCCTCTGTCAGCGAGCGCAGGAGGTACAGCCGTCACAGTATGAAACGCTTCCACAGGTAGGACGCGCGAGCTTTGTGACGCGGAAGAAATGTTTGCAAGGAAAAAGTAATTACAATTAAACCCTGGGATCATTCCTTTCAACATTTTCTTCTTGAGGATACCTTGTGCAGATTTACTGCAGCATTTAACATTTGATTTGAAAATGTATTTTTGGTGTTACTTCCTCTAGATACATTAGTCTTGATTTTGGAACCGCGTTGGTGGCATTTAACACACCTTTACCGTGTAACTGAATGATTATGCTTGAACATTTTTGCATCGGAAAAATTTACTATAATTAACCTCTAAAACCATTCCGTTCAAGGTTTTCCATCTTGTAGACACCTCGTGCAGATTTACTGCAAAATTCCGCGTTTAACCCTCGATTGACGCATCATTCCCACAGTTTCACAATTGATTTAAAAATATATTTTTGGGGATACTTCCACTCGATACGTTATTCCTGATTTCGGAGCGGAGTTGGTGGCAGTTAACGCGACTTTACCGAATAATCCGACGATGACGACCGAAAAGGAAGCAGAATTATATCTGAAATCGTGAAAGTTTGAAAGATTCCCCGAGGTAGGTCGCGCGAGCGTTATGGCGCGGAGGTAGGCAGCGAGGATCAGCGTGTGAAACACAATTGGTATTAATGCGGGAGTGGTATAAGGTCGAGATAAATGATGGCTCGCTTTTAGCCTTTTGCTCCTTTTCCATTCGAATGGAAAATGGATATTAATGGGTCCCGGCGAGTCGCGGCAGGACGGGGTGAGGCGAAACGAGGCAGCGCGTCGGTGGTCAACGCGCGAGCGCACACCGATGCAGCCTGTTGCCGGTGCGTTTGTCAGTGTGTTTACAGAACCACGCATCCGCACCGGCCACGAGGCCAGGCCGACTCTAAAGCGTCGTGGATGGACTCATCAACCTGGACATGCCTCGCTGATTATACAACCTCGCTCTGCTCATTACCGTTGCTCCGAAAGCGACGGACGTTTAGTCGTCACATGAATTCGTCGGCCACCGCGTGCCCGCCGTGATTAGTGACGGTATCAAGCGGCTCGTGAAACATTCGCGCTATTGTTCGCGCATGGATGAAGTATTCCGCGTACTCCATCGGACGAATTTCACATTTTCATCGTGAATCGCCGGATAACTTTGTCGTTCGCGTTCAATTCCGTCTCTCTCGTCGATTCGAACATTCTTTTTCTTTGCAACGTCATAGTATTTGTTGAGACGTTGCTCAAGTACGATGCCTCGTAAAAGCACATACTCGCTCCGGCTCAAATTAATGAGAAACAGCGTTAAATTTAAACGCGAGTCCCGACCGCAAGCTTGGTTTTTGATGGAAGTATTATTTTGCGTATGACAGTCGAAATGTACAAGCGGGATTTGATGCGTTTGGTTCCATTGCCTGCTTATATACTATTTTGGTGTCATTAAGTCATGAAAAAATGAAGCACCATTTTTTCTATTGTCTAGAGCGTTAAGTGTAGCGGGAGCGCAGGTTTTCGCAGATAGGTAAATTTGTATAATATTTGAAGCTGCGCTAGATTCAAGAGACGAGCTTCTTTTCGATATATTTGATATTGCGGAGGCTCTATTTTTTACGCTTGCCAACTAATGCACGATTGGACGACTTTCCAAAATTCTAGCGTCTAAGGCAGAGCCTGCTAGGTAGCCTTACTCTGCTCATCTTCTACCAGGTCCAGGACAAAATGCACCCTTTCTTTCTTCTTCTCGCCTTTTTCAACCACCGCCACAATACCGTTTAGTGTTAATATCGTGTCTGGATCGATTCTGAGTAAAATCGTGTAATATAGTTATTTAGGAACTGAACAAATGGCTTGGCGAAACGTTTCGACGGCGAGACAGCTGCTACCGGCGAACGCGTTGATCAGAATAATGAATATTTCTTGAATTTCGGTGGATCGAAGCGAGCAGCGGGCCAGAATGGTCGATAATTGAGTGAACACGGGGTAGTTGGCGACTGGCGTGCTCATTTGATTCGAACGGGATTTGTAGTGATTAATTAAGTGCGAAACACGGCCGGTACAAGACGGAGGAAGAAACGAGCGGACCGGCAACGTCCATCAGGCTACCCCACGGGATACCTATTGCTCGGGGCGTGCGGTCACTTCCGTTTCCCTTGGAACTGACCATCTAACGCCATAACCACCCCCGTAGCCCCGTCCATCCCCTCACGTCATAGCAACGTCGTATCCCTGCGGTTTCGCATCGCGCGCGCCCCGGCACCACGTACAGCCCTCATCCCCGATGATTAACGGCACCCGGGAGGCCAGCCTGGCGTCTATTATCTTCTGGTTGCCGCTACGTTTATATCTACTTGCTACTACCACGGTATATCAGCGGCTATATCGGAGGAAGAGGGAAAAAACGACTATGCTAGGCATGCTCGCTTGCTCGCTCGCTCGTTCGCCTGCTTGCCGAACGATGAAAAATGCTGGTAAACGACGGACAGGGGGTTGTTGGGTACGGTGTCGCGACATTCCCCGTGCTCCACTTTTTACATGGTGATTCGAATTGCTTGTACCGACGACTTTCGCGAAATTGGGGGCTCCGCTTGGCCACCGATCATCGGGACGCCAGTTTGATGGGTTCGCGACGAACGTCAAATAATGTGGAAAACATGTTTATTCTCTTAACAAAATTTTATTCTCCACCAAACCAATCAAAATGACTGGTCCCTAATTATTTCTTCCGATTTCTTTCGATTTCAAACAAATAACGTGGAAAACATGTTTATTGTTTCCTTCGACTAAATTCATTTTCCAAATGGATTAATGTATTTTGTTATTTTTCATTTCCTCTGTATTGCAACGATTTTTAGATGAATGTTTTTGAGATTTGTTAGTTAATTCAAATAATTTAGCTATGCATGTTACGTATTACCAAGCGCGCTACGAGGAACAGTTTTCGTTCATCAATTAATGAAAATGTAATCGAGAGAACTATTTCAAATACTGGGTAACAAAGATGGCGGCTATCTTTTCAACGACATATAAAGTTTTCAGAGTACCACCAACTCTAATGTAATATTATTAATACTTATAGGCACACTTACACAGAATGTAGAAGCTACAAGTAATGAAAATCATTTTCATATTTAGTTTCAGACAGGAATATTCTTCCGTTAACAATTTTGTTAACGCTAAACCTACCGAGCATTAAAATTGGCTAGTATGCATTGTCTCATAAAAATTACAAGATTTCATTTTCTTTC
>CM052094.1:4361601-4371873 GCA_028453745.1 Agapostemon virescens
CACAAAGTAGGAAAAGAAATTCCAAATGCTACAAATTTAAACGAAGCAGGCAAACTCATCTGAAGTTTATAAAATCTATAGAGATGTAGGATGATGTCCAAACACTGACATAGTCATCTAACCTAACTGTTGAAGCAATGCCAAAGACACAAAGTAGGAAAAGAAATTCCAAATGCTACAAATTTAAACGAAGCAGGCAAACTCATCAAAAAGTTTATAAAATCTATAGAGATGTAGGATGGTATTCAAACACTGACATAGGCATTTGACCAAGCTGCTGAAGCAACGCCAAAGACACAAAGTAGGAAAAGAAATTCCAAATACTACAAATTTAAACGAAGCAGGCAAACTCATCTGAAGTTTATAAAATCTATAGAGATGTAGGATGATGTCCAAACACTGACATAGTCATCTAATCTAACTGTTGAAGCAATGCCAAAGACACAAAGTAGGAAAAGAAATTCCAAATCCTACAAATCCAAACAGATCAGATAAACTCTTTCAAACTTCTTAAAATACAGGTATAAAATCTACTTGAAATACTTTTAATCATCTGTCGAAGTTCATTATGCAACGTTCAAGATTGAAATAATAAAAAGTTCCAAATTCTGCAAATCATAGCAAAACAGCATAACTGTCCCAAAGTTCATAAAATCGCTAGAGATATGGGGAACAGACGAATATGGAGATAGCGATAAAGTCTAAATACCGTTAATCGTATATCCGAGTCGATGAGGCGACCTGGAGGAACGAAAGAAAAAGAAGAAGAATTTTAAAAAACTCAGGATTTTGCCGGGGCAAAAAAAGAATTCTGGCAGATAAAAAAATCCTAAAAAGTAGCGAAACCAGAACGTTCTACGTCGGAACGACTCACGGGAGCAAACAGAACGAAGCGGCGACGGTCTGGAAGCCCTTCGTCCAGCAGGTGGCAACGATTCGCGCGATCCTAGGGTCGCGTGGGTGGAGAACCAGTTAATTTCGCGCTCTCCCGAGAGAGAGAGAGAAAGGGAGAGAGAAAGGGAGAGAGAAAGAGAGAGAGAGAGAGTGGAACGCATCGAGGCGCGTCGCTGCGCAAAATGTAAATACCTGAATGTATACAGAAGGTCGGCGGTGGAAAGACGCAAGGGGGCCGGGGGCAGAAGCGTCGCTTCTTATGCAAATCAGGCGGAAAAACTCGCGTGTTTTCACCGTGTTTTAATTATTCAAGCGACAACTTTCCGCAATGAAATTAGAACTCGCGCAAGTCGTGACTCCCGGCGACAAGTGTTTTGCTTATGGCCGCCGCCCAGCCGGCATAAAGCGGGCTGCCAGGGGTGTATCTAAATCCGCGGCAAGAAACAGAGAAACTCGACGACGGGGGTGGGCGGCAGGGGGAGGAAGGGAGGGAGGGAGAGAGGCTGAAGAACGTTGGAGAACGGAGTTGCTAAGGGGGTGGACGGGGGTTCTCGGGGGACGGAAGAAAATTAAGAGAGTAAGGAAAGCCTGGTGTACGTTATCCCCGGCGGGTAGCGTCGAGCTCAGCTCGCCGGGAACGATGTCAACCGGCTGTCTGCGAAACTTCGAAACAAAACGACGCCAAGCCCGGAATCTAGGTTGACGCCCCGTCGTCCCTGCGGATCTACCAAGGAGATTCTTTGCAGCACAGAGAAAATTGCACGATCCTGGCGAACCCGACCCCGTCGGGTTTCCTCGCGAGCGGGTCGTACGAAAAATTTTTTCGTCCGTGGTTAACGGTTCGAGATGTGCTTCTGTAGAAAACTGAACGGCGTAGGAATCTTTCTACAATGTGTGTTCAGGAATTAATAATTTAATCGACTTTATTCACTGTTTGAAAATTGGACGTTGCAGAGGTACGCGTTTTTTTGCAATATCTTTGGACACGACTAGATATTTCGTACAAATCTTTATTTGGCGCTAGGTTCAAATGGCTTTGATCCATTCATTCGTTAGAGGAGAGTGAATCCCTTCGCGAAAAGCAGAATGTTTAACAAAATTCGTCTGAAATAAAATATTACGATTTTCCATAAGGATCTCCAACCTCGTCCTCAATTTTTGCAATATGTTTTTATAAAAATGTGAATTTATCCTTGTTCACATTCTAGAACGAATACCGTTGAACACAGCCTATTACAAAAATTCAATCGCGATCCTAAATCATGTCCGAATGCATTCCAGGAAGTCTTTTGCCGTTACCTCGTTCGATTTTCTAGTAATAAATTCCTAAAGACGACCGAATCCTGACGCGACTTTAAGCGATTCTTTTCTAGACCGTCCAATTTTTTAAAGATCGAGAAGCAAGTTCTTGAGACATTTTCCCAACGAACGATTAGAACATCTGAACGGAGCAAATTGCTACGTGCCATATAAATGAATAACCGTTTACAGGTTAGCTGTTGAAAGTGCCTGAACGCGCGGCACGGCGAAATCAAGTTTCGCCTGGACGTATAAACTCGTTGTACGAATTCGTCATACGGACTCGCTCGTCGAGGAACTTCTCGATCCGGGCTCGGCAGTAATTCCGTCGATATAAATTTTGAATCGGTGCTCGCACTCGAATTTCACGCCCTCGGCGTTGAAGTCTGGCTGGCAAATATAACTGGCGGCGCGTAGCCTGTACGGAGCCGCTAGTTATTCGGCAGTAACAATAGCAGTCGTGCCACCCGGAGCATACAGGCCGTTTGTATGAATGAAATTATTCGCTTCTAGGAATATATAACCGGATGGCGAGAACGGGGGTGTGAACCAGTCGAAGAACCCCGCCGGAAAGAGGAAAGAGAGAGTCTTTGCCACCCAGCCCGGCGGAGTTCTCTTTCGGTATACATATACTTAAGCTGTTGATTGCACGGCGGCAGCTGTGTTTTATGCGCTCGAGTCGCGACTCGGCCTTTTCTTATATTATATTATATCGGTGTGTTAAACGCCGGCGCGTTCCTGTTCCTACAAACTGTGAATATTATATTCGAGAGCTGCAGGGGAACAGCGCCTCGCACGGTTTTTACGGAATCGAGACGAGCACGGTGCCTGCCTATGTTCGACAACGACCCGCTGCACCGTTTTGCATCCCCCGGAAATATCCTCGAACTACCGAGACCGCGGTAAATTTCACGAATTTCTTTCGTTGTAAATCTCCGGCTGCGGTCGAGGCACGTCTATGAATTTAGTGGGTTCTGTTCGGACGAAAAAAGGGCGACCTTGCGACAAGACACCGTGCAGCAACGATGTTATACGGTCTACGGAGTTGATTCGGTTGCTTTTTTACGTCTTCGCTGGTGGAACTGATGTTCACGTTCGTTCAAGATACAGTACCGTTGTTATTTAACCTCTTAGAGGTTAATCAACAAGTTTACTTAGAACAGCGGATTTCGTTTTACGATTTTCATATTGTACAACGAAGCTGAGCACGGGAAGTACGAAAAAGTAGTCTTCCGAAGAGTTTCAAAATAGTGTCGCATTATTCTCAATTTGATAATCCAACTGCAAAATGAAATTAATTGGTATTCAACTCCTGTTCGTAGCAACCGCGACAAGATATTTTGAATTTGCATAGAGATCTGCAATTTAATTACAAATATGGTCTACACAAGAGTGAGTGGATAGAAGATGGAAACAACTTATTGTAGGAATAAAATCTTTGGAGGTCTTAAACACTCAAACAATTTTTCTCAGGCATTTTCGATAATTCGACAGGAAGTATTTTTAACCTTTTAGGCACAGCTGAATTTTGCGCGGGGCTGTTTCTCTGTACGGCAGAGTTCAACTCGAATTACGTGTAAATGATACGGCACTGCATTCTGTGACGAATAATGCCATTCTCTAGACGAGTACATTAGAATGAAGTGTTTGATCATAAAATTATAATTTTTCTTAAAAATATGACACACGTATGTTGACTTTAACAATTTACTTTAATAATTAATAATACAATTGTGGCTCGTCGTTCAAGAAGATGACATCCGCGAAAGCCACTATAGTGGCTCATAGTGCCTAAGAGGTTAATAATAGTTTGGAAGAGAGACTTGCAGAAACAATTTGGTGGCGTCAAACGATACCATATATTACTATGTGACTCAGTTGATGCAGTAATAATTCAATTATTAAATTTTATTATTAGCTTAATGAAATTGTAAATAATTTACAAACGTTTGGTATCTGGGCTACTCAGAAAATAATTGATACAGAGCAGGAAGCAGTACTTGTGTCGAAGAAGCTTTGACAGAAGCACGTAACGTTCTATTTCGCTGTTATATTAGGTTGGGGAAAAAGAAATCCATTATTTTAAAGTCTTGAAATAAACGTAAAAGCAATGGATTTCTTTTTCCCCAAACTAATGAATTGTCTGTTCTTTTCTGCAACGTTTTGAGGGATGAAGACGTTAGAATAATTTTAATTTTTCATTTTCCATTATGTTTACGTTTATTGCAAGACTTAAAAATAATGGATTTCTTTTTCCCCAACCTAATACTTTTTTAAAAATGCAGTGTTCGAAACGATTTAAAAGGGGCTTTAAAAGCTGCGACAGAAGCACCTCACAGTTCGACTTCGTCATTATGCTTTCCTTAAAATACTGAAATATTTCGAAACGATCGAAAAGGTGCTTGGACGGGTGTCAACGCTGAAAATATTGACCCGAGTCAAAAATGCCCCCCTTCGCAAAACCGCACATCTCAGTACCCGGCGAGTCAATTAGGAATATATAAACGAGCGAGAAAACTTGCCGATCGAATTCGCCAATCGCGCACCAGTTGCCAGAACAAAGTCACCGTTCGAGCAACAAAGTTCCCGGCCGAGTCTCCGCACATTCTCCAGGCATCCCCGTCAGAAGCGGTCCATGCTGGAAGAGAGAAGCGAACGGAGAAAGACAGAGAGAAAAAGGAAAAAGAAATAGTCCAAAGAAAGGGATTCGTTGGTGGCTGTAGCTGGCTCATTGTGCTCCCAGGTCTGGCAGCAGTCGGAAAGAGACGCTGCCAGGGAGAGAGTCAGCCTTATTTATGGCTATATTAATCCTTAAATGGTATCTAATGTCACACCGGCACGGACAGATCTATCTGATGGCAGGGAGCACCAGAAGGACCGAGGGAGAGCGAAACGAGATAGAGCAAGAGAGCGAAACGATGCAAAGCGAAAGAGAGAAAAAGAGAGAGGGAGAGAGAGAGAGGATCCCATCCAACAGTTCTCTGTAGGACTTGCTATTGTCGTACGTATTCATACGTGTGTTTTTGTGCGTCCGTGCTGCCGCTGCCAGGCACTCCTATACCACACCGGAGTACAAACGACGGTGTCGAGTTACCGGATGGTACACCACAGGGTGTCCGTGACTTATACCCTGTTTGGTTACCCTGGTTCTCAGCTCCGCCTCTTTCTCACTCTCTCCCCTTGGCGAGCTCTCTTTTGCTCCATGGTGGCTCTCATTCTATCCCCCTTTGGAACCCCCTTCTCGCACCATGGAGTCCGGCGTGCACTGTGTGCCCCAAGGTTCGTGCCGCGCCGTCGCTCCTGCGACCAAGATGTTTTGCGAAACAAACGTTTGTATCCGCACGCTCGACCGACCGAGAAACCCCATCGGCTATGGGGGCCGCGACGATAATAGGCGACCGACCTTTGACACTTTCGCAATTACCCCCGCAGACAACGCCAAGCACCATCCAACTCGGCTCCTATTTGTCCCGTGATTAACCCCTCTACCCATCGCTGCGTCCTCTCGGCGAACCGATAAGCTGTGCTCGCTACTGCTTGCTGAAAGATCCGCATATTTTTGTCAGATTGCCTTTGGCTGTATTCATGGCTTCGCCATATTGCTGGGAATATTGATATGATACTGGAAAACGGGTTTTACGTGTTGGCTTGTTTAACACTTTGAATGACATGTCAGCCATATATGGGTGACGGAATTATTTGTACGGTTTCTAAATCAATTTTTACGTTAATACATTGATTTGTACCAAAGTTGGTGGTTATGCAGAAAGTGCAAGGAGGGCAAGCACTTTACGGCATACATTTTTGTTTGGCGTCGACCGACGGTCGGAGTCGCCTGGGGGCCGGGACCACTCAGTAATGAGCGCGCGAGGAGGCAATGAGATGGCGGGAGGTTAGGAAGAAAATCGCGAACAGCAATTTGAATATAACTGAACTTTACTCGAGAGAATTGATACAAGAGAGAGCTGCTCCGCCAGGGGAGAGGCTTAAATATTCGTTGAACGGCCGACGTGGTCATACGAGATTGGTTAGAATTTGGTGAATAGTAGGTTCGAGATCCGAAAGGAGGAGGTTTCCGATAATTGACTCTGACAAATATTGTGGGACCTCGCCCAAGGTAACGATCGCTACGCGACGCAAACACATTCCAGAGAGAAAAAAATGCATACTGGAGCGAACGCTCGACGGTAACTGGAACGGCCGGTAAATCCAAATTCGAATCCCGAACAATTTTATTTTTCCCATTTTTATTTCAGTCAATATCTCATTCCGATTTTTTTTAAATTTTGTGGCTGCTGGTTTGGCAGTCAAAGCGTTAAGGAATTATTATTTTGTCAGCCGACGGTTGACAGGGCTAAACGAAACGGTTAATATATCATCCTTGAAAAACATATAAAATGACGCTGTGACTTGGTCGACAACAGGATAGTAATGATCAAACCTTGTCAATTTAGTAAATGACTGATTCAGTTGCTTATATTATTCTATTATATTCGCGGGCTATTCTAGTATATTTCTGCATTTTCTGGATTATTATGCATTCTAGTAAATTCTAATAAATTATTGTATACACTCTTGCATTCTAATATAATTCTTGTTCATCATGGTAAATTTTGTATATTCTTGTATATACTGGTATGTTATGTCATATATTGGTATATTCTGCTTTATTCTAGTATATTCTGGTAGATTCTACTATAATCTTGTATTATCAGGTTTGTTGTGGTACAGTTTAGTACATTCCAGTCAATTCTTGTATATCCTGGTGCATTCTTGTATACTCTCTTATATTCCATTATGTTATGTCATATATTGGTATATTCTGCTTTATTCTAGTATATTCTGGTAGATTCTACTATAATCTTGTATCATCAGGTTTGTTATGGTACAGTCTAGTACATTCCAGTCAATTCTTGTATATCCTGGTGCATTCTTGTATACTCTCTTATATTCCATTATGTTATGTCATATGTTGATATATTCTGCTTTATACTAGTATACTCTGGAATATTCTAGTAAATTTTTGTATACTCTGGAATATTCCTGCTACTGACGAATGCTCCTTTATATACCGTACACTATTTTCTAAACGATAACACCTTGCATGCTATATGTACTTTAATTGCATAACAAAATGTTTCGAAGTAAAAATGCAACGGATTCCACGTGACCCGTGTTTAATGTCTAAAATGTGCAACAACAAATTGTGGCTATGACTTCATGTGACCGATGCGTTCTGGCTAATTGTCTCGACTTTACGCTTCCGCTGGGGTGCTTCAGTCCTTGGCAAAATCGCCCCTTAAATCTAAGCACTTAAAGCCACAGACGTTATAATTTCGTTGCATTCCAACAAGAACAATCTGTAACCCATCACAGCATGTTTTACTTCAAACAAACCATACTTTCCTATCGTAAAAATAATCCTAACGACACAGGTCGTCGAGTGGATGCCGCATATATGCGACGCTCGGAGCGAAAGGGTTAAATGCTACAAGCAAAGTTGCGTTTCAGTTGCGGAAAACGCTGGTGGACGCGGAGTAATTTGTGCCGGAACGTTCGGAAAGAAAAGGAAGAGCGAAGGTTGACGAGCGTCGCGCACGAAAGGAGCATGAACGGCTGCTGGAAGGAAAGCGAGCATGATTCCGAGCAGGAAGCGCAGCACGGTCTCGAAAAAGCGGGAGGAAGGAAGGTTCGCCGCGGAATAATGCACGGCGGGGTGCACGGCGCGCATTTAATCCAGCAATAACAGAAATATCAGTAGAGGAGCACAATGGCCGGCGCAGATATATCTGTTATATACGAGGTACGATGCTACCAGGCGATCCACATGTACACCATGGCCGATGGTGTGCGGCTATGGCGGGGTGTCGTGTCCTGTAGAGGAGAGCGTACGACACACAAGGTAACGGCAGCACCGGTGGAGGCCAGCCTGGCCGGAGTCCGGGTTATTGAGGTGTCACAGCCAGCGGCACCAACAACGTGCGAACCAACCGAGCCGAGGCTAATGAATGGCATCCTCCCTTTTCTTTTCTGCCTATGAAAAATTATTGTTGTTGCTAAGCGTCGTACGGGGGCCCTCTCGTGGGGCCGACCCACCGCCGTGATGCCCCCTCCCTCCTTCCTTGGACCTAGCTACAGGGTGGCCCGCCAAGTTTAAAGGAATCCGAAACGGGAGATTCCCCAGGTGATTCGGGAATATCGTTTTCCTTTACCAACTTGAGATTCGAAAATTCGTTCTAGGGTTGTTTATGGAAAATGCGGAGCCATCGGAGCGAGGCTGTGGCGAGAGATTCAGCGCGGCGTATGACGGAACATCGGACGTATTCGGATTGATCGCGTTTTTGGTTAGTAAGTTGACAAGGAAGAGGTGCTAAGTGCTAAAGGATAAAAATCAAGTATATTACGTAGTTTAAAGAAGACTGGGATTAGGTAAATAATTTTTAAACGATTTAATGTATGCAATTTTTAATGTTGCCTTGGAGATGCGATTAGAGTGCTAAAGGATGAAAATCAAGTCAATTATGTAGTTTAAAAAAGATCGGGATTAGGTAAATAATTTTGTAACGATTTAATGTTGCATTGGAGACGTGATTCGAGTGCTAAAGGATAAAAATCAAGCCAATTACGTAGTTTAAAGAAGATTGGGATGAGGTAAATAATTTTTAAACGATTTAATGTTTGCAATTTTTAATGTTGCCTTGGAGACGCGATTCGAGTGCTAAAGAATAAAAATCAAGTAAATTATGTAGGTTAAAAAAGCTCGGGGTTAGGTAAATAACTTTTAAACGATTTATAGTATGCAATTTTTAATTTTGCCTTGGAGGAGCGATTCGAGTGGTAAAGGATGAAAATCAAAGATGCAAAATATCAATTACGTAGTTTAAAAAAAGATCGAGGTTAGACAAATAACAAGGAAGAGGTTGCTTGATGCTAGGGCTACCGAGCTTCAACATTGACTGGTGCATATTGTCTCATGGAAATGGCAAAATTTAATTTGTTTGGATTATTCGCGATTTTTATTGTTAAGTTGAATGGAGGGATCAATTTGGAGGCATATATTGGGTTGTCCGGAAAGCTTGTGCCGATTTCGAGGGAAGATTGAAACGCAATTAAGTTCTGGTATATGTTTATTAAATTATATATGTGCCATTCTGTTCCACAACGTTTCTCCATCTTTCAGGTAACTTTATACAATAAAATGCATGTTATTTGTTGTCAGTAATTTTAATATATTCGGACCTGTCTTTATGCCACCTACCGAAAATCGGCACGAACTTTCCAGACTACTCAATATTTCTATGGATGCAATTTAACCCTTTGCACTCGAAGCCGTTTTACCTTCGAAGACCAAGGCACGTCTTCGGATCTCGAAAATTTCACTTTACATGGTTTATTTCCTCTTATGCATATTCAGGTTTTTACTATTATTCGTCTTTACAACAGTGCAACTATTATCACTTTCCTGGATGGAAATATAGTGATGTAAAGATTATTTCAAATAATGGCGTTGCAATTTGTAGTTGTAATTGTTAGTATCAAATAATGGCGTTGCAAATTGTTAATATCTTCAATAATTGTGGAATAAACAATCTGACAATGGTCATTTGATCCACTGTGGTAGGTTTAGTGTTCTCGGGATCGTTCCTTTCAATCATGCTCAAACTTTTCGGGATATCCTGTGTATACACGTTTAGAATAACGCAGAATCTATGTCATCGGTATTCGGTTAGGAAATTTGAAATGTGGGTCGCGAAAGTATACTTCATATCACGGTAACGCGGCAGCATACGCAGATAAGGGAGACTCGATCGCGTTCCATACTCGTTTCACTCTTTATAATCTCTGCCGATACGCGTAAATAAAATCCGATAACTGAATGAAAGCATGCCACTGGCCTGTAACATAAATTCATTTGGTAAATAAATTTTTCTGCGATTTAACTTATAGCAATTTTCAACGTGTTCTTAGAGACGCGATTCGAGTGCTAAAGGATAAAAAATCAAGTCAATTACGTAGTTTAAAAAAACTCGGGATTAGGTAAATAATTTTTAAACGATTTAATGTATGCAATTTTTAATG
>CM052094.1:4390949-4404992 GCA_028453745.1 Agapostemon virescens
ATCTACCATTTCATATCTTTCTAAGCACACATCTTGTAAAACACTAGTCATCGTACAAAGCTGCAATTCAAGAAATCTCTACAATCCTTCCCCTAACACCGTCCAACAACCGATATTCTATTCGCCGAAGCGAACGTATATAAAATTCAGCTTCGATCTGAAAAAAAGAAACCAGAAGAGGTGCCCAAGAATAAAACTGTTGTTTAAAAAATAATAACAAAGTGGTGTCTGTACAAAGAACAACATTTCCAACCACTTCACACGGCAAGGACAGTGAACCGGCGCAGACCGCAGCGAAAGGATCAAACCCTCCGGAATCAATCATCGCCAGACATCATCTCGCCGAAAAAAAGGCGCTGAAAAAAGGGGCACAAGGTATCTGAACCTTCGGCGGGGTTCGAGGGGGTATTTAAGTCGACGGTGGCAACAATGAGCATCCCCTAACGCGATCTCGTCCCACGAAAGGAGCATCGGGCTCGCATCGCGTCGACTTATGTTCCTGGTGTGTATGGGCAGTCGTAAAGCGACTAAATCCGCGTCACCGGTCAAAAATAGCGCGAAGGGAGATGTGTATGGGGGTTCTAGGACGAACGGTGTGTACCCTCTTTGCCAAGGGTCGAGTCTTTTCTTTGTGGAGGGGGCAAGGTGGGACCAGGGGATCACAATGAGCCGCGGCTGCTCACGCATTGTGCCCCCCCCCCCCTCTCTAGTTCGGTCCCGGTCCTAATCGGATTAGAGCGTCCACTAAAAAGAGCAAACGCCCAAATCGCATTTATATTAGCTTCGTGAATGAGTCGTAAATATTTATGTTGCAGAAACCCGTGTGGAAGTGCGGCCACCGCTAATCGGTTCACCGATGTCCTCACAATCGCAGACCCTTCCGGAAAACTTGCTCCTTCCGAGCCGTTCTCTGCCTGTTCACAGAGCTCCTGACAAATTCGAGGGTGTTGCCATAAACATTCTATGTTCTCGCGACGTGTTCTCGAAGATTTTCGAACTTGCTGGTTTGATAATCTTCTTTCCGTCATATATCCTGGCTTTGTCGATTTGCGACGGTGTCGGGATTCGGTCGACAGCTTGATCGTTTCGGATTTCGATGGATTTGTATTGTGGGCATTTCGAGTTTGTTTAAACACCCAGGTTTGGGAGGTTGTATGTCTCCACGGTGGACAAGAGTAATTTTTCTTTTATGCTCAAACAGTGGACTATTTTATCTAGCAACAACCCCTGCAAGAAGAATCATCCGCAATGCCCGCCATGTTCACAGAAAATCAAGTTTTGCAATTATAATTTCTGTGAAGTGAATTTTAATCCTTCTGCTTTGTCGATTTGCGGAATAACAATGTTAATCTTCGATCCACAACTTAATTGTTTCGGATTTCGATGAATTTGTATTGTGGCCATTTCGAGTTTGTTTGAACATCGAGGTCCAGGAGGTTGTACGTCTCCACAGTGAACAGGAGTAATTTTTTTTATGCTCAGACAGTGGACTATTTTATCTAGCAATAACCCCTGCCAGAAGAATCATCCCCAATGCCCGCCGTGCCCACAGAAAATCAAGTTTTGCAAATATAATTTCTATGAAGTTAACTTAAAATCTCTAAATTCAGAAACAATAAATTGCAGGGCAATTTGAATTTAACAGATAGCCTCGCTATGAAAATTACAATGTGCTAGTGCATCGAGTACAAGCGAAGAAAACATATCGCTAATTATAAATGAAGAAACTGCTAGTTCAACTCTTCAGATAGTTGATAGATACCGTTTAGACATAAGAATATCACAACTACGAGGATCTGAAAAAGAGGGTTTTCAGCGTCGATACTAACAACGAACACCACTGGCAAAGGGCTAAAACAATTTCCCCAGGAACCTAACCCCCCTTCTCTCTTTCTTCGCAAGTCGCCCCGCCGAAAAATCGCAACTTTGTCGCTTAATCGCCATTGTGTACCGACATTCTGCGACAGCTCCCGTGAAGTCTCGTCATCGAGCGCGTCTCGGGCTCGCAGGGGCGGCTAAGAAGCGAAAGACGCCAATGGCGGGGTACGGGGGCGTTGGCGTGAAGGAGAAGAGGAGAGAAAAAAAGAAGCCAACACCTCCGGCGAAGTGTCGAAGAGCCGCCCCCTAATTATTCGGCATCAGCGAGTCTTTAGTCCGTGGGACGCATCAATCACCAGAACCTTGTCACCAGGTCGCGTAATTCTTGTCCGAAAGCGGAGAAGCGGTCGGGGCGTGAACGGGTCAAAAGCAGTTCGGTCGACGGTGGGTCGCGGCTGCAAATGAGTTTATAAAGGCAATATCTTCGTTCGTGGTGTAGTTCGTCGAACCGCCAGGCTGGTCGGCGTCGCCACCCTTATCGGTGGGGGGTGGAGGGGGTGGAGGCGGCGCTAATAATAAAGTTTCCTCGGGTGGTTCGACAACGCGTAGACAGATTTTTAAATTTCCCGTCACAAGAAAGCCCCTCCAGCCCTTCTTTCACCCTTTCGCGGTCTTTCTCGCCCTTGGACGGTTCTTGGCTGGCCTCCTTGTCTCGCGCACGCTGGTGGCCGGGTTCTCGATATAACCGAGCTCGGGGCTCGGAGGGGGGTCGGGTCCCCCAAGACCGAGGGAAAAATTAATAAAGTTGAGGAACAAAGTAAGTTGAATGGCGTAATGCTGCCGCTGCCAAGAGAGGAGGAGGGCAAGGGAGGAGGCAGCAGGGCGAGCGGAAGGCTTCCAAGGGTGGACTTTATTATAACGGAGTGTCGAGTCTTTTATGCTCCCTCCGCCACCCTCGGCTCTCGACCCTCTTCTTTTTCTTCCAGATTCCCTCCTTTTCTCTCCACCCACGCGATCCCTCTGTCCCTTTTCTTCCATCCCTTCCACCCCTCTGTCTGTCCTTCTCTCGCTATCCTTCCCCCTGGTTCCGCAGAGGTGGTAATATACACGCGGCAGTCTTACTCGGCTTTGTCGAAGAGGCCACGCCGCCTCCGCTCTTTTTACTTGGTCGTTCCCCGGTGGTGGCAGAGAGCCCTGCATGCCTTGAACCCTGCAAACCGGGGCCTCCTTGTCGTCAACGCCTCCGCGATGTTACAAAATTGACTTCGGCCCCGGGAATTCGCGGCAGACGGAACCGCTGCTGGCAGCTGGCCAACCGCGACATTGTTCTACGCGTGTAATCATCTCGCGCCGAATATTGTTTCGAAAATTTCACCGGGACAACCTCGTTCGCTCGGAAGAGGAACGGCCGTCGCTTGTCGCTTCGACGCCTCCCGGTGCTGACTAATTTATGCGACGCGTTTGATGGACGGTTTTGCGCGTCGGGGATGTGCAGACGGTCTTTGAGCGATCGGTAGAAGAGCGGGTTAACAGGTTTTACGAGAGAGACTACTGCTGAGAATGTGTCTCTGTGTGTCTTGTAGTATTTCTGTCGGTGTCGCGGTACATTCGTGCTTTATTAGTTCACTGCCCAGAGGCATTTCAGATTTTGAGTTGTTCGATTTTGGAGAGTGTTTCTGCAAGGAAAGTTACAATCGAACGTTCTTTTTCATCGGAATTCGTATGAAATTTGTAAAGATTGTTGCTTTAAAATTTTTAAATGGAATGGACCACGAACATAAACGCGGAGGGTTAATGCAATTTTAGAATATTATTTCTACTGCAAGTTCGCAATGACTAGAACAGGAACGGGAGTATAAATATCAACCACGCTAATAATCAATATCCGAAGAACAGCAAGTTCATTATATTTTTACACAATCGTTATGGAAGTAATTTTTGTTGCCACACATCGTCGCTGGGAATATACCTTACACATACTTTGTCAAAAATTTAGACCTTTTACCCGTACAATGTACTTCTTCGCCGAGCCATGTGCAGAGATCCGAAAGAACCTTGTTTCACACCGATTCGACTAGATTTTAAAAAATTGCATCCCTTAAGCAACGCGAAGAACTTTAATCCTCGAACGAGCATCTTCCGCGGCGAAAGATATCCGAATGAAAGAGCTCGCTTCGAAAGCACTCTTCCCGCATCAAGGAACCAGCCCCCGAGGAAATCGCAACCCCGCCCCTCGATCGATCTAGATCGCTGCAACGAATTTCCGGCCGCGGCAAGCCTGCCCCCGCCGCCGGCTTCTCCCCATCCGGTGTTTATGCGACAGTGGAAGAGGAATCGTCGGAATAAAAACGCGCCGGTGCGCGATCGAGTCCGAGGCAACAGGAGCAAAAGGTCCAGGGCGAAACAGAGCGACACCGAAGAGACCATAAAGAATGAACGGGGGTGAGAAACTGTAAAAAGAGCAAAACGTTCGGGAAACAAAGGTGTATGTACGGTCGGCCGTGCCGAAAATCGGTCGGACGATCGGGTCTGGTAGCCGTCGGAGCGGCAAGCGACGGAATAAATAATTCGCTCGTATGCACGGGCCCGTGTAGAAGCGCGAGGGTGGCTGCGAGGGGGTTGGAGAGAAATCGAGATAGAAAAAGGACAAAGCAGCCGCCGCGTCGGGGGGTGGCCGGATCCTCCGCGCACTCTCCTACACATAGACACGGTATAATACGTAGGTGAACGAACTGGCGCGCGGGAGGAGACCGTATAGCGATTTCATTGCCGGTGCGGAGTGGCGTTTGACCGACGTGTGATATGCAGCGACGAGCCGTGAGGGTGGAGGCAGCTCTGCTCCGCTCTGCTCTGCTCTGCTCTGCTCTGCTCCTCTCCGCTCCGCTCGGCACGGCTTGGTGAGAGCAGGTGCTGCACCCCGGTAGGCGGGGGAGGCAGCGTGTGACGCCACCCAGCGTTACACACCCTGGCCACCCCGTGCCTTCTCTCTTTTTCTCGTGCCGGTTGCATCGAGCCAGGCCCACCCACCCCCGAACTACCCCACACCATTGCAGGTTCGGTTCCCTCCGCTGGACCGTTCTCTCGTCGTTGCAACGCCAGCAGCCCTTTCAAACGGCCGATGCAATATTCAGCGGCTCTTGGCAGTCGCCCGTCCGGAGGGGGTGGTTGCTCTCCCTCTCTTTCTCTCCTTCTCTCTTTCTCCCGCCAACCCCCTATCCACCTATCCACCCACTCACTCACCCGCCCCGAAAAAAAGAGATCCACGTGGCCAGCGGAGCCTCCGACCGTCAAATTGGCGCCGCTGTCCATCAACCGGTGCTCGAGCGATCGCCTCTCTCTCTTTCGTTCTCTTCCGCGGGCTCTCTTCGCCTTCCGTCTCTCTTATTTTCGACCATCCCCCGTCTCTCCCTCTCCCTCTCTGTCTCTCTTTTCGTGCTCCTCCCCCTTTTCCTCTCCACACCTCTCCCCTTTTCGCGTACAGGTCCACCATCGGAGAAACTCGTCTCGCTCCTTTTTTCCTCGTCCGTTTCCGCGTCCGCCATTCGACCATCGTCCATCCTCGCGCTGACTGCCCTGGTAACGAGCGACGACCGGCTGCTGGACCGTTTCTACGTTTCGCTGACTTTTTCCAACCGGCATTCTTTTTCGGCCTACCGATCCGTTTCGATGCCAGCGAGGCCTGCTCGCGCGCGAGTTGCCTTTACTTGCCACGCTATTTGCTCGCTTCCACCGTGGAGAGATCGTAACGCGAATTCGGAGGTATGAGCGCATTCGCTCGGAGGATCCGTAACAGTTTACAATATTTTTATCTCAAAGTTCTTTCGGGAATGTCTTTCACATGGAATGTCAAAGTCCAGATTCTCCATGCCTGCAGAAATTTTTATACGATAGTTTAGCGAATGTTTTGAATTCGTATGCAAATTTCCTTGATTTCTGGAAATTGCTTCTGGAATTTTTGCAGTGGCATTTTGACGCAGTAGATCCTACATATACTCCTCCAACGTCGCAAATAGATCTCCAAGTTTCGAAAGAAAAATGTATTACTCGTAGGACGCCTGTCGTCGCAGTCGGAGCGTTGGACAATGACGAAAGAATTAATCGTGGCAATTTTGATCGCAGATTCTACAGAGTGTAACCCGCGCGGCAAGGGCTGGAACCCCTGTCGCAGCAGCCGAAAACCTGTTTATCCTCTGACAGGGTGGATATATTTTCCGGGCAGGGGGTGGGGGGGAGGGCGATCATATTGCTAAATTCTCGAGCGGCCACCGAGAGTACTTTACAGCCGTGAAAAAGAAGACGACGACGAGGCGCGAGAAAATTAAATGTCGAATCTCGGAGGGGCTGGCGTCCCTTCAAAGGCGAGGCGTTACCAGCGAGATGGTATAATCGCAGTTAGGCTCAATTCATTAAGGAGTTTAAAGGGGCGAGCGGGCAGAGAGAGGATCGTTCACCGGGGGGGGGGGGGGGGGGACAGGGGAAAGGGGGGGGGGGGAGAGGTTTAGGGGGGGACGGTAGGCAGTGGAAGGGGTGGGTGGTAGGGAAAAGACAGAGAGCCCTTAATGGTTTTCCCAATTACAGGGGACGAAGCCGACGAATGACGAGTGCCGAAGCTGCTCTAGTCAGCCGTAATGAAAGGAATTAGAAGGGAAAAATAGTGGCAATTATTGGTTTGCCAATCTTTTGCTCGCACCGTTCCGCAGCGTCGGCTGGGAAAATCGTAACCGACTACGGCGAGCAACGTTGTTCGTCACCGTCGCGGCACGATTAAACGAAGATGAACCATTATCGGATGAATTTGCCTGCACTCCGTGAACCAGCCCGGCTTGCTCGTTCATTCTCTAAACGGCTGCCATCGTTCATTGTCCGGCGGACGTACCGCAAATTCATTCGACTGCTTCAATTCCTTTCTCGAGCGCGATGAATCATCGATGACGCTCAACTATACGCGAACCGACTGCAAACCAGTGTCGTTGCGGTGTTTTTCCCCTGTAGAACGATCGACGTGATCTGCATGGAACACCGTCCGATTTTTATATTGACTTCGTTACGGAAATATTCGGGAAAACATTCGAGAAAATTTCGGAGCAAACATATTTGCTGGTTACAACTTGTTTTTAGGGGAATATTAATTTATGCTGTCTTGGAAATTTACATTTTTGAGGGAACAAGTAGTTACGGTAATGTTTTGTGCAACCATAATTTGATTTGGAATACAGGGATGAAAGGGAGCGGAGTCTTGGCGCGGAGGAATCTTGGTGGTTCCTTTTGGGCGAAGCCCTTCTGTTGCAACGTGGTTGGGAATAAAATAGTGTGAATTTCAATTCAGTGTTACACAGTAGAGAAAACAAGGAGAAATGATTTAATTAAGTTCTCTTGTATATTATTCTTCTTTCGTTATTTTTCTATTGTTCTCTTGTGTTTATTCAACCCCAAATGTACCTAATTTTATTACCACCTCCGTAAATCGTTCGAAAATCTTTCAGAGGAACACTGATCTGGACGTTTCAATTGGACGATCACCGATGAGTATTCACACATCATACAAAGCTGTACTGCAGTGAATCTCCTTTATTCGCACAAACGTGTTTCGAGTATTATAAGGCACGCGATATGGAAGAATAATATTCAGTTATGAATTTTAATATAAGTTACACGAGCGACTTCGTTTGAGCTCTCTTGCAAAATGAAATAGAAAACATAGTCATGCTGCGGATTTTCATTTAAATTTTTATCAAGCATTATAATTCCAAGCAGCTGGAATCACAGAGAAGGTTTATAATTTTTGGAGATTTTGTATTATGAAAATCAAAATGTTAATCTAAATCGATCTGAAGTTCATCACACAGTGCAACTGGGTATCATAACTGCAGTGGAAAGATGCATTTTATAAATATTGAATGTTTGATACAAGACCGTGACCAAGTGAAGTTCGTCATACAGTGCAACTGTGTATTGCAACTGCAATGAAAAGATTAATTTTCCAAATAGTGAATGTTTGGCACAAGACTGTATCGAGATGATGTATCGCACAGTATAATTGTGGATTGCAACTGCAGTGGAAAGATTGATTTTATAAATATTGAATGTATGACACAAGACCGTGTCCAAGTAAAGTTCGTCATACAGTGCAACTGTGTATTGCAACTGCAATGAAAAGATTAATTTTCCAAATAGCAAATGTTTGACACAAGACTGTATCGAAATGATGTATCACACAGTATAATTGTGGATCGCAACTGCAGTGGAAATATTAATTTTATAAATAATGAATGTTTGACAAAATATTGTATCTAAATGATGTTCATCACACGATGTAGCTACGTTTTGCAACAGCAGTGAAAAGATTAATTTTGTAAATTGGGAATGGTTGACACAAAACTGTATACAAATGAAGTTCATCGCACAGTATAATTTTGGATCGTAACTGCAGTGGAAAGATTAATTTTATAAATATTGAATGTTGATACAAGACCGTATCCAAATGAAAATCGTCACATAAAGCAATTATGTACCGTAACTGCAGTAAAAAGATTAATCTTGTAAATTGGCAATAGTTGATACAAAAGTGAATCCAAATAAACTTCATCTCACGGTGCAGCCGTGTATCGCAATTGCAGTAAAAAGATTAATTTTCCAAATAGCGAATGTTCGACACAAAATGGTATATAATCAAAGTTCATCACACAGCCCCTTCCATCCCTCAGGACCTAACGTTCTTCGTGAAACCGTGTTCGTCAACCTCCCCAGATTAAATTAATACGCCGATGGTCCCGATGGCCGATGGCCTCGCATTTCGTACCGTGATCCTTTCATTTGGACTTCGCGTGTACTTCGGCCGCGACATTATACCGGGGTTACGATTGTCATGAGGATCTAAGGGCGTAATTGAGAAGCGGCGAGTTTCCGAATAGTCGTCAGCCAATGCCCAGTCTAATCACAAGTCGCCGAGGACACGCGTCGAGCTGATAGCTTCATTAGGCGTCCGAGACGCTGGCCGCATCCAGATCTTAGTTTTCCGCGGATAATGGCTCCTCCTTCCTCGCCTATCCTCGCGGGATTGCTCCAACTTGTACGCGACCGGATTGCTCATCGCGAAGCTCTGCCATCGAAGGCGAGGAGGAACACGGGAATAGTCCCGCTGGATGATCACGACTGATTGGCCAGCACCGTGGACCTTCCCTTTACCTAATATCGAAACACTGGGTTCGATGAGCCGGCAAAGGAATCTTCATCGTTTTACAGAAAAATTGAAATTTGTAGAAAAATTCTATTCTGTCTTCCTTTCCACTACTAGCAGTCATTATAATCTAATATCAACCCTTTCAATACCAATCGTACGATTTGTTGAAATAAAGCAATGTATGTTCGTTTGTGTTTTCATTCACAAAAAAATTGAGTCTCCTTTTGTCTTTCAGAGAAACTTAATTTATTTCTTCTCCGATATATTTATTGTAAAATAACTATATGCGGCTTTCCGGATGTCATCTTATATTACGATGCGTCACTATAGTGGCTTGAGCAGATTCAATCGCATGATTAATTATTAAAGTAAATTATTAGAGTTAAAGTATACGCATCATATCTTTAATTCCAATGTGCTCTGCCATACAGAGAAACAGTCCCGTGCAAAATTCAGCCAAATACTGAAGGCAGAATGGAGTTGATAAAGTGAAACTTTATTATGATATATTTATTATAATAAATTATTATGAATTATTATAATTCAGTTATCAAAAACTTTATTCGAAAATTGTTAAAGTTAAAATATATATTTTATATCTTTAAGAAAAATTATAATTTAGTTATCAAAAACTTAATTCTAATGTGCTCTGCCGTACAGAGAAACTAAAAGATTAAAGACGAATCTCTGCTTGCTTCTTTTTATCATTTACACAAGGAATATTTAAATTGTTCACTAAAATGCGGTTATATATAGAAAATGAAAATTGTCCGCTTCAATTACATAGTACCAACGCACCAGTAATATGAAATACATTCGATATTTCTTCTACATTCCATTCCACCCGATAAGATTGTTTGATCACCGAAACAAGAGGAGTGGGATGTAATCTTTACAACGTCGTACAAAACATCTATCCGAAAGGCACGTAAATCTGTCAGGCAACCCTCAGATAAATTCGGCGATTCTCTCAGTAGCGATTCGCCCCCTGGATCGCATCGATCACTCCGAAAATGAGCTTCCGCCATCAAAACACTCGATTTTCCCGAAAACCGTGGCGAACTCGCACACTTCCAGGACTCCCACACTCTTCGCCAGCACCCCGGCAAGGTTCCCGATCCCACGGACTATGGGGTCCGACAATGCATCCCGTACAGAGAATCAGTGTTCGATCATCCCCAGGACAATCGTATTCCAAATATTGACGCGAGCGGCCCACCGCAATTCTCCTTTCGGGTAGCCTTCCTCGAAGGAAGAAGGACAGATCTATCTCTGTTGGCAAACGCGTCGTGGTGTGACTGTGAAACACGAGCGCGGGAGGTAGTGGTGTAAGGGGTGGGAGAGAAGAAGAAAGGGGCCCGTGGAGTGGTGGGGAGGTCATTCGAAATGTGTTTTCACGAGTGACCGTGTAATGACGAATAATGGGGCCCTCCCGGCCGGTTCGTTCCAGGATTCAGCGCAGCATGATGTACGAGAAAAGCGATCCGGGATGACTGATGACCACGCCGAGGCCATCTCCGAGCCAACGAGAAAAGGAGGGAGCCGGTGGAACAGGTAGCGGGGAGCCCGCAGGAGCTGTGTCCTGGATCCTGAATGAAGAAAGAGCGTCCTTCCATTCCCGGAACGTGGACCTGCGACTGCCTCGCGACAAAATACGCTCCGGGACCAGAGAGTGCGAGCGAGAAAGCCGGAATCGCTTCGGGAAAAAGACTACGGATCCTCAAGGTATTTCTCGAAAATATCTTTTGGATTTTTATTTGCAACATTTATACGAGCATATTCGAGTATTCGAAACTCCGGACCGCGTGGAATTTTCGGAATGCGTGCAACCTGCGTGCGTCGGTGGGAAAGCTAGTCAAGAATAATTTTTATTTAACCCTTTTAGTGCCGAGCGAAAATATCGTACCTGTGCGAAGAATACCGGGCGAATTTAACGAATTTGCTAAGGTGTGGGAAGAAGCTCGTAAAAACCAAAGAATGATATTTGTAAAAATCAAAAAGCAGCATATTACGAAATAAAGAAAGAATAAAGTAAATGCCGATTGTATTTCAATATTTGTGGCAAATCGTACGGATAACATCGATATAAAACATTATGAAAAATGTAGAAACGAGTTTCTCTTCTACAAACAATATTTTCACATAAGAATAATCATCGTTTGATTACCGCTGTATCTGGATCACCTAGTATGAAGTATAAATTTTCGTGATTCGCATTAGCAAAATTTAGGGATTCGATTTCTCGAGGATCTGGTAAGCTGGTAAGCGGTCTGTGTTGAACCCCACTACACTCACCCCACGAAATTTTTTTATTTCTTTTATAATGAAACTAGACCATTTATAATGTTTGATAAATTTATTTTGAGGTAGATACTATCAGATATGCAACGATATATCGTCGTTGGCATTTTTCGCAAGTGTTGCGAACGACGTTGTCCGGAAGGGTTAACCATTCCTTTCGTGGAGTCTTCTAATATAATAAGTGTCTTGTAAGTTGAATCGGGTCGTATATATTTATCGTTAATACTTTTCTCTGCCGAGTTTATTACTGGGATTAACCAGTTTATTTCAACGCAATACACTGCGTCAGCATGTATTGTTCCGCATTTGTTTAAAAAAAGTGATTTGTGACTTAGACCACTTTCATAATTAACACTAAATGAATTTCATATAATGTTGAAATTACAACCACTATCTAATGGTTCATTTTTCACGATATCGTAAAAATTACATTGAATAAATTTAGGTTAAAATAATGTGGTGTGAAATAACTGATAAACTCATTTGTTTTTTTAATTTTGACGTAGACAACTTCCATAATTATGGGCACAAATAAAGAAAACGGTGTCCACGCAGTAAAGTAATCAGTCCTCGATGTTGGTAGATCGCATGCTCGCGAGGAACGCGTAAATGAAGAATCGTAGGGCCAAAGAGAAAAGGAAGGGCCACCGGAGGGAGTAAGAAAACCGCTCCTCGGCCCCGGTGGGCCATCGTATTATGCTCGGGGCTTTTCGTAGCTTGTAAATACACACGCACGAGGGATTACCGGTGCTCGCGACTCGCGCGCCGGTGTCCCCGTTGAATGCCGGGCCCCTAAGTCCCCGGACGGGGCCCGTGGAGCTCCTCCTCGCTGCTAATAGGCTTAACGAACGACCGGAAAGCAGGCCCCGCCGATTTATTTCGAATCAAACCCGTAACCCTGTCCCGGAGGGCCAACGATAAAGACCGGTCACGTAACTTACGCGTGTTTACCCACGCACCGGCTTTCCCTGCGGCGCGCACGCCTAAGTCGGGCCCCGAAGCTAGGGGCCCGGACCTTAAGGTAAAGCCTTCGGGTGGGCCATGTGCCTTCGCCGCTTCCGGTAATAACTAACGGCTAAGACTGTCGCGCGTATTTTACGAGATAATCGAGCCTGAATGCCCTAACCGACTATGGGACACGGGTTCCCGGATGACTGGACGATTTAACGCGATTTTGCTTCACGCTGGACGAGGATGTACTAATATTTGACTCGTACGGGAGTTATGCTCGCCGGTTAGGGCTTGGGAATGATGTATGGGGCGGCGAGGTTCGAGCTGTTTGCTTGGGAACAGGCAAGCCCGCGATTCGTTAGCGTTGTCGTCTCTTTCACCCGTTTGTTAACTTCTTCGCGATTTTTAAGCTTGTTCCCGCGAGTGTCTCGTGTCTGCGTATTGCCGTGTCCGTGTCGCTAACATAGTAACGACGTGTCGCGCATAATTAGACTAGAAAACGTTCTGGTTCAAGCGTCCGCGAACAAAGTGTATGTTAATCTACCTGTGAAGTAATTAAGACGGCTCGTAGGCTGGCAACGCTAATACGCTTGTTCATAAAAATACGTTCGGCGTTCCTGTTGAAAGCACGTGAGTCGCGTATGTATCTCGAAGTACGTACGAATTAAATTATAGCCAAACACAACGGTATCGATGAAGAAGAAAATTGTATGCATTGAAGCAAATTTTAATTGCTATTTATTCTGGCAATTTTTGATTGTTCATCTGTATACTCAATTTTGTGAAAATTAGAATAGGAGTTGTTATTAATATTGTATTGAATTTCCAGAAGATTCTTCGTGGTAAGAACAAAATAACTTGCGAGTACTTTGGAAGTTATCTATGTTACATAAGCGAAAAAGGCGAGCAACGATGGGCACGTTTAATTCTAACCAGTGAACGGATCAAAATTGATATACACCCGTGCGAATCAAGTCCAGACGCGTGTTAAATCAACATGAAAGGACTGTTACGAGTTGGAATGGACCCAGCATTTACTGAGAATGACGTGATTCAGTATTGGACGATTAATCTGCGAATAAGAAAGGAAGCCGGCGATTATGAGCAGAGACAAATACGTCTCCCGATGAGCATCTGTTTCGTTCCAGAGCATGGTAGATGATGGCGGCCGACGATATTGGGCTTTAAGTGAGCAAACGTGTATCGATGATCGTCGTGGTGGTCAGCGTTCTGTCCTCGCAGCTGTTGAACGTCCTTTTGTATTGTAATTCGGTGTCCAATATGTCCCTTTTCTTGGCGGGGGGCTCCGGAGTTGGGGTGATCGTTTGAAAGGGCCCCGAGACTCGCTACGGGTTCTCGCTACCACCGATGGAATAGTTACTCTTTGTGTGTTATTTATACGCATATCGATCCATATAATTGTCCTCGGCGAGATATTTATTTGATATTTATTCGGTGGCTGACGTGGAAGCCGTTCGATGCACGCTATTCATCCTTACGGTTCTCCGTCCCTTGCGGAATCCGAAGTTCGTGACAGGGAAAATTATATTTTGTTTTGTATTCGATGTGATTTTCGAATATTCGATGCTTTTGAGATTCGATATGATTTTGTAGTAATCGACGCTTTTGACATTCGATGCAATCTTCTTGTATTCAATGTTTTTAGTATTCAATGTAATTCGTTGCTTTCGGTATTTGATGCAAACCTCTTGTATTCAAATGTTTTTAGTATTCGATGTAATGAATTGCTTTCGGTACTCAATGTTTGTAGTATTCCATATAATTCATTGTTT
>CM052094.1:4405392-4418279 GCA_028453745.1 Agapostemon virescens
CCTGTGTGCAATCTTCTTGCATTCAATGTAATTAAGTGCTTTCGGTATTCAATGTTTTTAGTATTCGATGTAATTCATTGCTTTCGCTATTCGATGTAATCCTCTTGTATTCAATGTTTTTAGTATTCGATATAATTCATTGCTTTCGGTATTCGATGCAATCCTCTTGTATTCAATGTTTTTGGAATTCGATGTAATTCATTGCTTTAGATATCCAATGTTTTTAGTATTCGATATATTTAATTGCTTTCGGTATTCAATGCAATCTTCTTGTATTCAGTATTTTTAGGATACGATGCAATTCATTGCTTTCGGTATTCGATGCAAACCTCATGTATTCAATATTTTTAGTACTCGATGTAATTCAATGCTTTTAGGATTTAACATAATTTTATAGTAATCGATGCTTTTGACATGCGATATAATTTTCTTATATTCAATGTTGCTAGTATTCAACAATCCGACAAGGAGCTGTGACTATACCGTAAGGATTGGTATAATTTTAACAAACTTTGCGCAACGTTTTAAGCGGAGAGCAAAGAATATCGGTTACAATTCGTTCGATCGAGAAGCTGTAAAACATCTTCCGGCAATCAGAATAAATTGGAAGTATGCGCACGTCGATAAGGAGCAGCGACTATACCGTAACGATTCTTATAATTTGAAAAGACTTTGCACAACGTTTTAAGCGGACAGCGAAGAATATCGGTTACAATTCGTTCGATTGGGACGCTGTGAAATATCCTTGAGCGATCAGGATAGAGCGGAAGTCCCGCGGGTCCGTCGTCCGTATCAACGTTGAAGCAGGTCGATCGATTATTTACGAATCGTGCTTAAAATACACGACAGGTGTTTACCAGCGGTGCTCTCCTCGCGGAGGCTACAGTTAATTAATCCGTGGAGGATGTCTCGCGGCACGGACACCCGTGAAACACAGATTCGACCACTCCGCCAGCCGTAATCGACGGTACGGTGGTTCCGTGACGCGATATTTAACTTTCATTACCACCAACGACGACGCTCCGCCGGGCTCTATTGATACTGGCTTAGAGAGAGAGCCGGGGATAAGATATTTCAGTCACGCGTATATACCGGTTTTATTGTTCGACGGAGACGCGGAAATATGCGACAAGGATATCCGCGGCGGAACGTACGTGCGACCGTGTCTACGGAAAATTCATTTCGCCCCGCCGACCGAGCCAACAATATCCTCCGGGGACGCCGGAAGTCTTCGGTTAACGTGAATTAGAGACCGTTCATTCAGAAAAGGAAGAATCGAATAACCACCGATCGATGTATTTTTATTCCGCCGAGCGTATTTATAACCGGCGAAGTCTGCTCGTTATTTCCAGTTCCGCGCGTCGAAACGCGATCGATACCCGTATGCACGATGATGGCGTCTCGTGCAAACCGATCGAGCACTTATTTATTTTAGCCGGCGAATTCGGTGAAATATAAACGTACCCGGGCCCGAGCGGATTCAACCGAGTGGTTCGATTGTCTTCCGTTATTGTTTATTCGAAGAACGAATGCTCGACTTTATAAATTATCGAGCGCTTTTCCCGCGGATTTGCGTCCTTCCTAATTTCATTCAGCGATTCCGCGAGAGCTATAGATTCTATATTTGTCAGTTTTGAAATATTCCATCGGTGCAAAGAATCGAGGGGCCGTCGATAAATCCAGCGCGAATCACGGACGAAATTTTCTGTGAAATTAGAAATCGATTTTTGTTGGGAAGGAAGCGTCGAGTATCTAGTTAGCACGTTTTGTCCGGAAACGTCTTTAACCAGTTAAGTGTGTTTGACGATGATGATCACTAATTTTTCAGATCTGAAATAATAAAGAATTTAGCCGTGTCAGCCGTTTTAATTTTCTGGTATGCATGACATCCCACGCATACCACATGAAATTTTTCTACGATACGCACTGTGAAGATAAACAATAAGTAACCCCGTCGAAATACGTAAACGATATTTAAATTTAAATAATTCTGTGCCCGAACAGAATTCAACGAACGATTCGCAAAACTAATTTAATAATAGATAATCGCGTTAATCACAAGTGTTCGAAATTGTCCGCGCTCGACGTTCTCTAATTTCATTCTCGAGACGCTACAGTAAATATCGCATGGAGCGATGAGAATTTCAATAACAACACCACCGTCGGGCGAGCCGGTCGCACCGGGACAACGATTCAATCCCCTCCCTTTAATCGCGCGGGCCCAAAAAGAGAGGGGACACCGGGTCGTAAAAAAGCTCCACAACTCGTCGTGGCGAGAAGACCCCTTTACATCAGAGGCCCTACGTCAGAAGGTAGGTATGCCATTGTCCTTTCGCGTAAATTCACGGTTTTGCTCAGGCATAAGACTTTTCGATCGGCCGAAACGATCCTGTTACGCGAGAGGCGGGGTGGGAGAAGGTAGGTACGGCATTTTCTTCAGGCGTAAGACTGGCGAACGATATTGGGATCTTGTTCCCGTTCTCGACCAAGTGTAGAGAAAGTTTCGCGTTCTTGCCTAAAAAATAATATTGCAACAATAAATTGTATGATGAATGTCTAGGAAATATTTCAATGAAAGTTTTTCTCTGTAATGACTAAAAAGATCTCTACCGTAACTGTTCAAATTTTATATCAATCCCTATCCTTCTCTACGTTAGGCACGCTACGAAGAATGCAACTCCTCCTCCATAATTGCCACTCGGCAGACTCAAACGTGCGACAACTACGGAAATATTCCTGTAAATGGATTCAGAAAATTGTCGGAACGTTCCTTCATCAAAACATTGATCTTTTCGCGAAGATTCGTTGAAAGTTAGAAGAGGATAGGCCCTCCGGTTGGCGTCTCGAGGTAACCGGACGATATCCTGCAACAAAGCGAACAACCGAGCGACAATCGAACGCTCCTGAAGTCTTGAAGGCGAATGGAAGAACGGGTTTGTCGATATCACTGGCGAGCATCGTTTGCTCTAATCCCAGGATGAAACGAACGTTTCTTCGATGGTTGCTTTCCTCCCTGTTTCGGTTCCTCTTTTGCTCGCCACCCCCGTGAAATCGGCCGCAGGGCGTCGGCCTCGAACGAGGATTCTCTTTCCCGAAACGATTCGCCTTTTACGGCCGCGACGATCGCGGGGATTCGCGTTTAAAAAGCGTAGTCGACGAAACGAAACGAATACAGCGAGGTTTATAAGGGTCTTCGCGGGCGCTCGGCCACCGAACATCGAGAGACAAGCGAGAGCGCCGGCTTTCCGTTCTTTTTACGATTTGTTTACAGCTGCTCCGCCATTATGCCATTCAACGACTGCGTTCCTGCCGGTTTAATCTCGGTTTGATCGGCTCGCCGCGTTTTTACGCCGTCACGCGACGCTAAACGCGAACCGTTCCTGCGGTTCTGTCGCGTTTTGTCATCCCCTTAAGAGCTCGGATACGCGCGGCCATTTTTTGCGTGACCTGCGACGAGGATTTTTTAAATTCTTTCCGCGGGTGTGATCGAGCGTATATTCACCCCTGTACATGCATTTTTTTAAACTGTGTGTGCTTCTTCTTGTGGTAGACATTTTTGCAAGAAATGATCAACTTTCAAGTGGGTGTGATTGAGCGAATATTCAACCCTGTACATGCATTTTTTTAAACTGTGTGTGCTTCCTCTTGTGGTAGACATTTTTGCAAGAAATTATCAACTTTCAAGTGGGTGTGATTGAGCGAATATTGAACCCTGTACACACATTTTTTTTTTAAACCGTGTGTGCTTCCTCTTGCGGTAGCCATTTTTGCAAGAAGCGATCAATTTTCAAGTGGGTATGATCGAGTGTACGTTCAACTATGTATTAGACTTTTTTTATTAAGAATTATATACCGCTCTTTTCACAACAACCATTTTTTTGTAAGAAGCAATGAATTTTGATAAAACTGAAGAATACGATTTTTAAATACATACAGCGGATCTGATCGAGCGTATATTCAATCCTGTACATTCATGTTTTTTTCAATCGTGTGAGCTTCCTCTTATGGTAGCCATTTTTGCAAGAAATGATCAACTTTCAAGTGGGTGTGATCGAGCGAATATTCAACCCTGTACATGCATTTTTTTAAACTGTGTGTGCTTCTTCTTGTGGTAGACATTTTTGCAAGAAATGATCAACTTTCAAGTGGGTGTGATTGAGCGAATATTCAACCCTGTACATGCATTTTTTTAAACTGTGTGTGCTTCCTCTTGCGGTAGCCATTTTTGCAAGAAGCGATCAATTTTCAAGTGGGTGTGATCGAGCGTGCGTTCAACTATGTACTAGACTTTTTTTATTAAGAATTATTTACGTCTCTTTTCGCAGCAACCATTTTTTGTAAGAAGCAATAAATTTTCAGAAAACTGAGGAATACGATTTTTAAATGCTTTTTTAGCGGCTGTGATCGAGGGTATATTTAATCGTGTACTAGAATTTTTTAGCAAAAACCTTATGCGTTTCTTTTTACGGCAGCCAGTTTGTAAGAACAGATTCGTTCTTTTAAAACTGAATTACGATTTATGAAATTACTATGGTAGAGCGTAGATTTTATTGCAATATTATTAAGAGGACTAAAAATGTTCTTCTTCTTGCATTTTATGAAAGAATGATATTTGTGAATTAATAAATTCTCTCCGTTCTGGAGTGAACTATTTACTTTCTTGTAAAATCTATGTCTTGAGTTCGTTAACAGCTTGATATCTATAATTTGCGTAACTGTTTTTCTAGAAATTATTGTTATTGTTATATCTTTGCTATTTATTACATTTTCTTGGGTTTACTCTTGGTTCGATAATGTACGATTTTGTTAGCTTGTTAGAAACATTTCAAAATCTTCGATTTGGTCTTACTTTTTTCTTCTTTTTTCGCTGCATGAATGATAAATATATATTATAGAAGCTATCGAGTTCAACCAATCTGTTGCGAATGCTAGTATATATTCTTCACATTTCAGCGACTACTGATTTTATTTAAAAAGTTTTTAGTTCTTTACATGGAAAGAACAAGACGTAGCCAAAACATAGCAACCCCATATTTCATAGACGAGGGTAGATTCTTCGTCGTCAGATCGTTTGATAATGTTCGACGAGATGGGCGAGAGCCAGGTGGTAGATAAGTCCGAGGGATTGTTTCCGATAAGAATGACTTAAATTATGGAAGAAATTTGGCAGAAACAATTTTCGATAAGAAGCAACTCCCCCGGGGCGAATAGGGGAGTATTTAAATGTTGCGTGATCGACTTATCGCTTCGTGAATACGCGTTGACTACTCGGAATAATTCTGAATTGACTTCTCAAGAAATTCTCGATAACGAACAATCTAGCCGAGTCAACGTTGAATGGTTAAATAAACAATCAATATATATCGACTTCGAATGATTGATCTAACAGTAATCTAATTCTGAAAATAAGATAATTCATGATCTATTAATAGCAGCCGTTGGCCAATACATTTCATTTAAAACATTTTTATCATATCCAATGCCCTTTTTCAATTGTACAGAATTTTTGTGGCTTCTAGTTTGGCGGTCAAATTGTTAAACAGGAATAATATTTTATTTAATCGCATACTGTCATTGGAGAAATAGCTAGGCACGCGGTAACCACAAATTTCTCTTACCTTTTTATCGTTCTACGAAGTACGAAGGAAATCTGGTCACCGTAATCGTAAAGTAAGTCGTAGGCCAAGGGGTTAATCTAGCGACGAGGTAAACACAGACAATCGCCGGAACATAAATTCTCTTTTCTTTTCCGCCGTGGAATCTGTTAAGGCCGAAGAATAATCGCTAATCTTTGCATCTGCGGGGAAAATTAAACGCAAAGGGTTAAAGATACGGGTTATCTTTTCGTCGGTTGAACTTATCGGCGTGCGTAAATCAAAGCGACACCGGGCTCGTCAAATTATGCGCCTCGGAGGTGATTAACTCCGATATAAAAGACTAGTCGAAGTGTAAACCAGTACTCGCGCAGCAAGGTTTCCCCTCGGTACCGGTCAGAGCCGATTCTGGTATGCGGCTACGTACGCGCAAACCTTATCTTATCCGCGGGATGGTTGCTGGTCACCATGGGGTATTCGTACTTAATTCCTTATCTTGTAAAGCAGCGCACTTAAGATTGCCCCCCTCCAGAGCTGGTTCCCGTGTGCATCGGCCCCCGTGTACGCGCGCATCAGACGACGCGGATGCATTGTTTCTCACGGGGAAGATGCACGACGCACCAGAGGACATCGGGAACAGGTAAGCGTGGGCGAACCGGGCGGTCGTTGCACAGGTGACCGTCGGTCACCCTGATGGCAGCACCGTTCAAGGATCCTGGTTTCGACAGGACGACCGTTTTGTTCGGTCCAGCCACCGAGTCTGCCGCGATCACCAACCCGACAGGCTGCCGTTTCGATAACTGCACGCTCTCGATTCTGCTTCTTACTCACGCCGCTCTGTTTCACGCCCACAAACTGCATTCGGTCTCTTCGCCCTCCCTGCTTCTTCGCGAATCGGTATTTCTGCCGGATTCAGTGAAATTCCAAAGGAAATATTAAGGTTGAGGGAAACTTCTGTCGGTCTTTCAACTTTCAAATATTCCAGCTAATACATGGCGATATTTATTTTTCACTGCTGTTGCCGGATATTAACCCTTTCGTTAGGAGTGCCGACTACAGTCGGTTTCACTTATCCATGTTCGAACGTGCGTGATCCACGATCTGGATCTTTGTGCAAATTAACCCTTTGCACTCGAACGGTGACTCTCAGGCACCACTAAAAATAACTGCAACATTGTTTAAAACAATCTTTAAAAATTTAATCGTTGCAAGGACGAGTAATAGTAAACAAATTTCGTATGCTTAAGATGAAATGTATCGTGTAGAATGAAAATATTCTAGGTCAGTAAAAATGCCTTGGCGTTGGAGTTAAAACAACTTCGAGTGCAAAGGGTTAACAATCGTCGAGGACCACGGTAAGTATTGGATATTTTGTGTATTTCCTCTGTGCAAGATCGAATCGGCGCAGTACGAATCTGCGGAGAAACGATGAAACGTTCTTAGAAGTTCGAAGGCAGTCCAGTAAGTAAGTCAGTAAGATTACTTGCAGTTCGTCCATCGATATTTGGCCAACAATTCTTCAGCATTGATTCTCTGTGATCGAGTCGAACGGTAAAGACGTTTCTTTGATCCAGTTTAAAATAAAGCATTGATTAGAAATAAAGTGGTGCAGCTATTTCTATTTAAACTCCATGATTTCTTCTCTTTAACCTCTTAGGCACTATGCGCCACTATAGTGGCTTTCGCGGATGCCATCTTTCTGTACGACGCGTCACTTTAATATATTATTAATTATTAAAGTAAATTGTTAAAGTCAACACACGTGTATCGTATCTTTAAGAAAAATTATAATTTTATGATCAAACAATTCATTCGAATGTTCTCTGCCGTACGGAGCTAAACTGCCGTGCCTAAGAGGTTAAAAATCTTACTCTTTTAACGTTTCTACTGTTTTCAGTCGCACCAATTCGTTTCGCAGACGCAGTACCCGAGCAATAACAACAACAATGGCAGTAAAAAGGGGGGTAATAACGATAACAATGACAAAGTAGACCGGGGAATTAATGCTGAGGAGCCTGCGGAAGCAGCAGCGCACCCTCGATCGTAAGGGACGAACACACGGAGAAGCTCCGTCGTGACCGGTCCCTAACATAGTGGATGTAGACATAGGGCCTTTAAAGAAACGGAGACGACAGCTCTTTAGGTACGGTGCACCGTCGAACACGACTTTTCCCTTTCAGACAGACGATGCCATTTTGCCCCTTACTGCGAGACCGACGCCGGTGTATAAAACCAGAAAATTCACCCCACCAATTTGTTGGCCACCCCGCGGTGGACAACGCTTTCGTGCCGAACTCGCCGAAGCCTGCATATTTCCACGTTGGCCCAGCACCGAGTGACAACAGTCGATTCGGTATTCCCGTGTGTCGAAGGAAGGACTAAAAGGTTTTGCCTGCGGGAGGTGATCCCGCGGCAAGCTGGACGGTTGGTTCTACCTTTCATTGTGCAATCGGAACAACGACCCGTTGCATCGGACTGCAACGAGTCCTCTTCGATTTTACACGCGTTCGTGCTCCTCCTCTTGCTATCTCCGTCTCTCTTTTTTTTCTCTCTCTCTCACACCTCTTATCAGCGATGCTATTGTCCCCTCGAACTCTTCCCGCTCCCTTTTGTTCGGTAGAGACAGTTGAGACGGCCCTCGCGACGTTTTCCTTGTTCAAAATGTTCTAACGCAGGAGCAATTATGGACAATGATTAACACGTTCCGTGCCACGTGGGACGTATACGATCCCCGCTGAACTTTCCACTCGGATCGCTTGCAGTTCTAATTGAGAAGCGAATTTTTTAAATATTGACCGTAAAGTTAAATGTAGGCACTTTACCGATTCGCGATTATTGAAGAATCTTTTAAACTTTCTGGAAACTTTTTGATGGATCCCTCAACGCCGACAGTAATTTTGATTGCGAATCAACGAGGCCTCCTAAGTAACGTTATCTAATAATTTCATTACAAGTTGTAATATAAAAGCAGTTTTTTAAGCCTCATTTTGTTGCGGGGCAATTATTAAAAGTCCTATTAACCCTTAACAGTCGAGTGGCAACTCTAATGGCCATGAAAAATTGCTACGGCATTCTTTAAAAAAACTTTTAACAACGCTATCTTTGTATCCAACAAATTGGTAAAAATTGAACGGTGAAAAATCCTATATACATAAGGTGAAATAAATCATGTAGAATTAAAATTTTCTAGGTCCGAAGAAATGTTTTGGTTTTCTAGTTAAAACAGCTTCGAGCACAAAGGGTTCATATCGGGTCTTCTGCATTTATTATAACGTGGGACATAGACGACCCACACTGCACTTCCGTTTCAAGTCGCTTGCAGTTCTACTTGACAAGCGAATTTTTTTAAATATTGACCATAAAGACAAATATGGCACTTTACTGACCGGTGATTATTTCAGAATCTTTTAAGTTCATAATCCGTCACTGAAAACTTTTTAATGGATCTCTCAACGTCAACAAAGCCTCCTAACAATTTAAAAGCAGTCTTTTTAAGCCTCATTTTGTTACGGAGAAATGATTGAAAAACCGAAGATGATTGAAGATGATTACGAAGATGATTGAATGATTGAAAATCGGCTTAATACTATGTCTACTGTATTTATTATAACGTAGGACATATGCGACCCACGCTGAACTTTTCGATTAGGCTGCTTGCAGTTCTAATTGAAAAGCGAATTTTTTAAATATTTACCATAAAGTCAAATATAGGCATCTTAATGCCATATGTACTGCGTTTATTATAACGTGAGGCGTTCACGCCCCATGCGGTATAGCGATCATTTATTTTCGACTACCTTTTGTTGAAACAACAGAGATTTTATTACTTATTTAATCATAAAATGGTGGGTCATATATACCTCACCTAATGGAAAAATTAAGACATTTTATTCGACCTAGAACATTTTCATTCTGTGCGATATTTTCCACATTATGCAAGTAAAATTAAACTTATTTTCTGGTACAGCAGTTAATGTTTAAGCAATTTATGGAATACAGACGAATTTGATAATACAAATAACTGTTCTCAGTAATAGTATGGCAATTTTTACTGATGCCTCAGAGACACCATTCGAGTGCAAAGAGTTAATTATACCAACATAGACAGTTTAGGAATGTAAGTATGAAAACATAAAAATAAAAAATTGCTGTCAACGTTGAGAAATCTATTACGAAGTTTCCTTTCGGGGAATCTTAAAAAAGTATGAAATAGACGGCGGTGTCGGTAAAGTGCCGCACTTTGGAACTTAAGGTGTCCCAAAATTGTTCAAAGTCCCTGAAAAAGATGATTCGAGAATTTATTCGCGGAGTAGAAAGATTTTTCAATAACTTGCTGGAGGATCGGTGGTTGCTTGTCGTGTTCGAGACAGCGATTTCTGCATGTTCCTTAGCAGCAGGCTTCGATCGTTCTCTTTCGAGCGATTCCGCCTCTGCACGTGTCGCCGCGTGAAAGAGCTTCGCAATTAACCCGATCGCTTCCGCGCGAGTCCTCTCGAAGTCCTGCCGAAACTTCGGCACCGTTTAAATCCACGAATTGTAATGTGTATCGCGCAGTTCCTCATTGTAGATGCCACTTACGGAAACAAGAGGACCGGTTGTCGCGCGTAATCGCGGTCCTCCCGATGACAGGTCGTAAGCGAGATTCGTTGTCGCGTAGGAAAAGAATGTCTTGCGGAGAATGCGGCTACCGGGGAACAAATGAAAAATCGCTCGACGAAGAAGAAGCAGCCCCGGCCAGCGTGGAGGAGACGAGAGACCTGGCTCTCGACGGACAAGCAGAAAAGAAACGTCGTCGTCGTGGCTGTCGCCGTCGTCGGCGCGGATATCGTGGCGCTTGGACAGAGGCAACTCGTTAGGTTCGAAATAGTTGGACCACTACTAATTCAGGCTGACATAATTGGGGGTGTTTGTTACCTGCACACCCTCGTACCACCGCTCCTCGTACAAGATCGTATAACGAAGAAGAACATGGAAAACCTCTTCGGCCGATCCTAGGGGTCGATAGGCGATGCTATCGTCGCCCGACAGCTTGTAGCCCGGCCTGGCCTCGTCCTCTCTCTCTCTCTCTCTCTCTCTCTCTCTTTCTCTCTCTCTCTCTCTCGCTCTCTCTTTCCACCCTTCTTCCTACGGCCGACTTCTATCTCCCACCTTCCGCTAGCCTAACCTCCATCCTTTGCCCTCGGCGTGTACACCGTTGTTCCACCTCGGATCCTTTCGCCTCTCCTATATCGGACACTTTTCCTTTGCCTTTCTCTTTACTTCTTCGACTCGTTTCTCCTTCCTCTTTCTTCTTCTTCTTCTTGGTCTTTCTTCGTTTTCTTGTTCCTCGCCTTCTTCTTCTTCTTCTTCTTCTTCTCGTTCGCCTTCTTCGTCTCCTTTGTCCCTTTCTTTTTTCTTCTCCCTTTCACTCACTCGGTCACCTCTCCTCCTGTTCGATGCACACCTTGATGTATACCTATATAGGGAACCTAGGCGATGACCCTCCGATAGCCGGCAGATAGCCGGCAGATATTCGCAAACTGGAGACAGTCCTCCTGACCCGTTCCACCGTGAAATTCATGCGTGTCTACAGGCCCCGTCAAAAGTGGTCGGTATCGCGTAGACGGCGGACCTTCGGTGCGAAAGAAAAATTGTCCGGATCGTTCGCAGGGGACTGACAACCGAGTGGGAATCGAATGGAATTTCCCTCGTTTCTCTAATCGCTTCGACGATCGAAACGTAACGCGTACGCGTTTCAACCCCATGGCCTACGACTTATTTTACAATAACAGTGAGACTAGACTTTCTTTGTCTTTCGCAGAACAACGAAAAGAAAAGATAAATTTGTAGTTACTGCCTGTCTAGCTATTCTCCAATGACCGTATACAATCATCAATTAAATAAAATGTTATTTCCGTTTAAAGAAAATTAAGGAAATACATGTGTAGAAGATTCAGTTTGAAATTTTGATCACGAGTCTGACTCGTTGTTGTAGGGCAAGGGATTAAAGTTCTTTTAACCCTTAGCACTCGAGTGGCGACTCTGAGGCGTCACGAAAAATTGGCATACTCTTATTTTAAACAATTTTAACATCGCTATATTTGTATTTAAAAGATAGATAAAAATTGAACGGTTGTAAGGACGAGTAACAGTAAAGAAATTCATAAACGTAAGGTGAAATAATTAATGTAGAATGAAAGTAGTATCGTAGGCCAGAAGAAATGTTTTGATTTTCTAGTTAGAACAGCTTCGAGTGCAAAGGGTTAATTGTCCTACTCTTTCCAAGTGTATATACTTATAGTAGGAAACCATTTTTTAAATGAGACACTTGCTACGTCGAATATTGTTTTATTTTTTGTTGTTGTTAAACGGTTAAATAAATAATAGAACGTGTATTTGTTAACATCGTGGATATAACAGTTTTATCACTCACTGTGTATATGTATTTTGTTGAAAAAATTTAATTAGGATACGGAATCGTTTGTCTTCAATTGTTGAAAACTGTAATAATTTTGTTGAGAAGATTTGCATTTATTTATTTAACGCATTTAAAACATATATTAACACAAAAGTTGTAAGGAATCTGAATAAATTCATTCTTGCCACCAAATTCTATTCAAGCCTATTCTCATCAAAATTAATTAAATTTGAATAAATTCGATCTCGTTATTATTGTAAAGGAATGCAAGTCAGTCACGTTTAAGGTGTTGATAGTTCTCGCATTGCAATTACTGTCTCCAACCATTTAGAATGATTAAAAGAAGAATTTAATGTCTACGTAGTTTATGTATATTATAACGATGCAAGTACGTTTTATTTTCCATAAAAATCTACAGTTTAATTGTAACCATTAGATGTTGATTTTACTTTACAACTGTTTCGACAAGTGATTAAAGAATGCGATAATTATTGAAAGGCTTTAATGAAAAACAACGTTGCAATTGATTAGAAATTCTACTTATCTAGTCATTCTACAATTACTTTCCTAGTCACGATCTTGCAATTGAAAAGCATTGAAAGAAAATGAAAAACAAAGTTGCAACTGATTAGAAATTCTACTTATCTGTTAATTCTAGAATTACTGTCCTAGTCACGATCTTGCAATTGAAAAGCATTGAAAAAATTGCAATTAAAGGAAAGTCAAAAATAAAGTTGTAACTGATTAGAAATTCTAGTTATCTAGTCAATGTAAAATTACTTTCCTAATCACGATCTTGCAATTGAAAAGCATTGAAAGAAAATGAGAAACAAAGTTGCAACTGATTAGAAATTCTACTTATCTGTTAATTCTAGAATTACTGTCCTAGTCACGAT
>CM052094.1:4454415-4470040 GCA_028453745.1 Agapostemon virescens
AATTTCGTTTTTTCCCGACAGAGGATTTAATTGTATTTTTTTTTTTTGCACCCAACTTCACACTTAAGCCGCATAATCATTATATGTTTTGAGAGCTGATATAGCAAGGCTTGTGTGTGAAAAAGTCCAATTGATTCTACGCAGTAGTTTTTGGTTGGTGCCCTTTTAAATATGCAGAGGAATAAGCAGCATTTTCGTCATATTTTACTTTTTTACTATAGAAAAGATAAAAATGCTGTTCAAGCCAGAAAGAAATTAACCGATTGTGTATGGAGAAGATCTGTCGACAGTACGCCAGTGCCAGAACTGGTTTGCAAAATTTCGATCCGGCAATTTTGATGTAAGATGCATCACGTTTTGGAAGGCCGGTTGAAGCTGATAAAGACATGATAAAGGCATTAGTTGATGCAAACCGGCGAATAATAACACGCGAGATCGGTGAGAGGTTAGACTTATCAAATTCAACTGTTTATGACCACTTGAAAGGCCTGGGTTTAACCTCGAAGCTCGATATATGGGTTCCCCATGTTCTCACGGAGAGAAATTTGTGTCGTCGCGTTGACGTCTGTGATTCGCTTTTCAAACGTCACGAAAATGATCCATTTTTGAAGCGCATCATTACTGGGGACGAAAAATGGGTTGTATATAACAATGTCAAACGCAAGAGATCATGGAGAAAAAAAGATGAACCGGCTCAAAGCATTTCCAAAGCCAATATCCATAAAAAAAGGTGATGCTGTCTGTTTGGTGGGATTTTAAAAGAATCGTTTTTTTTTAAGCTTTTACCGGATAACACAACAATTAATTCGGAAGTCTACTGTCATCAACTGGACAAACTGAATGATGTACTTCAACAGAAAAGGCCAGAATTAATCAACAGAAAAGGTGAAGTGTTCTACCAAGATAATGCGAGACCTCATACAAGTTTGGTCACTTGCCAAAAGCTTTTACAGCTTGAATGGGATACAGTGCCACACCTACCATATTCTCCAGATCTGGTACCTTCGCATTATTATTTGTTCCGGTCATTGCAAAATTTTTTGGACGGTAAAACCTTCACTTCAAATGAGGAGGTCAAAAACCACCTCGATCAGTTTTTAGCCAGCAAAGACCAAGAATTTTATAAGCGTGGAATCATGCTACTACCAGAAAGATGGCAAAAGGTATTGGATCAGAACGGCCAATATATAATTTAATAAAATATTTGTTCATTATACGAAAATTGTCTTTCATTTTCACAAAAAGAAAACGAAATTACTTTCCGAACAACCCAATAGTTGTCTTCTACAAACAATTATTCGCATCCAATTCGCTTCGGTGCCGGCAGCACGATCGTTTGAAGGAACCAACGTAAACGGGACACCCAGTATTAGAATGACACGCGAGTACCGGCAAGCATGGTTGTAACGCAGCCAATAATTAATATTTCCTGCACGCTTGTGCACGGTTCAGTTATCAGGGAACATTATTACCGGGCTGTAGTCGCTGGTGAACGCGCAGCTCTTGTCGGAAACGCGTTTCGAGAAAAGTAACGTTTCCTGCACGAAGGAAGGAGGCAAGGTTAGCTGATCAAACTCGGTGGAACATTCGGGAGAGCGCGATGTTATAATTAGTGTAACAGGCTAAGGATCCTCGTCGTATTTAAAGTAACCGGCGACTGGCAACTTGGCACGCGGCGCGTTCGCGATTTTCATGCTAGCCTGCCGGCCCGCAATTTGTCCTCCCTTTGACGATGTTTGTCGTTCGCGCGGACAGCGGAACCGATCCAATCAGATCCTGTCTGCTACGGAATGTAACGTGTAATGAGCTTGACGCATTCCGCTGTCAGGTGAGAGAAAGTCGCTTTTAGACCTATTTATCACCTCTTTAGCCGTTCGTTTCGTTCGAAAAGCGTTTCGCCGACAGTCGCCAGACCAGGATTCGCACGGAAATTGATATTCGAGGATTTGTATCGGTGTCGCTGAATGTCGTAATTGAGAGGGATTTTTAATTACGATAATTGCAGCAGTCTAAATATATTTATGAAATTCGAACATTGTAGAATTTATGGAAAAGCTGTTCTATTTCGCTATGATTAAATTACAGCTACTGAAATTCAATTGGACTTTGCTTAACTGGTTGTTCTTGTGTCTTTGTAATTACATCGAATCGCACCTTGAAAATTGTATGCATATTCATGCATATTCCATGCATGGTTGATCGAATATTTACATCTATGTATTCGAATCGAATCCGGTTATCTAACCTCGTGACTACGGTGTTCGAGTCTCTTTTGATTCAGAGTATCGAAATTATCATTTAATTGCTCCGTTGATTGTATTCAACGAATAACTGTTGTATCAACACTATAACTGCCGAAATCTAACGTAAACTAAAATACATTGCTCTCTAGTAACGACGAGATTGCATTTTTAAAGACTTCTTACAATTTCGACGCGAAGGCGTGCGTCAATAAACAAGTTCGTATGCAAAGTTTTCGTAGAAACATTCTTATAATTTCAATAACAATTGAGAGAAGAAATCAGTGACAAGTCTTTTCGACCCGTCTGGTAGTTCTAGGATTAACCTCTTAGAGCACATTGGAATTAAGTTTTTAATAAATAAATTGTAATTTTTCTTAAAAATATGATGCATATACTTTAACTCTAATAATTTAGTTTAATAATTAATAATGCAATTGAGTGTGCTCGAGCCACTACAGTGGCGCATCGTGCCTGAGAGGTTAAGATCGACAGAAAGATTAATGCGTATGCAAGAAGTATCCCGCAAAAATATATTTAAAAAGATTCGTAAATGGAGCAGTGAATGATTAAATATTATTGATCATAAAATTGTAAAAATTTTACAAGAAAGAAACGGGACCATCATTTTTCCAAGAAACAGTCTCCAACGCTTATCCACCGTGCACTATTTAATCCCAGTAGCAAAATCAGAATGACGCGGTAAAAAGGCAAGGGGAAGAAAGAGTTGGCATGTAACTGTTGGAGATATTCAGGCTGCTTGCGCCATCTATTGAATTCAATTACATTATGTTTAGCACTAAGCGTAAATATAATAGGTCACGTAGCGCTTGTTCCTTCTTCTTCCACGAGCGGTCAAACAAGTAACACGTGTGCGAAGTCTCTATACAAAATTGTTGTAATTTTTCTTTTTGTTTCTACCTACTGTGTTTCTATCTACTTTTGTCTACTTGTAAGACAAAAGGAGACTTAATTTTGTTTGTGAATGAAAGCATGCTTTATTTCAACAGTAACAAAAGAAGAAAGATTGAATATATTATATTATATGAAATCGGACGTGGATTTTCGTATAAAAGGACCGTATAGAGAGAGGGACACAGAGGCAAGCTTGTCCAATAAGAAGCTACGAAAATCTCTTCGGTGGACCAACATGGCCGCCAATGTCCCGCACGGCGCCGAGCGTGTTAAGGCTACCGCTAATTACCTCTCGCCCGCAGCCTCCTCTTCCTGGACCAAAGGAACAGCCACCGAAATATGCGTGGTTTCGCCGGAATGCCACGGTAGTCTGGCGAAGGAGATCCGTTCGATCGCCATGCCAGCGATCTCTCGACTTCCCCGGTAATGCGTCTTCCGCGACGGCTAATTGGACGGAGGTCGCCAGCGTAGGAGATAATGGATATTAATTACCGCGTCTTACTTTCCGCGGCATTAAACATTTTCTTGAAGACGGGTGGACGGGTGGCCCGAGGGGGTGTTCCCTGTTACCGCGAGGAAACGGCGGGAGGGAGGAGGAACGGGACTCGGGTGGAGGGGTTGGATTGCGGCTACCATCCCTCATTGTTAGCCCCTTTAAAAAGACGCCGTCCCCCGTTAAGTATAATAAGTACGAAGTCTCTGCTGCTTTCCCGTCCCCGTTTCGTCCTCGTCTTTTCACAGTCCGGCCGGCCTCTCCCGTTACCTCGCCAACCCCTTTACCCGACCACCCATCCGCGCGTTCCTCTCCTTATAATCCATCTAAATTTTAAGAGCGGATCAGGCGAATCCCCCGGAAAACTTTGCCACGGAGTTGCCGCGGTAATCCATTTAAATAATTCCCGTCGAGGCAACAGCGCGAAAGGGGTTTTCTTCCGCGTTCGGTGTCGATCGTCCTTTCTCACCCCTCCGTGCACCCTCGTCCCGTCCCCACCGCGTTCGAAACCAACCCTCGACGTCACTTTCAACGGCGGACACCCTCGACAGAGCTATCTCCCGGGCTGGAAGAAAGTCGCGGCAGATTCGAGCCCAGTCGAATCCACCTCCCATCTATCCCGCGATTCTTCCGTGGCTCGCCAACCTCCTGCAAAACCCCCCTACCCACAGAGCGACGGGGTTCGTTGCCCGGATAAACAGGGACGCATTGCGACGTCCGGGGAAATGCCGCGGAAACCTGACGGATGGTGTCTGTTGGAGAACCGGATACTTCATATTTCAGCGTTGTCGAATTTTCCATGACGCCTCCGACTTTATTTTTACCGCGAATTCTCTACAGCGGCCCGGTTTACGATGTCGCGACGGAACACTTTCGATATGCAACGATTCGTTGTCGTCTCGATCGCCCGTCCGTTTCCGTTTGCGGATGCTGACCGACGTCGCTCGCTGTCATTGCCCGAGAACCGACGAAACCTGTGTAGAGACAGTGTTCAACGTACAACGACGTCGATTTGCTTCGATTGGCTAGCAAACATTCTGGAAATTAATCTCGCGTGCTAGACGCATAACGCATTGAACTTCTTCTTCGGCACGATTTATCTTATGGTTTCGGTGATCAGAATCCTAGAAGAACATGATATTTTATATTTACACCAATATGTTCTCCAATGTTACGCGTTAATTAAAGCAAAGTCGAATTTCATTTGGATATAAAGGGAATTACGTGACGTTAACCCGAGGCGACACAAAAAATATATATTATAAAAGCTATAATTATTTGGTAAAATGTCGATAAATTAAAATGTGACCTGAAAGTTACACGGAACCATAGAGGGTTAATAGCTTCTCTAGAAGCACGTTGTGAGACGCGTCTTTTCGCTTCGAAAGAAACGTTACAAATGAAAGACACAAGAGATCGAAACAGACGAGGAACAGTCGAATATAAACAATTGAGGATTGACATACAATGTATGCTTATACAGCCGGTTCAATCGATCCTTCCTTTTAACACTTTAACTGCCCAACCAACAACCTAAAATATTCCGTAAAATCAAAGTAATTTATTTAATGCAGCAACAATTGAAAAGATAAAATGTCTGACACATAGTTATCCTTCCCTTCTTGTAGTCTTCAGATATGAACTAAATTGAGTGCAACGAATATACTAGGGTACAAATTTATTTTTAAACATGAACAAATAATTCTGTCACCCATATACGGGTGACATGGCAGTCAAAGTGTTAAAGACATAATATTATAATTTTCTTCTAAATTTATGAAATAAATTCCAACATTCCCCAAACGTAGTGTTCACCAGTTCCAACGGAGGCGTCATTGTTATTTCAAAAATTGCAAAATAAATAATTTCAGACTGGCCGTTGCGACGGTTCAGCGTCGATGGCCACCCTAACTGTTCCTCTTACGAGTTTAGAGTTCAGAAAGCAATGAAGTGCTACCAAGATGCGTCGAGGCCACGCGGACGATTCCTCGAGCGCGGTTCGAGAGCGTCGAGTGCAAAAGGTGAGCGAAGAGGAGCGGACTCTGGCGAAAGGGTTAGAAATTCATTTGTCTAGCCTTGTATCCAACGGACGTGTTACGACTGGTCTCTTATTCCCGGTCTAATGGATTGCGAGGCTAGACACCAGGGGAACGAAGTTGTCAGCGGCTTGGCGCGCCGGTTCAAAGGCGATCACGAAAAGAAAGAGAGACACTCTGGTCTCCTAGGAGAGAAGGGGTTCACTCCTCATCTCGCGGTGTGCTCTCGCTACAACGGCGACCACCGATAACTCATCGAGACCTCTGCCCTTACAACGAGGCACCACCGTGAGACGCGTCCAGCCTCGCTCCGGACCCGGAATGATTAATGAATGCCCGCGAAATCTACTCGGATTAGCGTCGTCCGGGCGCGGCGTTGCCCGAGAGCTTGTTTCTCCGCGCAACTTGTTACAAAGATTCTTTTCATCAGTCATCGAGATATTTCTGGGCCGTTTAATGGACCGGACACGCCGCAGGAAATGTAACCAAGCTCGAAAGGAACGCTGGCCGCTTCTGGTCGGCTAATAATCCGCTGACGGAATTGTTTCGTCGAGGATACGCTTTTCGGTTGCTATAGACAGGCTTCGTCGAGGATCCGATAGAACATTTGTCCGACGTCCGCTTACGGGTAAACTGTTCCTGTCCGCGACGTTTGCGAGAGCTGCGAAGAACCATCGCCCGGAAACCGGGTGCAGCGAAGTCGCGTTAACGCTTTACCGACCGGAAGTCTATTAATAGGTCTTTCAATAATTGTCCTGTAAGAAAATGAGACTTGAAAAACTGTTTTTACATTGCAATTTGTAACGAAATTATTAGATAACGTTACTTAGGAGGCCTTGTTGATTTACAATAAAAATTGCTGTCGGCGTTGAGGGATCCATTAAGAAGTTTTCAGTGATGGATTATGAACTTAAAAGATTTTGAAATAATCGCAGGTCGGTAAAGTGTTAACCCTAAACCTACTAGATTTTCTGTTTTACGATCAGCTGACGTTATAAAATTGTCTTCGCAGAAATTGATTCGATGGATTCTTCCATTCCAACATACATTGTAATAAAAATTGCACAAAGTCCGAATAAATTAATTCTTGTCACTTTTATCGGATGATATACATTAGCCAAGTTTACTGCTCGATAGGTTTAGTGTTAACCCTTTGCACTCGAAGCTGTTTTAACTCCAAGTCATTTTTTCTGACCTAGAATATTTACAATCTGCACGATAGATTTTATTTTATGCATACGAAATTTGTTTACTATTACTCGTCCTTGTAATGATTAAATTTTTACGAATTTCTTTGACACAAGCGTAGCGATGCAAAGATTGTTTTAAACAGTGTTGCAACTATTTTTTAGTGGTGCTCGAGAGTCACCATTCGAGTGCAAAGGGTTAAATGCCACCGACACGGTTCGAACATCGACTTGCGTCTTTATTCGAACACAAATAAGTCTCCGCCGTTTTTCATCTTATCACATTATTGGCGGGAAGAGTATTAATAATACCTTTTCCACAGACTGGCGACGATCGGCGGATCGTGTATTAATACCTTTTATGCAGAACGTACGCAAAGTGTTAGTAAAGTACTTTAATAGTTAGTAGTTAGTAATAGTAGTAGTTAGTAGCGTAAAAATAAAAGACCGGCTACCGACGGTGCACCAGAGAGTGCACTGTCCAAAGAATTTACCGAATCATCGTTAGTCGTCACGGTAGCGTCTCAATCGTCAACAGGCGAGTTTCAAAAGGAATGTATAAATTGAAACAGAGGTATTAGAATGATCCAGGGCCGTCGGATCGGCGAACTCGGCGTGCTCTAAACGAGGCGAAACAGGGAACATCTTCATCACGGTTGGCTCTGATTCCATTTATAGCGTTCGTGGAACGCGATAGGCCACGATCACCCGGCATCCCGCCGATTAATCTTTATCAAACGGCCGCGTGAGCCTCGATCGCGATCGTTTGAAATTTGCCAGACAAATTTCGCGGGGTTCGTCGAGCGCCGTCGTTTGATCTCCGCCTGTCCTAATCCCATAAGCAGGCACCGGCAATTCGTCGACGTTCGTTCCTCTCCACCTGACTTCCTAACCTTCTGGGTAACTGGCGAGCCAAAGCCCCCCTTCGCCGGTTGATGGATGGACCTCGGTCCCGTAAAATATACGCGTACCAGCGTCGCGTCGCGTCGGTTCGAGGGGCGAGAGAGAACTCGCTCGAGCGTCGCGGCGCTAGTTTACGCGGCGACGACACACGTTCCTGATGCCATCCGAGCATCGAAATAAAAGTGGACGGGCTAGCGACGACGTGAACCGTGACTCAGATACGCCGCAGACTACTTTTCTCCTGCACCGCAACGCGCCAATTATACGAGCTAATTGGCTCTGAAATGGTTCGGATAATCGAACGCACGCGACCGTCGCGGCGAGACGATAGGGGAAAACAGGAATCGCTAAAACGTTCCGGATAACGCCTCTGGAATGATTCATTGATACTGTTAAGACGCGACAACGTCTTAAGAATACTTTAATTAACGAAGAGGTTTATGGTACGAGCGCCGACGTTCCGCTATTTTTGAGGACCTATTCAAGTGACTGCCAGATGTGCTAGGCAGTATTTATCAAAATTCGAAAGGCACATTTATTAGGGTTGTCCTCGGCGGACACGTGCGCGGCCGAGTCGCCGACTTCATACTCAATAGCAATTGCCGTACCATAAACCTACAGATGTGCATCACCGGACACAGCGAGCGCGCGGCCACCCTCGGGACGATACCTGGGACAGTACCGTCTTGGTGAAAATCAGCGAGCGCGCGACCATCCTCAAGACGGCACCCGAGATGTACCATCTTGTATAAAAATTCGGTGCTAGGCTCACCTCACCAGTGCAGGGTGGGCGGCATGCTAAGACTACGCAATAGATTGGTACATGCTCATTGGTGGTGGATGTTTCCACCCCATCAAGAAATAGGTATAAATACTTGTGCAGTGCGAGGCTCGCGCTGCTGTTTTTACGTTTACGCGATAAGCGCTGATTGATTCAACCACGCGTTGCGACGCTGGTTATACATAGTCTAAATTCAGAATAATCAAGTTACAGGCAACATTTCAACAAAGTGTAAGGGTCTAGTCAGGAGTGTATATATATTATTAAAGTCCATAAGTGTAGCTCAAGCTGTGTACGGTTGTTTCATTACGCCTTTCTTATTACTCGCGACAATTTACAACTGTTGTGAGACGGACGTCAGACTACGGTTCGCTATCGCTGCCGAGCCCTGTTAAGACGCCGAACAGATACAATAACGCAAGCAAATTCGTATGTTAGAACAATTTCTAAGAACTACTCTTTTCCAAGATTCTGGGATAAGTGCTGAGCGGACTAACACAGTCCTTTCACCAGAAAGCACCCTTGCTTTCCCCACTTCGTGGCCAGATCCTTCAGAAAATGCTATCCTTGTTCTTTAACCCTTTAAGCGCTATCAACCCATATACATATGCGTTCTCGCATAACCATTCGATTTTGGCTATGAACTCATATGTGGGTTCTCACAAAAACATTCAATCTGGGAAAAAGAAAGTATTCGGACACTCTTCAAACCTAAATAACTTTTTCAAAATTGAACCAAACGACTTGACTTTTCTGGAGCAACTAGCAGCATTGATTTACTAACTGATATGCAGAAATAATTTTGAAATAATGGAAGATTATTTTTTAAACAATATATTCCGTCAAAAAGGAGTAGATTTGGTATTAAGTCGTTCGTTATTTGCGATTGCAAAACCGTAACCGAAATAAATTGTTATTAAGGCTTTTGAGGTCACTGCATAATTTATTTCAGTTACAATCAATATACCTTGCAATGAAAATTCAGTCTGCTCGACTTGCGCTCTTTTGTAAAAGGTACGCAGCCCACGGTAGGCTTTTTCGTACGGAGTGGGCAGTCCATGGCGCACGCTTAATGTCGGGCAACTCAGCGCTCAAAGGGTTAAAAATGTTCTATCGTAGCAAGTCAATAGATTTAATGATTTCTGAGTTGACGATTCCGGGATTTCTGGGACCCGATCGTTCGGTAGCGAACGCATTAATTTCCACAGGGTTTCTCGGTGCGGCGACTAGGTGGTGAACGCGATGAACGATGTATCAATCTCTGAACACGGACGATTAGCGAAACAACGATCTTCCGAATCAAGCCCATCGCTAGACGTCTGTCTCCAAGTGGAAGGAGCCGCATAGTTTGTCGCGCGATGAGACCAGAAGGCGTCGTCGTCGTAGTCGTCGTCGTCGTCGAAGTCGTCTCGACGACGGAACTATTCCCGTCCACGGGTCCCATGAATCTTTTCCACGGTGTTGCCGTGGCGGTATCGTCGCAAAGCCCTCGCGGGCCTCGGCGGGCCGTCGATGATTTGTGATCGAGGCGTGCCACGGAGGCGTGAGCGTGTCGCACGCTCGGTCTACGCTCGTCGCGGACCCAAATTCCGCTCGACGCCCATCCGCTTCGAAACGAAGCTCCGGCCTTCGTAGGTACAGCGTACCTCGGCCCGGTGTGTTTCGCGTGCTCTCGTCACGTTGAAAACGCGTCGTGAAACGGACACATGTTCCACGCGCCTCGTACACCGCGTTCCGTGACCGACAAGCCTCTCTAGCCGCGCTTTCATCGCCAACAGTCGCGGACACCGCGATTCTTTGATGTTTCGGCTGGCGGGCCGATCCGAGCTCGATTTTTTGTCGTTCGAAATAGGCGTCGAACACGCGTGCAACCGGCCGATGAGAGAGCCCGACCCAGCCGTGTCGATTTTGTAATCTTGGGCTGCCGAGATCGGACCCGATTCGGTTATATTTAACGCCGCGGTGATTCAGAGTGTCTCGAAAGGCTATTCAATCCCACAATCGATCGTTTCGGTGAGAGAAACGATCGTTTATCGAGAACCCGCTGCAACAACGTTTGCACGTTTTTATTGGGACCTAGCTGGATTGCACACTTGCAGTGTTCGTATTGATTGATTTTATGTAGGAACGTTGATAGTCATTTTTGTTTGATTTTTTGGACATCTACACAACTTACTATGGTTAAAATTGTAAGTGGTAGCTTTAGAGCTTGCTTTGGTCCTGGAAGTAGATTTGGACTTAGGTTGATGTTTATGGTTGTGCCTAAACTCTGGTGCTAACATAGAGTCTGATAAAGAATTTGGTCTAGAACTAGGCATGATCTTAGAATTAGATCTTGGTTTAGTTGCAAAGTTATAGTTATAATTCATTCATTATAAAATTGCATAAAATTATATTCCTGACGTTATGTCACGTACAATATGTACAACGTATACACTGAAGTTTATACCTAACTCTAAGATTTACAATGAACCTATTACAAAATAACAGAGTAACAATATCTCATCAAATAGCGCTAAGTTTCTATATACAAGGATGGTCCTTTTTGTTTCATCTGCAAAAATGTATATATCTTGATAAACCGGTGCGACAAACTAATAGCACATTATTGCAATTAATTAACATTTATGCATACATACGAAGGGAACTCAATATTTAATATTTTGTAGATCCTCCACAGTTTTTTATAACCGAAATTATTCGCTTTGGAATCGACTTGAATAATTTTTTAATCCTTTTCTGCTTCGTTCGTTCCCATTCGAGTGCAATGCACTCTTTTAATTCGTTTACGTTATTAAACTGTTTCCCTTTAGCATAAACTGCTCTAGCAAGGTCTCCCCAATAGTTTTCTATAATATTCAAGTCAGGGGAACGAGCTGGCCATTGCAAGACTTGAATATTTTCCGTCTCGAAGAATGCTTTCACAACCTTTGCGGTGTGAACCGCTGCATTATCCTGCTGGAATATGTGTTTTTCCCCGGAAATTCTGGTTGCGTGTGTGGTTATTTGTTCACGGATTAACATTAGATATTTCACGCTGTTCATTTTTCCACTGATAAAATTAATATCCGTCTTTCCATGGTAGCCGATACCGGCCCACATCATGACTCCTCCGCCACCCATCTGGCGACGGATCAAAAACATATTTTCTTTCCGTAAGTCGTGGTAATAATAACTCCACCCGTCAGGTCCATCGAGATTAAACTTCTTTTCGTCGGTGAACATGACTTTTCTCCACTTCTTCTTCCAGTGAGCATGTTGCTCTGCGAACTGCAGCCTTGCCTTCTTATGCGCTTCGGTTAGAGGCGGTTTTTTTTAAGCTTCCTTCGCTGCAGGTGCTTAGATCTTTGCAGGACACGTTGCACATTTCTGACGTTTGTTTGTACGCCTACTGCTTCAGCAATCTGCCTGGTAGTCATTGGTGCATTCGATGCTGCCCTTAGAATAGCACGTTTCTCTCGTTCTGATAATGCCGCAGGTCGTCCAGGACGTTTTGTATTACCGTATTTCTCGGGGTTTTTCAAATAATTCATGACAACCTTCCGGCTTCTATGAATTACTTTCGCAATCTTTGAAATAGAAACATTTTCTTTAGATAGTGTCATAATTGTTTTCATTTCACTATCTGTTAACTTCTTTCCACGACCCATTTTTTTAGAAGTTTTCCGCAATAATTCACCACACTATATATCAAATACTTAGCCACCTTCTTTTGCTCGTGTTCAACTGAGAAGTGAGAGTGTAGTATATGTGCTATTATTTTGACGGATTACGTTTCCATGAAATCTACCAAAACAACGATTGTAAGAATTTAGGGGCAGTGTTTACGTGTCAAAGTCACTAAGATGGATATATAAGAAATAACTCAAGAAGCATATGGATTGAACGCTCTCATTTCTGTTCTATTTTTAACACGTTGAATGCCACACGAATTTTGCATGTTTCGAACAAGTTTTATTTGTTTCATTTATAGAAATGATCAGCGTTATTGAACAAAATTGTTAGTTACTAAAAACTAAAGTTTTCACCTCGTACTATAATCTGGTTAATTTTGGCAGTACTGCGTTAATGTTCAATGCTGTTAATTTATTTATAACCATTCTTAAACGATGTAACGGTGCCGGTCACCGGTGACTCCCGTGGCATTCAACGTGTTAAAATACTACGAAATTTAGAAGGTGTGTTATTCTATTGTCGCGGAGTGTAGTTTGGCTAACGGCGCAGCGGTCGAATGACTTCGCAACCCTTTCGCCGAACCTAAAAATATTCTGATTCCGAGTGACAAGCACGAGATCCAAATGGCTACCAGGTGATCCCCGGCACATTTATATTTGCCGCGTTCTTTCCGCCTAATGCGACTCTGCTTCGCACTTAAGAGGACCCTGTCGTCGAGCTGTAAGAGCGGTATTTGACCACGACGCCGCGTAAGCCGTGGCCGCGACCCCTGTCCTCGAGGATTTGCCGCGAGAACCCTTCTTGGTTTCGTAGGTGATCAGTCACCGGTACCCTCGGATCCCAGATGGAGAGCAAACAAACTTACCGAGAAGGCTTGACCAAGGTGACGGGCCTCGCAAACGATGTGTCGAGGCTTTGACGAATTCGATGCGGAAGTACTCTTCAGCTCTGGACCGAGGGTCGTCAAAAAGCTTCAACCTTGCTACACATCCGTGTCCGTCCATCTTGTGAAACTTGTTACACTTTGCTGAACCGTCCCGGGAGCGAATCCTTCCCCATTTTCTACTTGGTGGAACCTACACGGACCGAATAAACTTCATAACGAAGCACTAACTTCTAGTTTGTTAACGCTAATCCTACCACAGCGGGTCGAGTTATTCATTTGTAACACATAAACGAAAAACAGACAAGAACTCGTAAATCAGAAATCGCGAACGGACAAGAACTCGAAAAACAGTAATGCGAAAACTCTGCAACAATGCGGCAGTAGGTGGTAACCATAAGAGAGGAGAAACAGCAGTCGGAGAAGTAGAAAAGAAAGAGGCAGATAAATTTAGACAGTATATATATATGTTTATATAGCGTTATAGTTTTTCTTCATTACGTCTAACTATTGTATGCATGTTTCTATCGATTTACATATTACTCTGGTACGTAATTAATAAATAATAGTAATCGTAAAATAAAAAATCCGGAAAGGGTGATTTAACCGGCAGTGGTGGAATTAATAGGACGATCGTGCCGAAGTTGCGATCGTTCGTTACCGTGTAAACGTCCCCCTGGTAAGGATTATACTAGCCGCGCGTTCTGCAAAAAGGGTTAAATTACCGTTCGGCGACAATACGGTTAGCACAAAAGAAACGAAACTCGTAAAAGTAAATAGCAACGCGCAGAAGGCACTGGTTTCTAATAAGGGAAGAAAAACGTGTCGAGGGATGAGGGTAGAAACACTTGGTGCCTCGAACGAGCATTCCTCAGCGTTTCTGGTCTCGGGGAAATTCTTATTGCGATCACGCGCGAGGCGTGGCCGGGTTCGTTTAAATTTCTGTCGCGAGGCGTGCTCATTATCGGCCGTTACACCCCTGTAATTATCGGGACATCGTTCCTCGCGCATAAACGGGCCGCCTCGCGAGCTCTGCACGGCCTTTCCGGTTATTCAATCGCGTGCGCACGGGAGTTCAAAGTGATGCATATTTATAGGTTCGTTAGCCGGGGGAAAGGAAACGAAAGAAGCGGCGAAAACTCCGCGGACCGTCTTCTCTTCCCTTTTCGAACCGGGCTCGTCTACTCGAAGCAGCTTCGCTCCTTTTTCCTTTCTGCGAAGCGTGTCGGTCGCCGATTCGGCCACAGAATGCGCCCGATGGAACGAGACGACACATTTACCGAGCATTTCCGTTCTGGCAAACCCGGCCAGACTCATACTCCGAGCATGTGCTGCAACAACGTCAGATTTTAGAAACGATTGCGCGCTATCGGGCCGCAGACGGGAAATTGTGTTCGCGGTTTTCTCGAAACACCGTGGAAATTTACCGTCTTTCGTACGATCTTCGTTTCTGTCGTACTGGTTTTGAGAAAGAATTTGTTTAACAAACGTTTAGGGTTGGAGCATATAGCGGCGAATGTATTTTTAGGGAGAATTTGATGCTCCATCTATTCGTGATTCAAAAGGAAGGTCTGCAAGTTTAACGCTAAATCTAACGAGCATTGGAATTGGCTGGCGTGTACTGTCTTATAAAAGGATTAAAGGATTCTATTGATTCGATTCCGGTGAAGGCAATTTTATGACTTTACTAATAGTGAAATTGATAATTTAAAACGGTTCGTTTGACCTACTGTTTTACAGTAGTGTTAACCTACTTGTTGACCTAGTGTTAACACTAGGAGATAAATCCAACGATGTACATTGCTTTGTAATAATAACAAGACTGCCTCTACTCAAAATTCATTCAATTTTTATTGCAACATCTGGTTCATTAACCTCTTAGGTACGATGCACCACTATAGTGACTTTTGCCATTTACACCGCAACTGATATCATTAATTATTAAAGCAAATGATTAAAGTTAAAGTGTCATCATATCCTTAGGAAAAACTTCATCCCAATGTGCTCGTCTAAGAGGTTAGAAAAGTATATCGAAAAATTACCAATGTAAACATTTTCATAAGTTCAGTAATTGCGAAAGTCGGTTGGTAGTTCTAATGTCAAAAAATGAAGTCAACCTTGGAATCATTGAAACACTATGTATATAGAAAAATGTTCACATCCAAAGAATCCGCAGTTATAAAATTGCGTTGAATCGATTCAAAAGTATCGTAATAAACATCGTTTGGTATGCAAACGAACAAGAAGCTTGTCACTGTCATAAGACAACGTACATTAGCAAATTTTAATGCTCGATAGGTTTAGTGTTAACAAACGGGCTAATTTTTAATTGAGCAAGCCGCGATCCGCTTAGGTGTTACCGTCGCCATTATAAAATTGCGTTGAATCGATTCAAAAGTATCGTAATAAACAACGTTCGGAATGCAAACGAATGAAATGCTTGTCACTGTCATAAGACAACGTACATTAGCAAATTTTAATGCTCGATAGGTTTAGTGTTAACAAACGGGCT
>CM052094.1:4522172-4533365 GCA_028453745.1 Agapostemon virescens
TTGAGTGGATCATGAGAAGTTGAAGAGATAAGGGGAAAGCATCAGGGGATGGTAAGAGTATCAGGGGATGGTGAGAGGATCAGGTGGGTACTTGAAGAGACTAGGAGTAGTTGAAGGAATCAGGGGAAGTTTAGGGGATCAGCAGAAAGTAAAGAGGTCAGGGAAAGTTGAAGGGGTCAGTAGAAGTTGAGATGATCGAAGGAATTTGAGAAAATCAGGGGATGGTGATGGAATCAGGGGAAGTTGAGTGGATCAGGACAAGTTGAATAAGGGGAAAGCATCAGGGGATGGTCAGAGCATTAGGTAACGGTATGTGGATCAGGGGAAGGTGATGATAGAGCGTGAAGAGGCCAGGAGAGGATGAAGGGTTAAAAAGATGGTGGAGAGATCAGAGAGGAGGAACAATGAGGAAAATGGGAAGGGGTGTTCGGCATTCCTCCAGGGACATGTGAACTCGTCCGAGCTCCCGGAGGGTTCAAACCTGCAGCTCCATGAGAACTGACAGTCTTCGACTGTGTCAATGAAGTATTTATATACTTCTGTGTTCATGTCTAATGACGCTTCGATCTACTAATACATCGTTTGTTCTCGATCTTAAGAAAGTGTTTCCAAATGGTGGTTTGTAGAAGATGAAATAATTTACAGTCACACGTATCGCACACTATAAGCATCACTTTTTTCACGTATAATCTATAGGATAAATCGATTCCTGCGTTTCACACGAGCTTTCACTTAGACTGATCGAACCTTCACACAAAACTCCGACCGAACTATAAAAATCTCATCTACCCTTAACGACAGCTTAGAAACCAATCGATCACCGCTAAAAGAATTCGCACTATCATAAATTTCAACGAAACAATGAATGATGTCAATCAGCCAACGTATAATATCAATCGTACTAACCATACCAACGAAGTCATCGGCAAATTCGATCTTTCACGGTTGTCGATCGTAATCGTTCCGCGAACCGGCTCGTTCGAACCGTCAGTTAAGTACAAATGATCGACTCGTTTTAACAATATCCGAATGGAAAGCGCACTTGCGCGGCGACATCAATCTTGATCGATCATCGGAATTGCTTTTCGACACAGATTGTCCACTTGCCCGGTGAAAACCGTTAAAACGTGTCGCACCGCGACGCGCGTGGAACCGCGTCGAACGCTGAGAGCGGCGAGGTGGGTGCGACGCCGAGCCGACGAATGTCAAATCTAAACGCCGACTCCCGTCCCCTGTCCACCGGCGGAATTGCATTGTCCCGTGCTGGCAATCATCGTGTCTGCTCGGTATGCATTAATGCAGACTGACGCGCGTAATAAATTCTATTAAAGGACCGTACAGTTTTTCATTATTCTCGCCGCCGTAATCCGCCGAACGTGCACGCGGATTTCCAACCGAAACGTACGTACATACATCGTCCGTACGCCACCGTTCGCGGCCACTTTGTTTACGAAAAGCCGTTATAACCTTTCCAATATTTCACGGCTCGAACCTCTATCAAAAATTCATTCGATTATTTCTTACGTTTCTGAAGCGATTCTAAAACGCTTCGTTCGAACCCGCCGCGAATGCACTCGGAAGGTTTCACTTAACGAGGGCGAATTGCGTTTTCGCGTAGTCATTGAAAGGCCGGATAGCTCGCCCGATGGGGGTATGACGCAGAAAAGCTTCGGCGGATTAATATAGTACTTCGCGTCCATTCGCGCTAAATTTTATTCGAGCCTGGTCAAATGGAAATTCGTCCATGCTCTATTTTAAGCAATGTACAATTTGTTGGCGGACGAGTAAAATACTTAATTTATACTAATATAATATTTAAGTATACAAAATAAACTAAATTTCTTTGTTGAAGCTCGCATCTTGAATTTAGCGTAGCTTCAAACGTTACGAAGTACAACCATACCTGTTTTTACCTGCCGACGCAGGCCGGGAAAACCCGCGCTCCCACTATCTTTAACACTTCAGACGAAGGACAAAATTCAAGCACCACCATTGGCCAATACTTGATCACCGAAAGTGCTACAGTGACTCTTATTAATATATTAATAATTAATATTAAAGTTTCGATCGTTTGCAATAGTAAATTTGGAGTTATTGTTTTATAATATAACAGAATATTCGTTGTAGTTTGTAATAACATAAATTTCATTTGTTTGTTGCACATACTTTTCTTAATATCAAACAGTGAACTAAATTCTGTCGAAATTTATCGTCGCAAAAATATTCGGACGCTTGACAAACTATAACATTTAAACATGAAACATAAGCTTCCATAAGTTTCATCAAAATCTTCCTCAGCAATCTTTACAGGAAATAATTCGTTCGTTACGAAATCATTTCAATCGTCTCACACGCTCGTCGAACGTAAAACTTTCATTTTCGCCGTAGTGGATTGGCAAAAATGCGAAGGATACGTTTGCCAACTATATCGAACACCCTTTACGTATCCGTACGTAAAAAGATCCCCGAAAGAACACGCGAGATGCAAATTTATTTGAAGCGAAACCTCGTTCAATTTTTTTCGCCGGAGCAACTTACCGCAGGAAATGAAATGTTCCTCTTACCTTGGGTTCCGAAGATTTGCATAACGATCCCGGGTTCGCTAATACCTTTTCGACGATGCTCGAAATAGCCTTCTTCCAAAAAGCAAACTACAATGATAACTGTATCGCTAACTGGAACGTACTGTTATGGTCCCCCGGCGGATCCTCGGACGGCCGGGTAAAGAAAACAGCCGATCGGCTTCATAAATATTCAGTCGTTCCGATTCCATTAAAAGGAAATAATGCGGCGAAATCTCGTGCACGAATAAATACGGCTGATAAAAGGGGGCTAGCTATGGTTAAAAAAATTAATTTCCAATTAACCGGGATGAAGGCGTCGAAGATCGTGGGGCTCTCGGTTTCCGCAGAAAACCCGGTCCGGTGTCGCGTTTACGCGGCCGGTTCTCCGATCGATTTGCATTGTGCAGCCTTGAGGCGGGGTGTAATTAAGGAGCCAGCTAATTCGCCGGCAGACCGTCGAAGATTATCGGGCCCGATTGGCTCGCTTTCGCCCGACGTGTGTACCGTAATTGCGAACGGCTGTATCAGTGACCCGCAGCCCGTTCGACACGTGTCGACTCGTGGCGCGCTCCTCTTATCTCGCGACCGGTTCACGTCGAACCCGCTGTTTCCATTATCCGTAATAATATATTCTTTCGAGTAACCTCCCCTTTTTATCCCCCCCCCCCCCCCCCTCCCCGTTGACTCGCTCGGTTTCGCGCTAGATACGGGAGAACGAGAGAACGAACCACCGAGAGAGAAAGAGAAAGAAAGCGAGAGCGAGATCGAGAGGAAGAAGGGGAGACAAAGTGGCTGCTGCACACGCGTTTGTCAATGTTTGCCGGTGTCGACACCCACCTACTTATGCAAATCATTTAATTTAACCCCTCCAGAGCCGGCTATCCCCGGAGAGATCGTATCTCGAAGCCTATTCGTATTCATTGGCTGAGCGATGGGGAGACCGCGCACGGCCCTCGATCCGCAGAGCAGCCATACGATCGCGTTTCCTCCTGTCCCGATGCTACCACCAACCACCTTTATGTCAAACAGAGAGACCACGGTACGCTCTCATATCTGGACCAACCGGTACCGCCAGAAATTGATGCGTCTAAGACTCCCGATCCGATTTTAGATAGTAACTTTCGCTTTCGAGAGACGAACAGGGTTTCCGTTTCTGTTTCCGAGATTTGTTCTTGTTGGCGGATGCTGAGAACCGGGGCTCCAGAGATATTGCGCTTTTCATTCGGCGTATCCGTTGCTTATCGTTAATTCGAACAAAAATATACTCGAGAATGTTTCTCCTGTCAAGGATTTTAATGAATCGACATCACGGTAAAAATTACGTCGAATTCGAGCGTGTGCGCGTTTCGATGCGAACGCAATCGGCGCGCGCGTCCTGCAATCTCGCAATCGGTATCATCGAAGGGATATGAATATTCGAATGCTGAATATCGAATGACATTTCATACGGTTTAATTTAAATACGAACGTATTTAATTCGGATTTTATTCTTTGGTTATTGATTTTCCTCGCAGTGGTTCTCAGCTTTTTGGATGGACGTTGATCACCGATGCAGTTTGTTTGCGAATTTTAAATATTAGCTTTGTTTTAGGATTTATCGTAGCCTCTTTGTTTTTGTTATCGGCTTTTGGAGAAATTTATGTAAAATCGACGGGATCGTGACGGAAGCTACGGCGTGGTTGTATATTTGCCAGAGAACCGCGTATCTTCCCATGGCCGTAAAAGTACGACGTTAACTTATTATCAGGCTGACTCCTACGGATCCGATTTTATTCGAACCAATTAAAGTTGTGTTACTATTCCCGCGTTACACCGAAGTTATATTTCTTACACTTAATCTCCCGACTACCAGCCGAACAGGTTTTTAATTCAAGAACTCGGATATGTAATTTACTTTCCGGCATTACTTTATGGCAACGAAAGTAATTACACTGCAATACACAGCTGATATGAGGGAAACCGGATATTCTGTTCAGGTGATCCTTATATTTCACCGATTAAATTCAATCAAATCAGAGCAAAAATCTCGCCGATGTCTCCAGCCAGTGTATCCTATTAGCAATAATTTAATTCAACAAACGTGAATCAAAAATAGTATAACAGCATCCTGAAGTTTTTTTTACATTTTCAATTGCAGATTTTCAATTGCGAGAGGCACGAGCCGAATGCTCTTTATTACATTTTTAAATTAAGTTATAATAATATATAATAATATATATAAATATTATAATAATATATTATAATATTTTAGATATTTTTTAATTATTTCAATCTTTTTATACTTTTGTGTACGCAAATGCTACTCAGTCTAGTCATCAGAGTTCTTTCTATCTATCGCTTCTTTGAGACGACACTAATAAATTGTTACGGTATTATTAAAAATAATTTTTAATATAATTTTAATAATTGAATATGGAAGTAAAGTAAAACATTCTAAATAACCTTCAATAAATTTTATTTATACTGAATAAAATGAAATCAAACTTTGGACATATTTTTAATATAACTTTTAAAATATTGTGCAAAGCTTTTGCAATATTCTATATCGCCCTGGGTTTCAAAAATTGAAATAGATAATGCAAGTGCAATGACGAGTAAACTCGTCATCGGTTAACAACGTTTGGGCATGAAAAGACGAGTTAACTCGTCACCGGTCATCAATGTGTTAAGATCACGTTGCCTTGCAAGGTGAAACAATTAACCTGTTAATTAAGCTGTTATTGAAGAGTATACTCGTCATGACACAGAACACTGCCAATTCTCCATGACGAGTATACTCGTCAAAATACTCGTCGCTCTATTTATTAGAGAAAATATGTAGTTAAGATCACGTTGCCTTGCAAGGTGGAACAATTAACCAGTTAGCTGTTATTGAAGAGTATACTCGTCATGACACAGAACACTACCAATTCTCCATGACGAGTATACTCGTCAAAATACTCGTCGCTCTATTTATTAGAGAAAATATGTAGTTAAGATCACGTTGCCTTGCAAGGTGGAACAATTAACCAGTTAGCTGTTATTGAAGAGTATACTTGTCATGACACAGAACACTGCCAATTCTCCATGACGAGTATACTCGTGAAACAGAGCTAGCTGGTTAAAAATCTACAGGTCAAGAGAAAGGGAGATCTCGGCCAACAAAAATTCATCTCACCCGTGACAGCGCGATCTCGATGCATCGGTGCCTCCGGTCGCAGATGATATCGCGCACTCCGTATACGACTTCATCCAATAATCGCCGGGGGATGAATCCGCGGAGATAAAACAGCGAGAACAAGAGAGGCGAAAAGAGAGAAAGAGAGAGAAAGAGAGAGAGAGGATTCGAGCCTCCGGGAATCAAGACGTAATGCGATCCGTCACGATGGATGGAGGAGATAAAGCCGTTGTCGCGGCCACGGTTATCGGTCGCTCGCAAGCAAAGAGTGTCCCGTAAATGCGTCCGCGTGGCCGTAAATCGTGGTGTTTGCATAAAATATTAATAAGTGACACGAGTCAATCCCGGATTAAGCGGCGACAGGAGACGTCGCGGCTGCCAGAGGGGTTGCGCGCGGACTCTCCTCTCCCTGCAACATCTCTAGCGCCACTTTATCTATCTCTATTTTATTCTGTTTGTGTTGGCGTTTCCCACGAAGGGTCGGTCCCACACCCTTCCGTTGCTCCGTCGACGGCCAACGCTCTTCGACAAATAGTAATAATGCGAATCGACACGTGACGCCGTTGTCGCAACAACGACAAACACTCGCGGGGTGGCACGGGGGTTGTAGACGCGTCGAGAGATCGACGTTTACAAACCAAATGCTCTGAGGACAACGCACACGCTCGTCGTCGAACGTCATTTCTATGGATGATCGCGATCCTTGGACAGAACGAGCCGAGAAGTCTGCGAGAATCGAACAGTCGATCTGAAACTTCGAGAAGACCGTTCTATTGAATTAATTTACTTGCTGTACTATTTTCTTTGTAACTAACGTTATTATAACATCATAGTTGCTAAAAATGTTACGGAAGGGAAAAGGCAATTTATATTTTTTATACTGCTACATCTACTTCGATATTTAAATATTAATGACAGATTGACGACATTTGATTTGAGACTCAAGATCAAGGAGTAACCAGTACCAAGTCTTGTGTTCATCTCTTGTTTCTTGTAATAGATGCAAATGGTTTGTGCATGAAAATTTTTATAGCAGTACTACGTTGTAAATATTATGCATTTATGACAAAAATTAGTTGATGAAGTTGTGAACGTTGACGGTACTCCAACAGTAAAAGACTTTGTTCCGTTATACTCGTTAACCCCTTGCCAAATCATCTTCTTTCTAACTAATGTTATTGTAACATCATCTCTAAAAATGTTACAGAAAAGAAAAGGCAATTCATATTTTTTATACTACTACATCTACTTCGATATTTAAATATTAATTACAGATTAACAACATTTGATTTGAGACTCAAGATCAAAGAGTAACCAGTACCATGTCTTGTGTTCATCTCTTGTTTCTTGTAATAGATGCAAATGGTTCGGGCATGAAAATTTTTATAGCAGTACTACGTCGCAGATATTATACATTTATGACAAAAATTAGTCAATGAAGTTGAAAACGTTGACGGTACTCCAAAGATAAAAGATTCTATTCTATTATACTCATTAACATCTTGCCATATAATATTCTTTGTAACTAAAATTATTGTACATCTTCATTACTAAAAATGTTACAAAAGAGGAAAGTCAATTCATATTTTTTATATTGCTACATCTACTTCAATATTTATGTATTAATGACAGATTAACAACATGTTCGTCTCTTGTTTCTTGTAATAGATGCAAATGGTTTGTGCATGAAAATTTTTATAGCAGTACTACGTTGTAAATATTATGCATTTATGACAAAAATTAGTTAATGAAGTTGAAAACGTTGACAGTCCTCCAAGAATGAAAGATTTTGTTCTGTTGTAGTTTTTAACTCCTTGCCAGATCATCTTCTTCCTAACTAAAGTTATTGTACCATCATCGCTAAAAATGTTACAGATAAGAAAAGGCAATTTATATATTTTATACTAGTACATCTACGTCGATGTTTGAACATTCATTGCAAATTAAAAATATTCGATTTCGTTTAAACAGAAACGCGTAATATTTATAACAGTTAGACATTGTTTAAAATCTTCAATAAGAGGCTGACTCGTCATAACATGGGGTTGAATCTATTCGTACGGTTTCGAGCGTTAACTTAATAATACTCGAATATTTAGGGGTGCTGCGAATGAGTTCACAAAAACGGACACTTATGGCCTCGCGAGAGATCGTAAACTATTATTGCATCCCTACTATCTCGTTAGACGATAAGGATAATACTTTGAATCAAGTATCAAGAAATGAAGAGACGTAATTACAACAAGAAATACACCCTGTATTTTAAACTCTAATGAGACGTCGTAGCAACGAGTACAAGCATGATGGGTATAGTTTGAAAGATATTTTAAAATTATCTGAGTGTATAACTCAGTTACAATTACATTCAATATAGGTGAATTATTACTGAATTTAGGAACTTTTGGCGACAGTTGAAATGTGAGGTAGGGAAAGGAAAGAATAAGAAGAAAGTTTCGTCCTGGTAGAAAACTCGTAGTAAAAGCTATCTAAGAGACGTTCCCCTAAAAGTTGAGATATTGAGATATTTTCCAATTGTTACCTGTGTTAATTGTTACGAATTTTCAACCCTTAGATTTTAGACGATTCCACAACTGGAAGAAGACGGACACGAAATATTCGTTCCCGGCCTAGTCGAATCATAGAGAGACCTTGACTAGATCCCGACCGATATTCCGTGGACCTCTCAGCCGTCAAATTATTCATCGCGTCCATTACGGAGACCGTGTCCCGATACAAGTGTCGTTTGCATCGAACATAAGCGGATCGGCGGCTCTATCGTTGGCGAGCACGCGGGGGACACCGTTATCAGCGGCGTCTTTCCCCGGGCTTCATTAAAGACTTTTATCGGGAGAACACAGTGCCGTCTATGTACCAATTCACTTAACGTAACCAATCTAAAAATGCTCATCAGCAATTTAAAACGACGAGGGGTCCGGGAAGGACAGCGTCGAAGGGAGGGTGGAAAAGGAACGTGGCCTCGACGAGGACGGGGGTTGGTGAGGATCTGCGGAGGAGAGAGAGAGGGCGAGGGGATGAAAGAAGCTGGATCGTCGAAGAATAGGTTGACGGGAAGAAGACGTTGGTTCGAGCAGGAGGAGCAACTGGAAACGAGCGAAAGAAGGATGCTGACGAGGAAGCGTAAAACCGATGAAACGCGGAACGGAGCGGAAGATGAGAAAAAAAAAGGGGTAGGGGAGGGAGAGGAGAGAGTAAGACATCGGTGGCGAACCGCTTCGACCGCGGCGCGGACAAAAAAAGAGACGAAACAGACAAGAGGGATGGCTACGGGGGTGGGAAAAGAGACAGATCCATTTGCGAAATGCTCATCGACCGTCGTCGGCCCTTTACCCGACGCGGGGGTGCTCACCCCCTTGCACCCCCGGTGCGCGCGATACTCTTCGAGCAGAGCGATGCGGAGCGGTGCGGAGCGGTGCGGAGCGGAACCGAGCGGAACAGAACGGAGCAAAGTGTGGAGAAGGGGTGCGGAGTGGAGAGAATCGCTGCGGAGCGAGGGTTTTTCGAGAACGCGTCGAGGAGGATTACTCTGATTCGTTTTGGCTTGCAGATTTCGCCTTTCCCGGTCGTCCCGTCCCCATCGACATCCTCCCTCCCGTGATTTGCGCGCGCGGAACAGGAACGGGAACGGGGACGGAACAGGGACGAAGAGCGGACGGAATGGGAACACCGCACCGCCGGAATGGAAACCGGCCCGAGAACAATATGGCTGAGACAAGTCCGGGACAACGCCGATCGAAATTGCCTCGTGTCATCGGGGGAAACAAGCGAAAGCAATACCTTAATGAAAACAAGTTCGACAAGACTCGCGTTTTTAGCGGAATTGAACGGCAGCCCGCTGGTCCAAGTACGATTTTCGGAATTTTCACGTAATTACGGGCAACCCTCGAATTAACTCCGGCTCCGGAGAATAACGTATAATCGGTTTCGAGAGTAAGTTGAAACTCGTTCCCGTTGATTTTACGAAATTTTAACCAAATGCGGTAGCAACTCTTCCTCGAAATTCTCGAAACACTTATACAGGATGTTTCAAAAGTTATGCACGTCAATCGAGTACGGCGAAAGGACGGTTCGTGTAAACGTATACCCGATACGACCTCGTTTTTAAATTATAGTCATTTACGCCATGCTGTAAGTTTTATGGCTCCGTTGACTGCTGCTTCCTTGAATAATTTACAAGTGACGCTTCTTATCTCGTGTACGACCGTCTGGTTCGCTTCGAGAACACTATATTGTAATCTGTTTCAATCTGTTTAATACGTGTTCTCGCCGATAATAGCATGTATGCAAATTTGCTGATTCATTTCATAACACGACAGGTAATATACGACAGTAATTATAATTCGGGAACACGGTCGTACCGGGTATATGTTTATACGAACGCTTCGCTTTCTTATTTCAGCGCGTTTAATCGATTCCCGAAATTACGCACACGCGTTTTGAAACGTCCTGTATTCTAACAATCTCAACGTAGAGTCACAAGGTATATCGAAAACTTTCTTGGATTTCCTGTGGCTGTTTCAAACACCGTTTGCAATTTTTTTTTTCATAGATAAATGTCTCTCAATACTTTTCTGACTATCCGATATATTGCAACAGCTTCTGCCATTTTTGCTAGTCGCTTGTTCAACAAGATCGTAGAACTTTTGGCAGGAACGCGACGGAGCCACGAGGCCTACTGTAAATCAAAACCGAATCGTTGCAAATTAGTTTCCGTCGTGAAAATAATAATCGAAGCTGGCCAATGTTAGGAATGTTTTTAGCGTACTCGAACTGCTACTTATGCCTGGTTATTTCTGCTTACCTCTGCGTGTTAAGTCAATGCTCACTGGAACCGTTTTCCAGGTACAAGGAAGCGTATAAACAGTGCCCGCGAACCGTGGCCTCGTACACGAATGTTCTATCAAACAGCCTCGCTTGCGTTCTGGATCGAAATCCATTAATCGCGCGCCTCTTGACAATCCTTTGCCGGTGCGTGCAGCGTGAAGGGAAACGGAGATAAGGTAACTGGAACGAACCCGGAATTAAACGCGATAAATCCTCAGCCGTGAACGCGCTTCCAACCATTACGCTAATCGATCATAGTAGAACCACAGTCCGCAGCTCGAGTAATAGTTCCGTGGCTCTTCGGAGGTCTCTTCGTTCCTGACCATCGAAATACAAGCAAATCTACAATCGCGCCTCGAAGTGTCTAACGATTCTACCTGGCTTATTCGGAACACCTATAATTACTTCGCTATCCGTTTTTATGACAGCTCCCATTTTAGTAGATCGATTTATAGAAAAGTATTAATTCTTTTAACGCCGAGTAATTCGTGGCGGCATTCTACTTCTTACATTCGCCCCCAGGTGGACGATTCGACGACTTTCTCGCGAGTACCCGATCCGCCTTCGATTTTATACAGTCATTTTAATTTATCCAGATGTCTCGACTCATGAACGGTTTTCATCACTGTA
>CM052094.1:4543365-4558207 GCA_028453745.1 Agapostemon virescens
TGAATTTTTACTGTTCCTTTGGCCCGCCTTAGACAGCTGCGGCTGATTGCCTTCGTGGCCCTTCTTCTGATAGAGACCCGTGAACCTCGAACTCTCAGTCAGAAGGATGATTGTCTGCATTCCCAGCTTATCTGAATTTTGACTATTCCCTTGGCCAGCCTTAGGCAAATGCAGCTGATCGTCTTCCTGGCACTTCTCCTGATACAGAACCGTGTACCTTGAACTCTCAGGCCTCTACAGGAGGATGCGCGCCTGCTTTCCCGACTTATCTGAATTTTGGCTGTTCTCTTGGCCAGCCTTAGGCAAATGCAGCTGATCGCCTTCGTGGCACTTCTCCTGATACAGAACCGTGTACCTTGAACTCTCAGGCTTCTGCAGGAGGATGCGCGCCTGCTTTCCCGACTTATCTGAATTTTGGCTGTTCTCTTGGCCAGCCTTAGGCAGCTGCAGCTGATCGCCTACCTGGCCCTTCTTCTGATAGAGACCCGTGAACCTCGAACTCTCAGTCAGAAGGATGCGCGCCTGCTTTCCCAACTTATCTGAATTTTGGCTGTTCTCTTGGCCAGCCTTAGGCAAATGCAGCTGATCGTCTTCCTGGTTCTTCTTCTGATAGAGACCCCTGAACCTTGAACTCTCAGGCTTCTGCAGGAGGATGCGCGCCTGCTTTCCCAACTTATCTGAATTTTGGCTATTCTCTTGGCCAGCCTTAGGCAAATGCAGCGATCGTCTTCCTGGCTCTTCTTCTGATAGAGACCCCTGAACCTTGAACTCTCAGGCCTCTGCAGGAGGATGCGCGTCTGCTTTTCCGACTTATCTGAATTTTGACTGTTCTCTTGGTCCGCCTTAGGCAGCTGCAGCTGATCGTCTTCGTGACCCTTCATCGATGCAGGTTCGACATCAGACTTTGAACTCGGTGTTACTTATTTTGTTGAGATGGATCATTTTCAACGATAATGTTATTCAGATATGCGGTACAGTGATTTTTCCAGTAGTCAGCCATTCGAGACCAGTGGTTGAGCATCTTAAACGTTGTCGTTATCAACATTTTGTCTTACAATTTAATCTTTACATGTTGTATCGTTTTGTATAACGCTCCAAATACGCGTTGAGGGAAATAACATAATTTGTGTTAGCTTGAAATCAAGGTACGGTGGTTAGGATGCTGTTACGAGTGTTAGTTTATCACGGAAAGCTAGAGATAATTAATGGATAGTTGTAAGAAACAGAAGCCACTTCGCAACGAAATTGCCGTCTGTATTATCCAAAATGGACATTGTAGTATCTGGCCAACAGCCGAAATGTTATATTACCTTGTTAAAATAAGAAGAATGTGTTCATTCTTTAAATAATGTACACTCAGAAATCAATTTGTTGGCTCCTTTCTCACGAATGCATGTTTACAATCTCAACAATTTTTGTTGCACATTTTTCGCCACTCTTTTAAGAGCATATACCCGAAAAATACATTTATTAACTTGTTCCTCATGGATGCACATTTACGATCTCAACAATTGCGAATGTCGCCTCAGAGGCGCCATTCGAGCGCTAAGGGTTAAAGTTAAAGTATACGCATCATATCTTTAACACTTTGGCAGCCACGTCGCCCGCATAAGGGTGACGGAATTATTTGTGCGATTTTTAAATGAATTTTCACGTTAATATATTCATCGTATCCAATTTGACGGCGGTCCAGTAAAATGTAAGAAAGTCGCAAAACTACTAAGCGACATAGGTTTTATTGTTTCAATTTTTAATTAACTCGATAAGTTGCTCCGACTTTGTGCACTTTTTTTTTGCTGCTAGTTTGGCAGTCAATGTGTTGAGAAGAATTATAATTTAGTTATCAAAGACTTCATTCCAATGTGCTCCGCCGTACAGAGAAACTGCCCCGCACAAAATTCAACCGCGCCCAAGAGGTTAAAATCGCGCCAGCTTTCCTCGCCAGAGGAATTAAATTGGCCAGCAAATGGCGGCGGGTTAATTATCTTCTGTTAACGATTCGTACGCGTTTCTGCTCGCGATCCAGCAAACCGTGACGTTTCCTCCATAAACCTTTGACCGAGACGCTCGGCTCCTAGTGGAAAGGGTTGGTCGGCCACGGCCGCTAAAACGTGTAATAAACGCTACAAGGAAGACCCGTTCCCGGATTCTATTCACGTACGCGGAGAAATTGATCGTTTAACTGCTCCCAGCGTTTCGAGCAGTCCGGCCACGGCTCTATATTTATATTCTTATGTAAGATCGGGGTAGATAGACGCGAGGGAAGCGGTTAAACGAGCTTGGGGGACTCCGGCCAGCGCCAGCGTTGCAACCTGCGTTTTTTCGAGGGAAACTATATTCTACTGCTGGCCCTCGGGTTTTTTTTTATTCCAGATTTCGTTCTACGCCAGAAATCGATCGTTTTGCAATCGATAAATCCTGCCGGATCGCCGTCTGATAACGAACACGAGTTAGGAACTGCAATTATCGGCACTTCGGACGCGCTAAACCGCGCGCGCCATCAATCAGCTGATCGAGACACCTGGCTTCTACCCACCTGTATATCTCTAGGGACCTTCGATCAGAGATTTCGGGTAATAATAGATAAACCGTGGCGGAGGTCTCGTCTATATGTGTGGGGCATCGATTCTACCGATTCTTGCCGATCGACGGTTAGATGGTCTGCTGGATTATTATGTCTTTTCGTTGGAAATCGTTTTGGGTGGAACCGTTTCGACGATTGTAGACTAGTTATGGTCAGATGAATAGGGACGACCGTTGTTTAGGTTTCGCAGGACTGCTAGAACCGTGTTTTAAATGAAACTGCCGAAATTGTTACCCTGCCGAATTGTCTATTGTAGAATTAGATTGTTCGTCTCGTTAGTCTGCGCGTTTCGTCTTTTCTTCGAAGGATTCTAAGGGAGAAATTAGTGGATATTAACCTGCAGCTGACCCTAATTTAAATAATAATATTACATTCTAGTAATACATTAATAAATAGTAGAACAATCCACTGGTAACATTTTGTATAAATTAAGTCGACCCACGGTTGCAAACATTTATTTATTTAAATTCTACTTTCCCAACAGTCAATCACAATTCACATCTGCTAGTATTCAAACCCATAACAGGATCAACATCGATCGCGAACAAGTTCTAATACAACCGTGACAGAGAAAATCAGCATGCAAGGATTTGAATGAATCGATCAATGAAATGGTTGAATGCGTCTTGCTAACTGCCAATTTAAATCAACAGCTACTTGTATAATAACCAATAACAAGATCAACATTGATCTCGAAGCAACGGGACTACGAGCACGTTAAATAAAAATCGTGAACAAGGATTTAAACGAATCTGTGTCATATAAGTGTCATACTCACTCGACTTCTATTCCTCAACGACTACCAAAGAAAAACGTTCACACTGTCTTCGGAACTAGTACTGTCATTCATGCTTTAGGTAATCGAACATTTCATACTTAATGACCTAATATTTTTAAAAAAGCATTCTTTGTAATAAAGATTTGATACTTTTTGATAGTATACATAAAATAGACTAATATCGTAAAAATATTGATTACAATCCGCAGTACTTGATTGAAAATTAGCAACAAACTTTAGAATTCGATATGCTCCTCTTTACGGATAGATTTCGCACTCAAAACACCCATTTTGGTAAAAACGGTGCACAGCACAAATACTAGAAACCTCAAGCTTTAAATTGGTTTTTTTCATCAAATTTGGATAAATTTTAGCGAAGTTATAGCAATTTAAAGATTGCTTTGACCGCACTTTCGGGGCAAATACCCCACTGTGACGTCGTTCGCCGAACGAAGAGCAGAAAATGCGCAACATTGAGGGCTCGTCCGGGATACGAAAATCTCTTGAAGACATGTTTACATATTTATTTACAACATATCTATTTCTATCATTTTGTTAACCTGACAACAGTTTAATTTTAAACCTCTCGGCCTCTCTACTATATAAATAAATAAACCATCCGATGTATTATCAAAAATGTAGGATCACAAACTTTCCACACTTTCGTCGGAGGAATCTCCGAAAAGCGACGCTCTTTCGGTCGCCGATCGAGAAATCAGCGAGCGCAGACGAGCCGAACGATCTTTCTGCTCGGAACTCGCGCACGTACGCTTGCCGTGGACACGTGTAACGTATGATAGCAAGCGGACAATGAGAATGCGAGGGATGCGACGACGGGTCGGCTAGGTTTTGCACAGACCGATCCGTCGTCGTCGTCCTCCTCGTCGCCGTCGTCGCAGCCATGCTTGTCGTCGCTGGCATCGTCGCGAGCGGGACACGCGGCCGCTGGGAATGTTATCGCGGCTGTATCGTCCGCCGGTTTTCATTACCATTCGTGCCCAGCGCCGGCCATTGCCCTGAAAAACTCGATTTGATTTATTGCCAACCGCATAGCCGGCGTCTCGTAACGTACGCTCGCGGATGCCTGCCCTTTCTGCATTTTCAAGCGCAAAACGCGTCCGCCGAACCCGCCAACCGTCGAATCCGATCGAGTCTCGTTTATCATTCCGTTGGACCTTCGTTTCGACAGATTATTACGGCTTCGAGCAATTCCGCGTGCTAACCGAGATTCTTTTGTCAACGATTCTCCGGGACCGATTCCGTTTTCATGAACGCGCGCTTGCGCAGATATTAACCTTTTGCGTTCGAGTGGTGACTCTGAGGCACCACGAAAAGCTGCCACATGTTGGAATTTATTTCATAAATTTATTACAAAATAAATCTATTATTTCTTTACTAGGAAGGATCGATTAAACCGGCTGTTGAACCTATATATGCATACATTGTATATTTTCCCGGCATGGGACCCTCGATCTTCAACTGTTTATATTCGACCTTTCCTCTTCAGTATCGATCTCTTGTGTCTGCCTGTTGCAATGTTTCTTTCGTAGAGTAAAGACGTGTCTCACAACGTGCTTCTAGAGAAGCTATTAACCCTTTGCGCTCGAAGCAGTTCCATTCCAAAATCGAAACAATATTTTTATCTATAATAGCTCCATTGTATATAGTTTGTTTCCTTTCCTGCATATGAAATTAATTAGTATTGCTCGTACTTACAACACTGAAATTGTTAACGATGTTTTAACTGCGAACGTAGCAATGTAACAATCGCTTAAATAATATTATGCTAATTTTTGGTGGCGCCATTCGAGTGCAAAGGGTTAAAATATATAAATTTTATTTCATATTTTACAATAGAGTGCAGTTTTATTTTATACCCATATCCCAATACCATATAATTATTTAACTATGTCTCCTATGTTTGAGAAGAGGAAGAAGAAAATTGATCGGCGAGTGAGGGATAACGGTGCGGTCGTATAAAACGTGTAGTCTAGTCATTCTGGATCTGGATGCGACCAGAGAGACAGAGAAAGATGCAGACAAAGAGAGAGAGAAAGAGAAATAAGCAGACAGAGAGAGAGAGAGAGAGAGAGAGAAAAAAAAGAGATAGAGAAAGAGAGAAAGCTCGAAACGCGTGTCCCCACGCGAGAACCGACTTGTTCCTGCTCGGTCCGGCCGGTATGTAAATACCCGCCGTCTCTTGGACACCGAGTTACCCGCTTATAGGGCACACCGATATTAATGCCCGTCGCGGACGTCGCTCGTTATCGCGAGCAAATACGCTCAGCCGGAGCGGATCGACGCGTTCGACGCTTCGGTTCGAACGCACGAGAGACGATCCTCGGACTTCGAGTCGGGAGAAGAGCAAAATGAGAAAACAAAGGAAAAGAAACTGAGACGGGAGAGGAACGAGAGAGAGAAACGAGAGAAAAAGAGAGAGGTTTAAGAACGTCCGACCGACTGACGCTCGACTTCATTTTCACGAGGAATTTCGTATTACGCTTCATCGAAGTCGTTCATTGGAAACAGGTTTCTGTCCGACGACCGTTCGCCGAGTGTTTTGCGGATCCGATGGCTCGCCGATTTCTGCGTCGCTCTCGGATCGATGATAGCCGGAATTGACACCAACACTGGCGAGAAACGTCGAAACGATCAACTTCGAATTCTTCGTCCTGTGATTATCGAAACGCGACACCCGTTTTCAAGATATCGAGCATGGACGAGTTTGCACAACGCGATCGAGTTCGATCGAAGTCGCGAATGTTCGGTCGTAGAACGTCAATCTTTGCTTGTGGCATCGAAGAATCGTTTCGCGGGCTGTTTGCGAACCAAAAGAACATTTTTTCGAATTTTCCTTGGGAGGGAAAAACTTTCTATTACGGATAGAAAGGAAGTTGTTCGACGTGTAACGTTCTTCGTTGTTTAACCCCTTGCCCTACGATAACGTGGCAGACTCGGGATCAAGATTTCGAACAGAATCTTCTGAATATGTATGTCCTTAATTTTATGTAATTATTGCTCGTAAACAATCATTGGAAAATAACTATGCCCGCGGTAGCTACAAATTTTCCTTTTCTTTTCGTCGTTTTTTGAAGGACGAAGAATATTTTGTCACCGTTTCCACAAAATAAAGGGCAAGGGGTTAACCCTTAGCACTCCGATGGCTCCTCTGAGGTGACACTAAACATTGCCATACTATTATACAAAACAATTTGAACATTACAAACGTTCGCAATTAAGAAGATAGTAAATATTAAAGTGCACGTACGATAAACCCTTTGCACTCTAATGGTGACTCTGGGGCACCACTAAAAACAGTCGCAGCACTGTTTAAAACAATTTTTACATCGCTACGCTTGTGTCAAAGAAATTCCTAAAAATTGAATTGTTGCAAGTACGAATAATAGTAAAAGAAATTCATATGCAATAGATGAAATATATCGTGTAGAATGAAAATATTCTAAGTAAGATAAAATGCCTTGGGTTTGGAGTTAAAAGTAACAAATTTGATATGCACGAGAGGAAATGAACCACGTACAATGGAATTATTTTAAGCTAAAAACATGTATCGATTTTGGAATTAAAATTGCTTGGAATGCAAAGGGTTAAAGAATTAGTTTCGTTCAAGAATTAGTTTGATCGAGTGTTTCCGATAAAAATTTCTTTACTCCACGACACGATGTACGAGAATCGAGTGTTCGAGACCAGCGACGACGCGAAACTAACTCTTAGTCTAATCATAATAAACAGACAGAAAATGGGGGTATATTATGGTAGGCCGTCGTCATGCGTGCCATACGAAATCACGTTTAACTGGGTCGTCGGTAATACATTTTCGTGACCAGAGCTATACTTATCCGGCGAATTTGTAACTGAAACAATTTGGCCCGATGCGAAACAAATCCGACAAAATTAATAACTGGATAACATTTAATATAACGGAATAGATCAACGAACGCATTTTCGTGGCCAGCGCTACGCTTAACCGGCGAATTTGTAATTAAAACAGTTTGACCCGATGCGAAACAAATCCGACAAAATTAATACTTGTGTCATACACAGGGTGTCACAAAAATATTCGAGTTTCTCGAAAGCACTGATTATTTATTCTAAAGAAATGTTCCTTTTGCAGAGATGTGATACACAGTTTGGTCCCTAGTTATTAACGAACACCGAGACTTTCGATTGCTTGAACCTGATTCGAGAATGACCCAAATAATCGCTACTTTCAAGGAACTGGACCATTTTTGGGGCACTTTTTGTACAATATAATGAAATAGATCAATGAATATATTTTCGGTGGTCGACATTACACTTAACCAATGAATTTAATATTGCAACAATTTGGCCCAATGCGAAACAAATCCGACAAAATTAGTACTTGCGTAATACACAGGGTGTCGCAAAAATGTTCGAGTCCCTCGAGAGCAGTGATTCCTGGACTTATTCTAAAGAAGTGTTCTTCCTTTCACGGTCATGTGGTACACAGCTTGGTCCCTAGTTATTAACCCCTTGGCCTACGACTTATTTTACAATAACAACGACTAGGTTTTTTTGTCCTCCGCAGAACGACAAAAAAGAGACAAAAGATCGTATACGATTAACAATTAAATAAAATGTTATTTCCGTTTAAAGAAAATTAAGGAAATACATGCTTAGAAAATTCAGTTCGAAATCTTGATCACGAGCCTGACTCGTAGGGTAAGGGGTTGACGAACACCGTGACTTTCGATTGCGTGAACCTGATTCGAGAATAACCCAAGCAATCACTACTTTCATTGAAGTGGACCATCTGTGGACACTCTGTACAATATAATGAAATAGATCAATGAATATATTTTCGGTGCTCAGCATTACACCCAACGAATGAATTTAAAATTGCAACAATTCGGCCCGAAACAAATCCGAGTGCAACGAAACTCGGCGAACTGGACGCGAAAGAAATCGTCTCGCGCTCGCGAACTTGTTCCCATCGCTACCGATGACGAACGCATGCGATCCGCCGGGCTTTTCTTCTTCTGGGCCGCGCATTAATTATCTGTAAGGAGGGCCGAAAGGGCCAGGAACGAGATCTCCGGTGGACGCGACGAATATTCAAATGGAAAAAGAGGCTGCACAGAAAAGAACCCCCCGGGGACGTGTTTTGCATGGAAGATCCGCGTGGTTTCGCGGAGGAATTTATTCGTATACCCCGTGTTAGGCGAATTTGGTAGGGAAATGGTTGCATTAATGAACCGGCAGGGAAATCCACATTGAAATAGCGTCTGCCGTCTACCGGCCGACTAATTATAGGATGTCATAGATACCGGCATTATTGACGTAACACGCCGAGCTCGTTACGTTTATCTTGTTCGGCCCCGATTGGTTTAATTCGTACCTGCGCGCGGACGCGTGTCTGATACGCGTTGCGTGTTTTTGTTGGATTAAACCCCAGCCTTTGAAGCCTTTTTTTCCTCGATTATACTCCCGCCCGCGATACTTTGTTGTTAATCATTTCGCAGAACGGCGAGGAACCTTGGCGGGCGCGTTCGATGCGCGCGCGTACATTTTATAATATTTTATAACTATTCGACGTGCGGTTAAGTCCAGAATGATTATAAGAGAACTGGAACAGTGTTATCGATATTATTGCGAGGTATGCCCCTCGAGGGGCCTAGAATTTCGACTCGTGTACGTTCAGGGTAAGTACTAGAGGTGGTGGCATTTAACCCTTTGCCCTACAACGAGTCAGACTCGTGTAGAAGATTTCGAACGGAATCGTTTAATCATTTGTTCCCTTAATTTTCTTTCAATATCGAAATAATCAGATAATATTAAATAATTCAATACTCAATAAATATGTGACGTTGAAGAAAATATAATGTAAGGTGTTTGAGAAATCGTCTGTGTAATTTACGCTTTTGATCATTCTAGTAGTGTTTGATTGCTTTTTAACACCTTAAGCGCCACGTCAGTCACTGGTGACTGACGCGGTCAGAACGGAAAGTTCAACATTTAGTTAAATAAAGTTTAGCCGAACTTTCCGTCTAGACCGCGACAGTCGTCGGCGACTAACAGTATAAAATACAATATACAACCGAAAAAATTACATTCTATCAATAAATTAACAAATGTACCGCTTAACGCGTTAAACATGCAATTAAGTCGTATTCTTCGACGAGTAGGATATTTATTAACTAATTATAAAAAATCAATCTGTTGAATCTGTAAACATTCAATTGTACGAGAAAGAAAGTGCATCATCTTGTGCATAATACAAATTATAACAACGGAAATATTCTGGGTTCAAAGAAATGCGTTGACTTTGAAACTCAAATTGCATCGACTTCCAAAATGGACGTCGAAAAACAATGGAATCGAATCGCTGGTAGATGATACGTTAAGAAAAATCGATGTCCAGAGACTTTTCACGCTTTCTTGCGGTGGAAAGATGTTCTTCAGACATGTCACAAATATTTTCAATGGCTGTCTTCAATTAGATTGTCCTTTCCAAATCGATATAGCATGTGCTGTTCGTTCGTATCGCGTTATAACGCGAATAGTGGTTCGGCGTCGCCGAAGGCCGTAAATCTTCGACTAAAATTTCTTGAAAACGCGAGTTCGATTCCCAACTATTCTTTCAGATGATAGAGATGATACTTTGTAAAGTGACTAGATAGTTTTCACGACACACGTAATTCTATATTTTAAATACAAACAGACCAACTTTGCACATGCTGACAACGAATTTCGATCGCCGTAAATAAGTTACAGTGCACAGAAACGACAAGCACCGAATACTTCGCAATTTCCTCGAACATACCACATTTTTGCTAACTATTTGACCCGGTACGCCGCACATCCAACGTGTCCACTGTACAAAGGAACCCGAAGAAACGCACCTAAGCTCCGCTACCGGAGATGACGATGAACGCAAAGAGAATTTGCGAAATCGTATCCGCAAGGTTCTTCCGAACGAGGACCGGATTTTGGCGAAGAGATTCCGCGTCCCGATAGCCATAAACGCAAAGCGAGGACTGTTTCTTTCGGACAAGTTTGAAATTAAAGATTTCTGCGCGATATTATGATGTAGTCCCGAAGGTATTCTGATCCAGGTTCCGTCGCATTCCGCGTTCCTCTGCTTGTCCCCTTACGAGACGTTTTTGGTAGCTGTTTCTGCGAAGCGGGGATGAATGTTAATTTCTCGGGGACCGTTGCGAGTATGTAAATGTTGCATTGGTTGGTGAGAGGTTGACAGTTTTTGCGAACGAATCTTTCTTTAGCCTTTGATTCCGCGGGGATTGTTTTCCGTTTTTAAAGCGAGATGTTTGGACAGATATGTCGAGCCAGAGGAATCCCTCGTGTCGACGGGAACTCGCGAAGTCGAAGAGGAAGATTGAAGGCTTGAGAAAATCTTGATCTTTATTCGTTCTCACAATCCTTATCGGTGATCTCTTCTCGTGTTGCTACTATCGAAGACTAGGGGCATTCGTTTCTTATCTCACTCGAATCTTCTAGGCCACTGTGAAATTTTCATTTCATTTTCATGTCACTGTGAAGTTTTCACAGCGCAAAGACAAGGTTTCCTGGTTTTAACCCTTTGCACTCGAAGCAATTCTACTCCAAAATCGAAATAATATTTTAATCTATAATAGCTCCATTGTAGATAGTTCATTTTTTTTTCGTTCATACGAAATTAATTACAATGACTCGTACTTAGAACATTAAAATTTTTATCGATTTCTCAACTGCAAACATAGCGATGTAAAAGTTGTTTATATAATAGTATGGCAAGTTTTAATGTCGCCTTAAAGGCGCCACTCGAGTGCAAAAGGGTTAAATATTGCGCCTTTAACACTTTGACTGCCATGTCATTTATATATGGGTGACAGAATTATTTGTCCATGCTTAACCTCTTAGGCACGGCTGAATTTTGCGCGGGACTGTTTCTCTGTACGGCAGAGCACATTGGAATTAACCCTTTGCACTCGTAGCTGTTTTAACTAGAAAACCAAAGCATTTCTTCTGACTTAGAATATTTTCATTCTACATGAATCATTTCACCTTACGTACAGTAGTTCACGAAAGTATTCGGACACTCTTCAAACCTAAATAACTTTTTTAAGATTGGACCAAACGTCTTGACTTTTCTTGAGCAATTAGTTGCATTGATTTAATAAATGATATACAAAATAAATTTTGTAAATATTGGAACTGATGTGAATTACATGACCAATAAAAAAGGAACTTTTTAAATATTTTTTATTTGAGCCACGCACAACAAATTTTAAAGACGCATCTGGTAGATCTATGATAGTTATACGCATGCAGAAAACTTCATTAAAATCGGTCAACATTTCTCGATCAGTTTCTGTTTAAACTACAGAAATTCTTACATCTTTCTACGCGCGATTTCGGTGAGATTTTCAGCATGTGTATAACTAACACAGTTCTGAAAAACGCATATTTTAAATTTTCCTTACGAGTTGAAATAAAAATGTTTTAAAAAATGTCATTTCAAAATTATTTTTGCATATCATTCAGTAAATCAATGCTGCTAGTTGCTCCAGAAAAGTCAAGTCGTTTGGTTCAATTTTGAAAAAGTAATTTAGGTTTGAAGAGTGTGCGAATACTTTCGTGCGCCACTGTACGAGGTGTGTTCAAAAAGTATCGCGAATTTTGTGTTTTTTCAAAAATTATTTATTTATTCATGAATACCTATTTTGTCCCCTTCAAAGTAATCCCCATGAGATATTATACACTTGTGCCAACGATTTTTCCAATCTTCGAAGCACTTCAAAAAATCATTTTTTTTTATCTTTTTCAGCTCCTCCTTCGATGCCGTCTTTATCTCGTCAAGCGTAGCGTAACGTCGTCCTTTCATGGGCCTCTTCAGTTTAGGGAACAAGAAAAAGTCACAGGGGGCCAGATCTGGGGAATACGGTGGCTGCGGCATCATTAGTGTGTTGTTTTTGGCCAAAAAGTCGCGCACAAGCAACGATGTGTGAGCAGGGGCGTTATCGTGGTGCCGCATAAAAATCGAAGACGATCCAAAACACGTGCAAGCAAAGCAGCTGTCAACAATTAAGTGAACATTCAAAATGGCCGAGCTTGTCGACATAAGTGAGAGACATGAGTACCAACATAAAGCCACAAAAAGATCGAAATTCGAATATACGTAACCCGCGAAAATTCAAAATTCGCGATACTTTTTGAACACACCTCGTATACGCGTTAGGCCATCCCCGAATCAATTTCCACGAGAGAGAGCATTCGTTGAAACGGCCAATCTCGACAAACTCCATAAAACTCGGCATATAACGCGGTCCGCTAATTGCGTAGTTCTGCGTAGAGGTACGGATCAGATAGGGGTCGCGGTTAGGCCGGTCGATCCGCATAATTCGCGTTATCCGGGGATGATCCAGGCCGCAGGAAATATGCGTTGCACCGGTGGCGGCGTCCGGTACCCGCGAGCGGCAAAACCGCTCGAGATTTATCTGATCGGCCGGTCAGAAACGAATAATTCGATCGTCCGGGCCCGTTGTCCCGATGCGACGACTCATTAACATTCCGACGTGTATATATCGAAGGAAGAAGAAGCAGAACCGGAGGAGCCAAACGAACCAACGAACGAACGAACGAACGAACGAAGGAACGGGTGGCGGGCCAGTGCATCCGCCATAAAGGACTCTCTCTCGCTCGCCGTCGTCCTTCCTGCTCGCCTTCTTTCCTCTACCCGGCCCGCAACAACCCGTTCTACCGTCGAGCACTCGATCCGCCGCGGTTTCAGTGCCCAGATGCTACCTGCCCGCAACCGACACAAGTGCGATCCGCTCGCGCCGATTCCCGAATTTCGGCGACCCGCGCGAACCCGCCCGCAGCACCCGATTAGGCGACCCGTCGCAGGACGATTCCCGCGACCAGTGAACCAGTCCTGTACCCGACAGGACTCCGGCCGCTTCAAAGAGCAACCCGGCCGCCGGTTCGAATTTCTCAGTGTACTCGTTGCTGGCCTAAGTGTGCAAAAGCTTCGCGGATGATTATGGCTGCCCCGGAAGGACTCGCGAGAGATGCGCAGGATGACGATCGGGTGAGATTGATCGGTTGGGTTTTGATAGTTCGTAGTTTGATACGGTTCGGTTCCGAGGGTTCGATGAAGTTGTGTTGTTGCTTGGGAGGATGTTTTTGTGGATTCAGGCTCGCGTTCGATCGTTGCGAGGGGATTCTTAAGGGTCCGGAGGTGTTTTGTTTGTTGCCGCGATGGATAGAGTGGATGTGATACTTGCTGATGACGATGACGATGGCGCCACCGTACGGTATGTCCGATGTTACCGTTGCTCCGCGGGATTGTTTGCCAGCTTGTGAAGTGATTTGATGTTGGGTTAACACGTTCAATGCCACGCGAATTTTGCATGCCTCGAACAAGTTTCATTTGTTTCATTTATAGAAATATTCAGCGTTATTGAACAAAATTATTAGTTACTAACAACTAAAGTTTTCACCTGGTACTATAATCTGGTTAATTTTGGCAGTACTGCGTTAATGTTCAATACTGTTAATTTATTGATAACCGTTCTTAACCCTTAGCACTCCGATGGCTTCTTTGAGGCGACATTGAAAATTGTCAGACTACTATTCAAAATAATTTGTACATTACAAATTTCTGTAATTAATAAGTTATTAAAAATGTATGTGCTGTCGTGCGATTAACAGTAACAAATTTGACGTGTACGAAAAGAAATGAACCGCGTGCAATGGAATTATTCTAAGACAGAAAGATGTCTCGAGTTAGGAATTAGAATTCCTTGGGGTGCAAAGGGTTAAACGATGTAACGGTGCTGGTCACCGGTGACCCCGTGGCATTCAACGTGTTAAGGGTAAGGATAACACGAAGAGGGTGTTTTCCATTGTTTTCGTGGTTCGCGAGATTTGGCAAGATTTGAATTTTATTTGAACTCTGCTATGACGTTTAGGAGGATTGTATATTATTGCTGTTAAATTGTGGGGTGAAGAACTTTATGCGAGAGACGATACAGTCGACTTGCTTTTGGTGACGTAGCTAGTTTGGATGCAACTGTGCTTTTGAGTACATAGCGTCTCGGTGCAGTCAGATTTTGTTTTCATCGATCTATATTTGTTGGAATGCAATGAAACCGTGGTATCTTTATCTTCAAGTGTTTAGGTTTAAGGGGCCTTGTTCCTGTCCTTTTTTCAAGGACAGAAGGACACAAGTCGGGGGGTAAAATCGAGACCGTTGTCTCCGCGTTTTCAGTCAGTATACAACAGTTAGTCAGGGCGCATTGTCGCGTAAAGTTATAGTCACACATTTTTCTTTTTACATTTATATACATTAACTTCTTAGGCACGGTTGAATTTTGTGAAGGACAATTTCTCTGTACGGCAGAGAACATTGGAATGAAGTTTGTGATAACTAAATTATAATTCTTCTTAAAGATATGATACGTATACTTTAAATTTAATAATTTTGGAATCAGGTTTTT
>CM052094.1:4572119-4593387 GCA_028453745.1 Agapostemon virescens
CACTTTAATTGTATCTGAAAAATTTGTAAAAATTTAACTGTTGTTAGAATGAGTTGCGTAAGATAAAATAAATCATTTAGAATGAAAATATACTAGGTCAGAATAAATGTCTTGGATGTTGGATTAAAACAGCTTCGAGTGCAAAGGGTTAAAAGATTGAGGTGTAAGTTTTAGAAGATCAAGTAGTTTGGGGTGTTCAACTTCAATTTAATGACCCAAGAGAATATGCGCATTCAACGTGTTAAAAGTAAAATATTAATCGTCTCTCAGTATGTTTATAAGCGTACCAAAAACCGTACTCTTAGAACGAACGTTTACGTTACAGCCGAGAAGTATAAGGCGTCCGAACGGGACCTCCGTCCATACGGCGAAATCGGTTCTACTTCAGCTTTGTCGTTCTGCGTGACATACAGAATACACTTTCCATACCGATAAATCGGCGTGACAAAAGTTACAAAGGCGAGCATAAAAATCCCATTTCCCGATGCCAACTCTTTCTCAAATCTGGCATTTCGTAAGTATTCGAGAACTAGTTTAGACCGGACTATAGAAGCCGTCGGTTCTCTGGTCATTTCTAATTTCATTCGGTTTGTCCAGCGATTTGTAAATGCAGCCTTCGCTCTGGAACACCGGGAAATTATCGGAAGCCGCAATCTTCGAGGTTGAACCATTGCGCGTCTCGCAATCTCTTGCACTGCATAATTCATCCGGGAATAATTTTCGTCCGCCCACGGAATATTTATAGAAGCCCGTGTTAAACGCGTGTTTCTCGGCATGAGATCTTTCGCGTAGAGACTCCGAGGATAATATGCTGCGACAAGGGTCGGCTATCAAAGCGTCTAGATCGGATCATAAACGAAAACGATAGCGCGCAGCGTTCACTGGAACACGCGTGCGCGCACCGTGTTGTTGCGCGCATAATGCTCCGACGGTTTTCGCGATCGCGAGCCAGTCAGATGCGCGTTTGATATTGTCTGACTACCTCGCCCATTCTGCTTGACACGCTTTTGATAATGTCTGTCCGCGTTGCGCGTTACACGCAGCCTTAGCGATAATTACCTGCATTCCATTAGACGGGAATCTTGATGGCAGCCGGTGCTCTCTCTCTCTTCGCGGTGCGCGTTGCTATATTCGCCGCTTATTGATTCACCGAGTTAGATACATTCTTAATATCACATAACTATTAATACCACGATAATCTGTTGCTCCAGCCGCGATTACACCTGTTACGGCAACCGGATAACGTTCTCGACGATTCCGAACGGAAACACTCCGTCTCTGGCGAAACCCGGGACGCTACGATTCCTCGTTTAGAAATAAATAAAACTTTTCCGGAACGGTTTCCCTATCGAAATTCGCCATCTTGAATACCGGAAATTATGCCGTATTTTCTGTGCTAATGTACTCCGCGTTTGTGTTAAATAATGTTTAATTCGTTGAACAATTTATTACCGTTCTTTGCTACCAAGTATAATGGTAATAAGTGCCGTTACTTTATTATCGCTTGTCTTTCGGCTTTGCGGAGCTAAGATGGCCGGTATTATTTCATGGTGAACAGCCCTTAATAAGAAAATAATAGAAGATAGGGGTTGTCACGGAACTGTTGCACCGAAAGACAATCGAGAGAGTCGCAAATTGACAGATTTATCCGAATTGTATTCTGGTTGTAAAAAGTCACTAATTGTACAGATATAATTGTAAATAAATAAGATGCCGCGTCGTTTGCCGAACGAGGAGCAGAAAACGCGCAACAACACTAAAACAAGAGCAATGTTGAAACTTATGCAACCGCGCGGTATGCGCGTTTCTGGAAGCTAGATTTACCCGCGCAATACACCTGGACGCTTTCCCGAAAAGCATTAAAACGTAGAGCGCCCGATGACCATGTAGCAGATGTCTACATCCAGCCAGTTTGCCCGAGATCCCTCAAACAATGGCGTACATAATCCATAATGCTGAAAAAAATATACCAAGTATCTTGAATCTTCCCCATTGTGAACGATAAATATGCAAGAGCAACGAAATTTCTCAGCGATCCGGGAGTAGATAAATCCTAGTCGTACGAAGGGCAGAACATGGAGGACTCGGAGAGACAGAGAAAGAATGAAAAAGAGAGAGAGAGAGAGAGAGAGGGAGAAAGGGTTCCCGAACGGACAAATAACAGGCGTCTTCCTAGCCGTTCGGTCTACCGGCGCAACCACCTGTATATCCGTTATTTATTCTCTGTTCGACCGCTGACTGGCTTAATTGCTCGGCCAACATCGGCAACGCTACCTCCATTAGGCAGCAAGCCGCTTAATGCGACTCGTATAAGCGGTCGCTTCATTTACGCTTAATATGGCGCGTACGTGCATAAACCGTCGACCGTTTTCTCTCTGTCCCTCTTTCGGGGACCGGTAGCAGCGTCTTCGGGCCTTGCAACTCGCGGCTGTTTGGCCGACGATCGGACGGCGATCGTAGAGGGAAAAGCCTTTCGGCGGGATCCTCCCCGGTGTGTTTCTACGTTTATCCGGCCCGCTTGCACACAATCGCGTTTCCCTCCCACCCGGAGCCTCGCCGACTACAAGTCCGCTCGAGTACATTGCACACACGCCAGCTAATGGCTCGCTGGTGCACAGGTAATCCCACCGCATGATCGTCTCTCTCTCCCAATTCTACCTGCTCGACACGCGCTACGTCTGAGCTAGACACGTGTAAATTTCTCGCATACCTTGCCCACTCGTGCACCACCCCACGGCGACCTTTGTTGACCCACGGAATCCACCGTGGTTCCACCCTGTCCTCGCCCGTCGCCGAACGTCGTCCCGTGAACTTTGTTACCTTTTGCACCGGGCCGCGAAATACCCAAAATTCGTCCCATAACGGCGCGGGATTGGATCCTTTAGGAACAATGTGCGGATGGAGATTTGGGGTGTTGCGTCGAATCCGAGAGCGCAAATGCCTCGGTTATCAAGAACAGCAGGTGAAAATCATGCGTTGCTGTTTCCCTGTTTTCAAAAGTTAACACATTGAGCGCCGATGACGTACGAGCCATTTAATTAATTACGTGCTCATTTGCTTGTTTCTGAACAACGAGTAGCTAAAGAAAATATTTAAAATCTTATACATTTTCGTAAAATCATAGATTTCGATTGAATACTCGTCATATACAATTTAACCAGTTAAGTGTGTTTGACGACTATATCCGTTATGGAGATGTGGCAGAATTTCGTGTCATGGCGATTATATCCGTCATATATATGTTTGTGCGATTTTTAAATGAATTTTCACGTTAATATATTCATTGTATTCAATTTGACGGTGGCCCAGAAAATGCAAGAAGATCGGGAAGATAATGCATATATACAATCTCAACATTGTATGCTCTCCATTATGTCACATATGGTACAATGAATACGAACATGCAGGTATGTCAGAAATGCAGCGATTTTGGATGGCCATTTTTTCTTAACACATTGACTGCCATACTAGCAGCTAAAAAAATTGCACAAAGTCGAAGCAACATATCGAGTGAAATAAAAATTTAAGATATAAAACCTACGACACTGAATAGCTTCCCGACCTTCTTGCATTTTCTGGGCCACTGTCAAATTGAATGCAATGAATATATTAACGTGAAAATTCATTTAAAAATCGCACAAATCATTCCGTCACCTCAATGTGGGTGACGCGGCAGCCAAAGTGTTAAATCAACTATAAAACACGAAGTTGGAAAGAGTTGGAACAGGTTTCTCTTGTATCTTGATCATAAAACTTCGTAGAACACAATGCCACTAAAATGAACACCGGGACTCACCCATAACTATAACGAAATCGTTAACAAAGTTTTGGAATAATAAATAAAACTACTAAGTCGTTGGTTATCTTAAAATATTAACAACTACAACGATATATGTGGTACACAAGTAAATTTTGCTTAAGAGTATACCATAACCTAGCTAAAAAACTTTTATATAACAAAAATTTATTTAATTTATGTAAATAGGATAAGAATTCACTGAGAAAGGAAGCGTATCTCTACGAATGCATAAACGAGAAAACGAATATTGCTAGATTGTTCCTCGGACATTCAACTAACTGAAGAAATAAAAATTTTACAATTTCTATAAAATTTTCAAAATTCACTAATGACCGGACTTTCAGGGCAAATGCCCCACTGTGCGACGTATAAAAGTATACACGATCGTCTGCAAAGTCCACCGTGGTTTCGGCAAAATTGGGACGGTAAGGTGCAGGAGAAAGGAAGGGGTTGCTTCTTGGTCCAAGGGTTCAAAAGCCATTTTCCCCGGCGCAACCTTCGCCGGTAATGGCTGATAATGATCGCCGGATCGATTCTTCCGTGTTATTGTGAACTTTCGTTGCGCGTGCAAGCGCGTCGAAGGCGTTCGATCCCCTTGATTATATAGAGCAACGCGTAATTACCCGTTCCGGGTACACGCGAAAACGAGTACAACCGATTATCCGATCGCACCCATGTCGAAAGCATATCTCGACCGATTATATGCAACAGCCACAATCACGAGGCCGAGCACCTGCCGCCGCGAACGCACCGGCGCGCAGCGCGATGCAAGTTTCAACTTGCGAAAAACGCGTTGCATCGGCTCGGCGGAAGATCCCGGGCCGTGTGTGCGGTAAATATCGCCGGGAGAACGTAAAAGGGGAGTGACACGGGTTTCAATGTACCGACTCCCGCCGCAAATTGCCGCGTCGTTAATGCGAGTAATCAACCTCCATCGATCGAGAATTACAGATATCCGCCGATGGGCCGAACTCCCAGAACTGATTTCGATTTAGCCGCGATAACTGCTGCGCCGGCTCTAATTGGAGAGCGAGCGATACGACACGCATTTGCGAGCCGAGAAAGCACGCCTAAATGCGCGGAATGTGTGTTATTAGGAACGGTTTCGAGATGTTTATGGAGATCCGAAGATTCGACCACCGTTTCGTGAACGAGAATCGTAAACGTGATTACGCATGATGTAGTTCTGATTTTATCGGGTTCGAACGAATGTATCTGCGCGAAGCTGAGTTTTACCGGGGAGCGTTGCGCATCGCAGGAAATGCTACAGACGTACAGACGCAGTTACTATTACGACTTTCGTTTAAATCAGAAACTTTTTTTCAATATCGAAGAAGGGAAATAATTCGAAATAATTTATGTCGTGATTTATTTGTGTGTACCAATTAAACCTTTGCACTCGAATGGTGACTCAAAGGCACCACTAAAAATTGCCACACCATTACATATAATGAAAAACAATTGAACTGCTGTAAATTGAATTGCAATAAAAATTGAATTGTTGTAAGAACCCATATCCATAAGATAAAATAGATCAGGTAGAATAAAGATATTCTAGGTCAGAAGGAACGTCTTGGTTTTCGAGTTAAAACAGCTTCGAGTGCAAAGGGTTAATAAAAGATGTTAGAAACGTATAGCAGAGGTCATACTCGTTGGTTCGCAGATCAAAGAATTACCAAAACGAATAAAAACAACCCTCGGGCGTCATGAAATATTCGAGAGCTTGCGGCAGCTCAACCAGAAACCAACCCCCGAGAAGTTCAATGACTCCCATACCCATTCGAAAATGGCTTTCGAAGACACCCCAAGAAAGAATCTACCAACGCAGCGGGGCCAATGCTTCAAGCAACATTCTCCGGAGTCAGTAGCACTCACCCCCCCGGCAGCAGGTCCGCGCATTATTTACAATAACTTTCATTGGCAACGCGGGCGATATTTCTCCGCGGCGCGGAGCAAAACAGCGCGGTGTCGTTTCCCCGCGGCAAAAGACTCATCATCCCCTGCGCCCCGGAAATTCGAGCCACCCCCGTTCGCGTTTTTTCGGAACATCGGCAGATTTGTGGATAGCCGATCTCCCCACCCCGGTATTCGCGAAATAAGGACGCGAGCTCGATATGCTAGCCGGCTGGCTCTCCTTCGAGGCGTATTCCTCGAGGAACCCACCCCTCTTGCGCACCCTCCGGGAGCTTTCACAGCCAGACAAAGCCAGCCCTTTCCGCCGGTCTTCACACCCTCCGTATTCTCTCTCTTCCCCCCGCTCCTTTTCTTCGGTCTCTCTTCGGAACGGCTCCGTTTCCTCGTGCTTCCTCTGTCCCACCCTCGGGTCCAACCCCGCGCAGAAACCCACCCCCTTTCGGCCCCCGAGTCTCTTTCCACGGCACGGCGACGAAGCATTGATTGCAGGTTCACAGTCTGGAACCTCAATTGTCGCATCTAAGGCGCGCTTCCACGCCTCGAACAATCGCCTCGCTGCCACTTCCTCTTCTTTCTCACCCTCTTCCTTCGCGCCCCACCCCCACGTCACAAGCAACCCCTCCGCCCAAGCTCGAAACGAGGTACCCCCATCGACGGCGACAACGACCGCCGTCACCCAACGGCGGCGTCGTCGACGACAAAGTATCCGGCGAAATTATGACTCCTGAATCGCGTGTCGGCTCGCTCGACACCCCCCTCTCACCCTCTGAATATCCCTCGAAGACGGGAAAACCATCTCGCTGGCTCGGGATCCGATCGACGATTTACAGACGAGCTTCTTACCTTTCTTGCATCCTCGACCACTGTTCGAACCTACCAAATTTTGTTGCTTTAGTAGCAAACCTTCATTTTGTAGAACGAGTTTAGAAAATTTAGGGGTGGTTTCTATCTGGTCAACGTTTATTCAGACGTCCTGCTAAAAATTGTATACATCTCGAGGTGGTAAGCCTTAATTTTGGGGAACAGATTTGGAAAGTTGAAGGGATGTTTAGGGTGTTCTACCCCTATTCACTTTGTGAACTAGGTTTAGGAGATTGAAACCTACGTTTGGGGTTGTTCGACTCCAATTTAATGATCCCAGAGAAGACTTTATGGATTTTGTGAACCTTCCATGTATAGGTTTAACCCTTTGCATTCGAATAGTGACCCTCAAGCACCGTTGAAAACAGCCACACCATTGAAAAACAATTTTTAAACCACTTTAATTGTATCTGAAAAATTTGTAAAAATTTAACTGTTGTAAGAATGAGTAGTAGTAAAAATCCCATATGCGTAAGATAAAATAAATCATGTAGAATGAAAATATACTAGGTCAGAAGAAATGCCTTGGATGTTGGATTAAAACAGCTTCGAGTGCAAAGGGTTAAAAGATTGAGGGGTAAGTTTTAGAAGATCAAAAGGTTTGGGGTTTTCTTCAATTTAATCATCCAAGAGAAGATTTTATGGATTTTGTAAAGCTACGATTTCTAGGTTTATAAGATTTAGGGGTAAGTTTTAGAAAATCAAAAATTTTGGGGTGTTCAACTGCAATTTAATTATTCAAGACTTTATGGATTCTGCAAAGCTTCAATTTGTAGGTTTGAAAGATAGAGTAGTAAGTTTTACCTATTCGCCGTTTATTTTGAAGCCAGGATGGCCGTTTCAGTGTAAAATCGTTGGTTTATATTAACAGCCATTAGAGAATATACATTGCGAATCTTCGAACATGCTAATCTGCATTTTTAAAAAATAAATTTAAATATACTATGGCAAATACATCTAACAAATAACTTGAATTTAAAAATGAGTTTACCCATGGAAGCATGTTATTTCAACAACTAGAAGTTTTTCATACAAATGCAAGAATAATATGTTTAACTGTATTCCTTAAACGGTTTGCACAATGTTTGTGCAAATTTACCATGCAGAATGTCGCAATTAACTATATCATAGATGTTAGAGCCGACACGTTATAAAAGTAGAATGCAAAGCAGATTTTTGATCGGTGCACACTGCGACTTCAAAGGAGGATCGCGGACCAAGAGCTAATGATTCAATTTCCGCGAACAGTACGAATTACAGCATAATAAACTCATTATTACTATTATCCTGGGACCGTTAGATCGGAGAGAAGCCGAAGATTATTCCCGCGGTCGAAATTTCGAATTTAAAAGGTGCAACGCACCTGGTCACGGCCACTTTCGACCACGACTAGCAAGAGAGAACAGGGACGGGATATATTTATTACTTAATTCGCGCTTCTTTGTTTCATAAAAGTGAGAAACAGCTTTAATAACTGGCTGCGATGGGAATATAATGAGGGGTTGCCCGAACACCGGAGATGCCTCACCGCGCGCGAAAACAGGGCGCCATCTTATAACCCGTTTCGGTTTCACGAAATTGGCGGGCTGGCGGATTTTTTATCGGACACGCTTAAGCGCGCGATTATAATTCAATAGAGCCGCTTTGTGATGAAAATACTCGTTCCTCCGAGTCGAAATCTCTTTCTTTATTATACTTCGCGGCTTCCTTAATTGTTTATTCTTTATCCTTGCATTCGAAATGCTCTTCCTGCTTTGCAATTTCATATCCGCACGTTTAGAATTCGATCTGTACAGCATTGTATAATTTTTACGAAATTATTTGTCCATTTAAAATTAATTCGATCGTTCACTGGCAACATCTTACTGTACATAATTTTGTAAACGATCAAGAACAAACTGTTTAAACTCAAACATAGTAATGCGTTTTCTGTAAAAAGGTATTTGTACACGCTTTAAAAATGGATACCAGTTTTTTTTCATAAATAATTTACAGATTCGTTGATAAACTAATTTTCCTAATGTCTAAACGGAAATCAAGCTATTGGTCCACGTTTCAAAGAGGTATTCGTTTTTTAAGGATGTGCGAATACTTCTTACGGCGACTATAAGCGCAACATGACAACTCGATGCATTTGGAATCTTCCCAAAGAAATCTATTACTGGACTTTTAATAATTGCGTTGTAACAAAATGAAGTTCCAACAAACTGCTTTTACATAGTAATTTGTAACCGAGTTATCAGATAAACGTTACCGAGGATGTACGTAGTTTTCCAATAAAGATTGCTGTAGGCGTCGAGAGATCCACGAAAAAGTTTTCAATCATGTACAATGGACCTCGAAAAAATTCTGAAATCATCGTAAAGTGTTAAAACGTACTATAATATGCTCGGAAAGAAAGTGAAATCAACTGCGACGGTGTCCCACATAAATTGCGCAAAGATTTAATCTTTACTGTTTGATTTGCCTAATTCCCCTGGACAGTATACATTTATTGAGATCATCTGGACAAAATTAAGAGATTCGTGGACGAAATTACTCGAGGGTGGCATTGATAAAACGGTCGGAGATGTTTTAGAAAATGGCCCACAATGGTAAACGCTTCTGTACCGTCGGTGGTCGAACGAAGGAACACCGGAAGTCCAGACCAAGCCCGTTCCGCGCGTATCGCACAAATAAGTTAACACGATGCGAGTACAATGGTTCGTCCGGGGGTGCGAATCACCCTGGAAGAACCCTGTGGGGTGCGGGGAACGGCTTGTCGCGACAATGGCGCGGTTACTTTGTCCAGGAAGTATAGCGCCGCCGTTTCCCAAGCCCCCTCGCCGGCTCCCGGCCACGAGACGCTAATGCAACTTCCGGCGAACCCCGAGGAAACGAGACGGGGCTGTACAGCGTGTATTAGGAACGATTTTACAGGTTGTTTTCTATAGAAACCTCGCCTGAGTCCAACAATCCTTTTGCTACCAACAATAAATCCTGATGGTCTGAACAATTTCGAAAAAGAACGTCCAACGCTGAGAACGTTAAACCTCGAACGATTCCAAAAATATTTTCAGACGTCCCTCGGGAATAATTCAGAATTTTTCTTAATCATGCATGCTGCGCTTTTTTCACCTAGTAATTCATATATTCTATCGTTAATAAAGAAGAGTAACAACACTTTGCTGACCGGCAATTTTACACAGAAACTATGCCATGTCACCGACTGTTATTTTATAATTGAATATGGAAGTAAAATAAAACAGTAGACATTCTGCAAGGTACTTAGCCCTTCGTCATCCCCGGAAAATGCCATTTCGACGACAACCCCGAGATCTCTAGGTCCTATGCTAGTCCAAACTTACTGTGCACCCGTAATGATAGCATTTTGACAAAATTCTCACGTTAACTGTGAAAATTTAGCTTGACGAGGCCGTTGGCAGAACCTTAAAAATCCCAAAGGGAGCAACACCAAAAATCGAAGGGTGAACCCACCTCCGAAACCCGGTGTCGCCACCTAGGGCGGTAGTACTTATTGTAAGACCAAAAAATGTCTCGATTTTAAAATAAAATTTGCTCGGAACGCAAAGGGTTAATCTCGAAGAGTAAATGTAGAAATAAAGTGCAGAATCTAAGTCGCAGCATTTGCATTTGTCAGACTACGAATTTTATGCATTTATGATAAAGTTGTGACAACAGAAACGAGTGTTTAAATAATTTAAAGAACTTAGGAGAACGTTACTTAGGAGGTCTCGTTGATTCTCAATAAAAATTGCTGTCGACGTTAAGGGATCCATTAAAAAGTTTTCAGTGATAGATTATGAATTTAAAAGATTCTGAAATAATCGTCGGTCGGTAAAGTGTTAATACGCCAATGAGAAAAGGATCAAATAAAACTGCACGGTACGTGCATTGTTAATCGAAACGGTCTTCCCAAGTTGTTTCCCAGCCATCGACGAGAATAGCCCGCCTACAACTTGTTAATTATGCTAAGCAGCCGTCATGCGATTCCTCGTGACACTCGATCATCGAACAAGGACACTGAGTAAAAAACGAATTCGAGCAGATCCCGCATAAAGATTCCGAAAGCGATAAATTTCGGTACAGACCGAAGAAACTAATTCGTGGCTAGCAGCCTTATCATATCGCTCTCATGCTACTTAAGATTCCCCGTTCCGTCCGAAGGAACATTCCCGGAGAGTTGCGGATAACCCGATCGTTCGAAAGAGGCTTGTTCCATTCCGCGGGATGAACTCGTTCGCGGAAAGTTTCATCGTTCGAGACGAAGGGAAGAGAAGCCTAGAGAGACTCGGCCGAGAGGAAGGGGAACTGCTCTCGCGGCCGATAGTATCGTTAATTATACGAACGGCGAACCAATGAAGTGCCGATAAAAAAGTTGAAACGAGCCGGTGTTTGGAGCCGTTGCCGACGATCATAACCGACCGAAGACCGGGAAGAACCCGGAGATTCGCCCGGACGACGAAATAGGCCGTTTCGAGGTCCTTTAATAAAGACACGATCCTCGAGAAACGAGGATCCGTGGAGGAAGGGTATTCTTATTTCAAAGGAACCGGCCACTCGATGTTACGAGGCTGAAGGAGCCACTCGTACTCAGGAAGGTATGAATGTCCTTTTTGGATCGGCAAAGTACATCTAGGCCCGCCCCATCTCGCCAAACCAGCCAACCGACGACGCGGCAGCTCCTCTTCGATATCCGAGGGAGATTCCTTCGAGATGTTTACCGAATATCGAGGCCCGTTCGAGAGATTCGGACAATAGAAAACCGGAAAACATGCCGGACCCCTCTCGTATTTACGAGCTCGAAGTAAACACCCCTCCGTTCGAGAGACGCTGCGGGGTTTTACTCGACTTTTTACAAGGGGGTTACGGCGACTCGACGCGAGACTGAAAATGCGCGGGGATGTACAGTCCGCGACAATAGAATATCACACCTTCTAAATTTCATAGTATTTTAAAAATAGAACAGAAATAAGAGCGTTCAATCCATATGCTTCTTGAGTTAATTCTTATATATCCATCTTAGCGACTTTGACACGTAAACACTGCCCCTAAATTCTTAGAATCGTTGTTTCGGTAGATTTCATGGAAATGTAATCCGACAAAATAATAGCACACATGCTACACTCTCACTTCTCAGTTGAACACGAGCAAAAGAAGGTGGCTAAGTATTTGATATATAGTGTGGTGAATTATTGCGGAAAATTTCTAAAAAAATGGGTCATGGAAAGAAGTTAACAGATAGTGAAATGAAAACAATTATGACACTATCTAAAGAAAATGTTTCTATTTCAAAGATTGCGAAAGTAATTCATAGAAGCCGGAAGGTTGTCATGAATTATTTGAAAAACCTCGAGAAATACGGTAATACAAAACGTCCTGGACGACCTGCGGCACTATCAGCACGAGAGAAACGTGCTATTCTAAGAGCAGCATCGAATGCACCAATGACTACCAGGCAGATTGCTGAAGCAGCAGGCGTACAAACAAACGTCAGAAATGTGCAACGTGTCCTGCAAAGATCTAAGCACCTGCAGCGAAGGAAGCTTAAAAAAAAACCGCCTCTAACCGAAGCGCATAAGAAGGCAAGGCTGCAGTTCGCAGAGCAACATGCTCACTGGAAGAAGAAGTGGAGAAAAGTCATGTTCACCGACGAAAAGAAGTTTAATCTCGATGGACCTGACGGGTGGAGTTATTATTACCACGACTTACGTAAAGAAAAAATGTTTTTGATCCGTCGCCAGATGGGTGGCGGAGGAGTCATGGTGTGGGCCGGTATCGGCTACCATGGAAAGACGGATATTAATTTTATCAGTGGAAAAATGAACAGCGTGAAATACCTAATGTTAATCCGTGAATAAAGAACCACACACGCAACCAGAATTTCCGGGGAAAAACACACGTTCCAGCAGGATAATGCAGCGGTTCACACCGCAAAGGTTGTGAAAGCATTCTTCGAGACGGAAAATATTCAAGTCTTGCAGTGGCCAGCTCGTTCCTCTGACTTGAATATTATAGAAAACTGTTGGGGAGACCTTGCTAGAGCAGTTTATGCTAAAGGGAAACAGTTTAATAACGTAAACGAATTAAAAGAGTCCATTGCACTCGAATGGGAACGAATGAAGCAGAAAAGGATTAAAAAATTATTCAAGTCGATTCCAAAGCGAATAATTTCGGTTATCAAAAACTCTGGAGAATCTACAAAATATTAAATATTGAGTTCCCTTCGTATGTATGCATAAATGTTAATTAATTGCAATAATGTGCTATTATTTTGTCGCACCGGTTTATCAAGATATATACATTTTTGCAGATGAAACAAAAAGGACCATCCTTGTATATAGAAACTTAGCGCTATTTGGTGTTCAACACTTATATGTACCTGTCTACATATTCGAAATTATATTTTTATACTTTAATAAATAAGAATTAACAAATTTTACGGGGTGTGCTATTCTATTGTCGCGGACTGTAAGTTTTAATTCATTCGATGCTTCCCGATTTTATTAGGTCGTTCTTTTGTGGTCCAGTAGCGACTGCGGATCTGTGAATAAAATTAGAAATGTGGCGGAGTTCGTTGCAAGAAACAGAAGCCACTTAAAAATGGTTTTCTTTCCTCAGCGACGATGATGAGTTTAATTTGAGATGGTTGAATATTAGCGACATCCTTCAATTCTTTGGATCTTTTCGCTGTTTCAGCGAACAGTATTTTTATCATGAAGTTATCATAAATGATTGTAATTTATTAATTACACATGACTGTAACAAATATTCTATCCAACGCGACTGTATAACCAACTTCGTCATTCTCTGGCAACATACTTCGTGTAAAATTTGCGTTAAATAAAAACAATTTCTCTGAGCAATTAAATGGTAAATCACCTTCTATCTTCATTGCGACGACCACATATAATGCATCCCTCCATCCTAATCCCTCCTAATGCATACTTATAGTGTACTCTCCATAACTGTCGAAAAAGTCTCTACCGTAATTGTCAAAGTCTTATGCTCGCCAGTGGAGGATTCCCCTCGGCAAATATGAGTCGTTTGCTCGATGTTGCGTTAGGACTTCGTCATCGCGGGGATTTTGTAATTCCACCAAGCCATGGGCGCAGGACCAGGGGCACAGAAAGACAAAAATTGCGAAAAGCCTCGTAGAACGAAAACGGGACGACAGCGTTCCTTGCGCGGCGAACACAATGGACCCCGGGACGGCTTAATATAAATCACGGTAACGATATTCAAACAGCCCGCTTCCGCAATTACTTCCAGCCGACTCGATTGCGATTCCCTAACCTTCCTTTTTTAGCGGAAAGGTCGCGTTGCTGATGAGACGAATAAATTCCGTGTAATGTCGGTTATTGTACTCGGGATAAAAGGGACGCCGGACGTTCTAATTGTCACACTAATTGGCCGGCCTATCGAATCATAGAAGTGATTCACTACGAGAATGCTGAGAAAGAGAATTCGCTTGAAACAATTCGCTATTTTCGTTGCTGAAAAATAATTGCTTCGAATTACACAGAGCTTCAGGTCTTAGAAGGCAATGTGATTTTTAATGAAAAATGATATTTATATTTTCTATCTTAATCATAATTAATTTTATCCTGAGTAATGCATGTTTCTACTTCAATATTTAAGTGTAATAGTTAGTGTACAGGGTAGCCTAATAATGTCCAAGTTCCTTGAAAAGAATGATTCTGGAGCTTATTCTAATACATTTTTTCCTTTGCGAAAATGTTATACGCGGCTTCGTTTGCATGTTATTAACGAAAAACACGGACCAATCCAAACGCCGCTACGGCAAACGGACTCGGTGGGACCAATCCCACCGAGCGCAGGCCACGTGGGATATAGCCACGCTCCGATTGGTCCCTGTTTTTCGATGATAACTCGAAAACGAAGCGTCGGATCGCGAATTGATAAAGGAAAAAGTTTCTTAGGAATAATTTCTTATAAATATATATATCTAATTAATATATATAAATTGTCTGGCTACCGGTAATAAAAAAATAAAACGATCACACCTTTTCTCCATTTCCCTGCAAGTTTAACCTTAAATGACCTTGATTCATAGGTCGTTGAATTCGTCTTAAAACACACTATTTGATGGTGGATAAAAAAGACGTATTATTCCATTTAAAAAAAGAAAATTGACCTTCACCTCACCTTGGAGTGTCCACCAGGAAAAATAAAAGTTCCACCACATGATGTTCCCCTCGGTATTGAACAACTTTCGTTGCAAATATTTTTACGTATAATTCATATTTTTGGAGATATTCGACTGTAACGCTTTATAATTTCCACCCTGTAGTATATAAATGTAAAAAGACGGTGACTGAAAACGCGAAGACAACAGTCTGGACTTTACACCCCCGCTTGGGTCCTTCTGTCCTTGAAAAAAACCGCCCGTTGAGCCTAAGCACTTGAAACTAAAGACGCCATGGTTTCGGTTGCGTTCCAACAAAATGGCGGATGTTTGCGCGGGAAGATTTACGGAACACGCGATGTTTTAATCAGACGGTAAAAATTCGCAAAAAACAGGGGTGGCACCAACGGAATCGCTGTTGTACGTCGGTCGTCATAACGAGTAGTTCTCGAACAGGGGCTACAGTCTCTCTAGCATCACGGGGGTGGGAATTTAAGGGGGTAGCTTCAGGGCGTAAGGATGCAGTCGCGTCTAATGCGCGTTCCATGTCGGCGGGGCGGTTCGCGTACCGACCGAAAAGGAACCGTTCATCGTCACGAAGACCTTCTCCTTCGGCAGGAGAGATTTCCAGGGGGTTGAAGGGAGCGAAGGGATGTGAGACACGTGTTTCTAGGGTGACGATTACCCGGCGTCGCCTTCTTACACGCGTACGTTGCTCCGTTCGCGTAACGTTCCTGCCGATAAAAGCCTCGGAGCCGCTCTTATTCTGATTTATGCAAGCTATGAATATAATATAGGCTTTATGTTAATATTAGCTAGGCTAATACGAGGCTTCCGTTACACTTTGGTCGCACGATTTTTACGATGTTTGCTTCGCGCGCGCGAAAAGCCGATTTCTGGACCGTAACGAGAAATATTCAATTTTGGGGAAAGACGATGCCGTTGGCGATCGAATTACTATGGTGCCATTTACTTGAGACGACGATCTCGATAATGTACTCGACGTAACCGATAGATTGTAGATTTTCTGCAGTTGTGAAAGAGCGGTTTCAATTGTTGAACAGATTGAGAGAATTTGAAGATATTATTAAGGACAGAATAAAAAGCTGTAAAAACTTTTGCTGTATCATTTTCTTGGGCACTACAACGATTAGAACTTCTCCATCCTTAATCTCTTAGGCACGATGCGAGCACACTTAATTACATTATTAATTATTAAAGTAAATTATTACAGTTAAAATATATGTATCATATGTTGAAGAAAAATTATACAATTTTATAAAAAAATTATAAAAGCTACAGTATATGCATCACATATTTCAGAAAAATGATAACCCAGTTCTTCAGAAACTTCATTCAAAAATGGTTAAAGATAAAGTATATGCTCACATATTTAAGATAAATGATAAAACTTCATACAAAAATTATTAGAGTTAAAGTATATGCATCATATCTTTAAGAAAAATTATAATTTATTTATCAGAAACTTAATTCCAAGGTGCTCTGCCGTACAGAGAAACAGTCCCGTGCAAAATTCAGCCGTGCCTAAGAGGTTAATAATTTTTGGTTATAATTGTAGGAGTATAAACATTTTTAGTTTAGTTACAACTTCGTGTATCTGTCGAACGTCTGCGTAAGACTAGCTTCATAACGATCTTGTAACCTGCATAAATAAAAGAAATATTCCAACAATAAAAAATTAAATTCCCTTGACTTTTTCATTGCCGTGTCGCCCATAATTTTGAATAATTTTAAAAGACTCGGTTGAAGAAACACTAAGTATCGTAGATTCCAAGTTTTCGATTGTTACTTCGATAAATAAATTATTTAAGATTCTCTGGAATTTTCGATGCTATCGGTTTGGCGGTGAAAACGTTCAATATCGGCAGTGGAATAGCCTTAGCGACGATCTCGGAGAAATCGTAAGTGGAAAAGTGTCGAAAGCCTAATCTAGGGAACACGTTCTCACAGAGGAGAGGCAAACTGTCGACTGGTCGAGACCGATGTCGTTGATTCACCGTTGTCCCGGCGTGACCACGTTGTCGTCGACGTCGTCTGGCCAGAGACAATGAGCGGTTACAGGAGGCTAGCCGCGGGCGATCGGTAATTTGAATGGAAAAAGCCCGGAAACGCGGAAGTTCGATCGTTCCCGTGGGTCGCATTATGCAGCGAATGGGTGGGATCGGCTGCGGCGGGGAGCCATGAATTCAAATTTAGTTTGGGAGCCACTCCTCTAAAAGGAGCCCAGAAGGATCAGGCTTAAAGCGGTATCCTCTAAACTCCGAGTAGATGTAGGACGTAGGTGACCCGACTTCGGACACCCTCGCTTAAGAGCGTATCCACGACGGTTCGGGGACCTAGAATGAGAAAAGAGGAAGTCGGAGCGAGGCGGAATGAAACGGGGCGAACCGGAGACTCGGGACGGGGGTTGGAAAGACGAAGAGAGAGAAAGAGAGAGAGAGAGAGAGAGAGAGAGAAGGAGAAGCGAGAAAGGAGAGAGGGCGAGAGAGGGTTGAGACAGGGTGAAAGAGGGTGCTCCCGTGGAAGAGCAGGGAACGTGAGCTGTATCGCCAACCGCGGCTTTAATAAACCCCTTGGATTCCCGACGACGCACCATTGTGGCGGAGTCAGCCCCGATCCTAAGGTGGCTGGCTCGTCTTCAACCCTCCACCCCTTCTTCCTCCACCCACGCTCCTCTCGCCCTGTCTTATCCTCCTCCTTAGTCCTATCTCTCTCTCGGGAGACTCTCAATATCCCTTTGTTTAGGGTGCTTACGAGCAGTCGGAGCAAAGATGTCGTGTGCCAACGAGAGAAGGCGCGCACTAAACCCCTCGACCCGGAGACTACCCAGACCAGACCCCGGATTCTACAGTTCGCCGAGTTGCGAGCTCGAATTGCGCGAAACCGACGATTGTCCTGACCATTTCGACCCTGGACACAGGACTACGCTCTCCGGCCAAGGATATGCCGACAGTTTTAGGCAGATCACGCGTTTCTTTCCTTTACAAGCCTCTTCGAGACGGTACACGAGCTGGTCCCAGTACCGTATCAGTATATACTTCGTCGTCTACGTTGTTTTGTAACGTGCGAGGGAACTAGTTTTTTCAAATATTTGTAAAAAACTATTAAAATAAAGCAATGTATGCTGGTTTATGCTTTAACTCGAAAAGAAAAATTGAGTCTCCTTTTATCTTTCAGAGAAACTTAATTTATTTTTTCTCCGATATATTTGCACAGTAGATAGAAACAAAAAGAACATTACAACAATTTTGTACAAAGACTTCGCACACGCGTTACTTATTTGACATGCCATCGAAAATGGTGAAACTCCACAAATTCTTACATCTTTCTACGCGTGTCATTTCGGACCAGTTTCATTTATTTCATTCATAGAAGCGACCAACGTTATTCAAGAGAATTGTTGGTTACTGTATAACGAAGTTCTCACCTCACATTACAATCTGGTTAATTTCGATACGAATAAATTGATGCTGGATGTTGTTAATTTAACGGTAATCATTATTAACCTCTTAGGCACTATGCGCCACTATCCATAGTGACTTTCGCGGATGCCATCTCTCTGAATGACGCGCCATTATAGTGGCGCACTCTACTAGTCAAAAGTCAACATACATGTAAATAATATCTTTAAGAAAAATTATAATGCAAACCACTCGTGTAAAGGATCGTAAAAAATTATTTATGTTAATTGTAAGTGAATTATCAATGCTTTTTATTACTTTTATCCACAAAATGTATTTACAGATTTAAGTAAATAAATAGTATTTTTAAAACATGTGTGTTGTTGCAATGCGATACAAGTGAGTTTATTTTATGAAAAGTGTTTTTCATTTTGTCCTATACACGCGCAATTAGTGCCGCAATTTTGGCATAGGTCTGAAAAAATCCGTCCGCAGCCAAACGGTTAAAAGAGTTATACAAATTCAAAGAGTGTCCGAATGCTTTCCTGAGCTACTGTAGGCGTAAAGAAGTAAACGCGGGAAGATAATAATCTACGAATGCGCAAAGATTCGCAGTGTCACGAGGCTGTACACGTCGCGTCGCTGTAATTCGACAAGTGCGCGAAGAAAAGGAACACAAGTCCCCCATTAATCGAACAATAAAAATTTCGATAACATGGGGCTGCACGCGATCGCGATCCGGCGCCCCCGATTATCAATCATGTCGTCGCATAAAAAAACCGAGAAGAATGAACGAGAAATGTCCGGCCACGTGGGTACCGACGACTCGTTGAACCCAGAACAGGGTTTTCTTTCGCCACGTGGCCCCGTCCGCCCATCCACTTTAAGAGCCATCGGGATAACCCGCGTGTACACGCGTGCCTCGTTGCTCGTTTCGTTCGCTGTTCCGTTCATTAGAACACCCCGCGGGCAAAATACGGCCGCGTTTCCGGTTCGACGAAGCCGCGTACACATGTCGTCGCATAATCAATCTTAATCCCCCCGCAACAGATTTTTCACGTTGCGGCCGCGATCGATAAGCCGCCGTACACAATGGACCGTTTCAGACAAATGCAGAACGGTCGCAAAGTTTGTTTGTTGCACAAAGTGTACGCATCGTGCAACAAAAAGTGTACGTGATAACAAGTATCATAATAAGCGTTGCACAAAATAGGAGGATTCTGTATCTTTGGATCGACGAAGATCCGTCGATAAACCTTGCCGCGAAATGGTCCTTCGTCTTCTTTCCGAAGGTTCAAATTGCATGATTCAGAGAAGCTTGCAGAGAGCTTGCAAAAAGGGAATCATGGGACGCAGGAAGGGTTTCACGAAAAGGGTTTTCGTTTGTCTGTTTTCCTATTTTTTTGAAGTGTGAAACTTTTGGTAACGGAAGAGGGACGCGTTTGTATTTATTTAATGGCTGTGAACGTAATTTTATTTTGGTTATAAACAAATGAAAAATGTTTCTAGTCGATACAGTTCGAAATGCTGATCGCCGATTCCGATCGAACGTTATAGCGGCAAGGGGTTAATGGATTCACGGTAAATAAGAATCGCTGTCACTAGCGGAGGAATCAAAACGACCTACTTGGAGCTTTTTATTCCCCGGTCGGTTGGAACTGTCAAAGTGCTCCGGCAGGGAACGATTATTGGAATCGTAACAAGAATATCCGCACTTGCGATTTTTACAAGGAATTCGAAACGAGTCGTTTCGCATGCTCGCCACTCCCAACGTTAATAAATATCGAAGTGCTTTCAGAGAGAATGTTCGATCCCGCCCCCCTCCACGGTCGACGGCAATTTACTATCCGTGTATACGAAGTAGCAGTCTTATAAATGAAATCGCTCAATTCCTTGATCTATAAGAGGACGCCAAAGTCTGCGCACTCTAAAAGACACCCAACAAAACCCGCTAGTTTATTGCTATCGGCGTGCCGATACTCGCGAGGTAAACGCCGTTTACCGCACAACCGGTAGCACTCGATAAACCTTAGTCGATAAACCTTATCGACCAGCAGTGAAATCGTCCCGCGGCCGTCAACCGATCATCTCCTTCAATTACTTGTCGACAGTCTGTCGGAATGCAAGAAGGTCGAACAGCGCGTCGAAAGCGGGAGAGTAGACGAAGAAGCTTAAACCGAGGCCGTAAACATCGGCCGCGGCGTGAATAAAATCGGCCCATCGTTTTCGCAAGGCAGTCGAAACGAATGTGTTTTTTTTTCTTCTTCCGAATGGTAAACGCGTCCCATCGAAACGAGACTTTACGCGAAGGTAGACGAGAAACATAAAGTCTCGAAGCCGAAGATCGTTCGAAAGATACGCTGTACTCCAGAAAAATTGTCGAAGTTGTTCGACCTCGCCTTACAGACATTTTCCCGCGACTGAATGTCGTCTCGGTATGACCGCTGCACGACAACAAACTGCTCACCGAACAAGTAGCATGATTTATTTATGGACACTTATCAAATTTATCGATAGAACGTAATTTGTTAAGTTTCATATTGAATTTTATACTGTCGGTGTCACCGGCGACTGTCGCGGTCTGAACGGAAAATTTAGATAAAGTTTATTTAAGTAAATGCTAGATTTTCCGTCCAGACCGCCGTCAGTCACCGATGACTGACGTGGTGGCGCTTAACCTCTTAGGCACGACGCGCCACTACAGTGGCTTTCGTGGCTTCAGCACACTCAATTGTGTTATTAATTATTAAAGTAAATTATTACGGTTAAAATATATGTATCATATGTTGAAGAAAAATTATACAATTTCATTAAAAAATTATGAAAGCTACAGTATATGCATCACATAGTTCAGAAAAATTATAAAATTTCATTAAAAAACTATTAAAGGTGAAATACATGCATCATATCTTTAAGATAAATGATAAAACTTCATACAAAAATGATTAAAGTTAATGTATATGCATTATATCTTTAAAAAAATTTACAATTCAGTTATCAAAAACTTTATTCGAAAATTGTTAAAGTTAAAGTATACACATTATATGTTAAAAAAAAAAATGATAATTCAGTTATCAAACATTTTATTCCAATGTACTCTGTCGTTCAGGAAAATAGTCCCGC
>CM052094.1:4609972-4623598 GCA_028453745.1 Agapostemon virescens
CAGTATTGACTCATTATCACATTTTAGTGGAATAGCTTATTATCTAATGGCGTTCCTCTTACGTCATTGCACAATTGCGCGTGACATTTCGACTTATGTCTATTTCTACGTATGAGAGTTTATATCGAGCCTAATATTGCTCTATTTATAGTCACAGTATTCTGCAGTATTCCCAGTCGGAATTATCACTATACTAAGCTACCAATTACCAACAGTATTGTATTTATAGAATCAAAAAACACATATCGCGCTATCTATGAGGAAAGGTCTGCACTTCCAAGCAAATCAATGCCATATGCTTTTCTACTAAAGATAACGATTCTAGTATTATCTGTTTCGAATGTAGTAGATGTAGGATATAGTAAATGAAGTATATTCTTAATTTACGAATGATGGTAATTTTTTATTTTGTGATAACATTGATAATAATTATAATTCATTTATGTTAGTTTATTTCCGTATTAACTACCACATCCCACAGTGGCGTGGCAACATTGAATAACCCTTTTAGCGACATTTACCCTACAATATAACCATTACTATACGTCATGGCTGCACTACGTCATCGTCTTTTAGACGGCCATGTTTTTCTTACGTCTGGTCACTCTAGGTAGAAAAGGGCATACCGAGTCGTGACCGTGACGTATGTTATATTCATGTTTACATTGTAATTTGTCCATTGCATTATTGATTATTTTTTATTAGAATTGTAACATTTAAAGAGAGTTACTGTGAACGTATGGAATAACAGTTCTAAAAATTGTAAATGTTATAAATATCGAAGATCGTTTGACATTTAACTGAACATAACCTCCAAGCATCACCGTTTTATGCAACAAAAGTTGCGTGAAAGCAATGTTAATGGTTTTTATGTATATGAATGGAAATTGTTGTCCACCGTGTGAGACTTAAGTTGCTTCGTTGAAAGCAATAAAGAAAATATTTTGGCGTAAGTCATTGACAAACTGTGGAAACAACACAACAAATTGTGTCTGCCATGAATTGTATGGCCATTCAAAATTCATATCAGTGTACTTAACCAACTATTGATAGTAAAGAACGGTCCGAGTATTCGTATCATTACCAAGATAAGAAACACAATGATGTTTAAACTGTTCCTGACATCCGGCAGCACGTTTCATCGTGCCTTAATCTTCATGCTTAAACTCGGTTGGCAATCACGTTTTCGTTTGCCGATGCTTCTGGTCATGTTGTTCATGGCCACAAACAACAGGCTTCAAATGGTAGTCGATGTTGGAAATATGGAACAACATAATCATTTGTGATTAAGCATATGAACACATAATCAACTAAATTATGTAACCGAAAGTGTAAGGTTGATATAGAAATTGTAAATTGTTATTTATTTTTCAATTTATATGAGATAAGGTATTTTAAGGATGAAAGGGTATTGTTGACACTTCGATTAACTTCTGTTGCAATTTTTAAATGTTGTAAACTGATCTCTGCATTGGAATTGCATAAACTAAGGACGATGAAAACATAGGGTTAATGTGGAAAGACTATATATACTCATAAATGTTGTTCACGCGAAACACATACGATTTTATATGTTATTACTATTTAGATTAATCTCTACCATAAATCTATTTGTTATGTCATGCGCGAAATAATTTTGTATTTACCTAAATCCGTAGGATTAAGTGAAATAACTTATTCCTGGATTAAGTTATAGATTTGAGACTGATTGGTTTTTATTAGAATATTAGAGTTATATATAAGTGAGAAAATCTATTAAAGTAACACAAATTATAATTACTACTTAGTTACATATATGTATATTATTCTCACTGTACACATCTATGCGAACATACAAAGTGTAAAATTCGTCTCATATCGATACTACCTTCTATAGGAAGCTTGGACAGACCTAAAACGTTGATAATGATCAGAGAAAAGTAAAGATTTAAGTTTAGATAACTAATAAAGTAAGTAAACGATTTTCAAAATAGCAGCTTAGCGTTCGAACAATTCAACCATTTAAATGTTATACTAGGCAACTTTTTTTACTTTTACAGTAAAATGGAATACGATATAATTATGAATTATATATTATTAATTAAACCTATCCCCAAATGTATAACAGGTATAAATATATAAATTCCAAATAATTTACGTATGAATATTTCTTCTTTATTGACAAATCTTTGTATATTATACTTTGTTTTTCGTTAATTATTTATAAACTTTTTACATTAACCTTGAATAATATTATACAATGTTTCGTTACGAATTTAACGATGCCTCCTACTTGTCTACAATCTAGACCCACAAAAATCGGTGATTAAAATAAGATCGGGTGAACTGCATACTCGTTATATTTTCGTTTTCATTGCAATTTTCAATGTTGGCATTTGTTGAAAAGTCTAATAGAACGCTAGACGAAATTTCTCTCTCCTTAGTTTTTATTCTGAAGACTTTTTCGTAATTTTGCGAAATTCGTTGGAAATGGTTGCTTTCTCTACGATTAAATATGACAAAGCGCGAAAAAGGTTTAGCTTTAAAAATGAGAAATACAAGAATCACTGGCGTAAACTGATAGCTCAACTTGCACAAAGTGGAATGACAGGTTTTTTTCTCTATACAATACGTTCTCTACTTATTCCAACAAATTAGTAGCGATAATGAATAATCAATAATATATTTCTCAGTCGTTTAAACGTGAGTATGCGACTTCTAAACTCAGTAATTAATAGCGGGTAGCGGCAATCATCCACTCTTGTTCTCTCTTTCCTATCTCAGACAACGATTTCACATCCGCTCGAATTTACAATCGTTTGAGGAGCTCCCGAGCCTCGCAATGGTACAGTAGTTACCAAAATCGACTTCTTAAATTTATTCAAATTTAACATTACTGTGGCATCCGATTTTCTATTTTCAAATCTAACAACCGAATCCATTTACGATTAGTTTCGAAGCAGTTCGAATTGTACGTAGACGGACGTTTGGTCAACGTTGCAGAAAATTTTGATGATCACGCGTCGGTTGGTTTTCAATTCTTAGATTTGACCAGAAATCATTATTTTTTCGGACGCCTAAGTATAAAAATATTTGAAGTGCATGAGTATTACTCTTTTGAGACCATAATGGCACTCTACTTGACCCGGAGACTTACTATAGGAATCAACTTGCGCAGTGAAATCTTTAAAAATATATGCTTACGTGTAGAGAGGATACGATGCGAACGAGCGCAATTGAGTATTAATGCGAAATAAGTATAAAATGTTAAAAGTATTGAACCGGGTTACATTTGTATCGAGGAAAAACGACATCGGATAAAATTAGCTTAATCGAAAACTATTACAATACTCACTGGCGGAAAGAACAGCGCACTTCTGTTTGTTGATAGCTCAACAATTTTCTATACTTCTAAAAACAATCGTTTATATTTGGCATGATACTCTTAACATTTTACACTCCGATCATACTCATTCATACACATACATGTTGTTTTGTCAGGTGCACGCCACATTATCTGGTTCTATCGAACAAGCTACTTTCGCAATACCGAGGGCTTAGCTTAAAACGCTGACTTCACAAATTGTCTCATGCACCAATTTACTCACACTACCCCACCGTCCACGCGATACGTGTGACTAGCAATAAATGTTATTCGAATATAACTTAAATAATCTTTCCCTCGTTATTTATACGCGCGTGCATGTATGTACACATGTATGTCTAGAAATTTGTTTCACTTTCAGGCTTCCGCTTGCCATCGCTTTTCTTTATATATAAAAAAAATGTCTAAGTGGAATGATCGTTATAACTGGGAGCTTAAGAAGTGTTCAACGCTAATTAAAAATAGGATCGCTAAAAAGGTATGCAGATATGATCACACGAGACAGAAACATATCACTCGTCCGACGGCGCTAATCTGTTTAGCTGGGTAATTCTTCCTCGTCGTGGTTATGTATATGATTACAATTCGAATGCGAGTATGTTAAATAAAATAAATAAAAAGGAGCGAAATTAGAAAAGGACACGCGATTGAATAGTAATAACGAGTTAAATCGTCCTGCCAAATTTACAGATTAAATCAATCAGACGACGTATTCAACTGTCTCGTGTTTCCTACAATACCTTGTTGTACAAATTATATTGTCGAATAAATTTCAACCTCTTCTGCGTGTTCTAACATTCGCAGGTGGCTCTCATATAAAAAAATTCTAAATCGATTTTTTCCAACGCTATATTTCTGAAAAATTTCATTTAAAAAAAAAACGTTACGGAGTATCGACTACTCCAAATTCAATGATAAATATATTTTAGCATTCAGACTATCAAATCTATTAAAATCACCCATCAACCGTTGGGATTTAAAATAAATTGTGGATAATATAATCAATGTAGGAGAGCCACTCGCGCTATCAACGTATATGCTTTCGTTTTCGACGATTAAATTGTGTTAATCGCAGGAAGAACAAGAACAGTTAATAGTGGAAGTATATTGATTTTTGTTGGCCAAGGGTGGATCTCGACAAAAAAAAACAATAAAATAAAGGTTGGCTGTTCAATAATTCGGTGGCTTTCGGATATAATATCGATGCTTGACAATAGATCGCTGTCGTAGTTAGTAAGTATGCTTACACGATTGCAAATGACATATAGATTTATATGTATGTATATATATATATGTGTGTGTGTGTGTGTGTATGTTTGCGTGGATGTGTATGTATGTGTGTATTATTGAAATAAGGCCACTAGTGGGTGATAAAAATATAATATAAATATTCCAGTTAAGCGATAGTTTCAAAGCAATGGTTAGCGACTACACAGTATGTCCAGAGAAGAATAATTTGTTCTTTTTTGTTTCTTTATACAAATGAGTCGTGATACGTGAATCCTATCGCACGCAAGATTCAACTTATTGTCATAGTTTCCATCGTGAACCACGACTATATTCTTGTGTTCGATGTACAGAGCATCGATTCTCGCGATAAAAAAAAAGGTCGCGGTGAATTCTTTGACACGGGCACATTCTTCCCAGACATATGTAGGATTGGTTACCTATTGCGTTGAAGATCTAATATATTATTATATTAACAATAGACGACTCGTAATGAGGGACTCGTAGTACTCAATACTAAATATAATAATTTGTCCTTTCTTTAAAAAGTTCTACTAACAGCTACAATGTACAATACAGTTCGCGCAATCTGTATACAAACACGTTATAAATTACAAAAGAATCACTAATGCCTCGAGTTTCGCTCCCGCACTCGGAAGAAATACTCGTCGAACACCGCCATATTGGTTTTCCCTGGAAATATAATGTAATATCAAGAGAACTACGTGTGGCACTGATATATCTTTTTTCTTTCGTACGTTCGACGCTTACTTACAAAGAAAAAGCATATTTTTTCGCGTAGAAATTTGGAGCGACAGTACTTCAAAAAGTTTAGTCTTCTAATCTAGATCTTTCTTTCTCTTTCTGTCTTTCTCTCGCTCGCTCACTCACTCACTCTCTATCTCTCTCACTTTCTCTCTCTCTCTCTCTCTCTCTCTCTCTCTCTCTAACTATCTACCTATATATCTATCTATCTACCTACCTATATATCTCTCTCTCTATCTCGCGATATGAAACGAATGTACTCAAGCTTCGCGGGTAAACGTCTGTGTTCTGGTTGTGCTAACTTTTTTTGGAAAGCTTTGCTGCACACCAGGTTCCAGGCACAACACATTGAGCGATGCTCCAGCCAGATCGCGTCCGGCTTAGATCGTGTGTTACAAAGTTGACTCGTGGATGATCGTTGTGTCTGGATCACTGCTACTGTGAATGATCGTCGGCTGTGGCACATGTGGTATTAACGTGATGGACGACATTTTTCGGACGGGTTTCGGTGACGCCTGAAAGAACAATGACAATTGTAATCATTAAAAAAATAAAATAACGAATAAACTGCAAGTCTCAACGCAACCCAGAAACGTTCTGCATCGATTACAAAACCCTGCACAAATTTACAAACATTTTTCCAAGACAGTTTCTATACAGTGTACAAACACAATGTGTGTGAACTATTTATTCAATCACACTTAATTGCTCGACTCTTGCACATGTTTGCAAGCAATGTCTGTAAGTTCGTGCAGATTATACCAGACAACCAGTCAACAAACACATACCCATTCCCTTCTACAAGGCGCCTCATCGTCCGAATAATGATCTATCTGACCAACTTCCGTTTCGGTCGCAACGTTCCTCTTCTTTGGTTGCAAGGTGGCATAATTGCGGCAGCCTCTGTTAAAGTTCGTCATGTTCTTCTCCTCCACGATCTTCTCCTGACAAAGTATCTCCTGCGACTTGCTTTGGTTATTGTTCGTCACGTTACTGTTAGTCTTATTGTTGAAATAGAACGGTGGCATTTTCGAGACCCAGTGATCCAACCCGGAACCAGTAGAACTAGTGGAGGCTGCCGAAGAGGTTCCCGAGTTGTTGGTCAATCCTCTCCGCTGGTAGAACAGCATGTAGGCAGAGTTGGTTATCAGATTCGTGTCGTTCACTGCTTCCACTCTGGTATCGTCGAAGCAGTACCACTGAGTATCGTAAGGGTTCCGACAGAACGCCGTGTAATGTCCTCCCTGTAGATCTTGCCCGTGGTGATTGCATATCGCGTAAAGGTCGTAGACATTCTCGTCGTACTTTGGAATATTTTGTTGACGGGGTCTGGGCTTTTTCCAGGGTGACCAGCCCAAGCCGCCTAAGGTGCTGACGTTATTGTGAGTCTGAACTGCGTTGTGGGCTAAGTGCGGCGTCATGTCGAAACCGTACAATGGAAAATCGACCAACATCGTCAACTTCGAGGTGGATCTCTGCTTGGACTGTTGCCGAAATCTTTTCAAGTGTATCACCAAGATATCCGGCAGAGACCAAAGACCCAACTTCTTGACAACTTCTTGCTTTTTGTTACAGTAGGGACAATGCCACGCGTCCTCCGCTCCCAGAATCTCGGCTCTGGTGTACAGGTCGAAGCACTCTTCCAAAGTGACAGCTCCTCCCAGCTCGGAATTGGTCTTCAACTGCTTCACGCTGGTATGTTCCTCGATCTGATCGTTGTCGTCCTGAATGATAATCCGTTTCGCATTTTCGTCCCATTCTAAGATCAGCTTGACGTGTTGCGGGCCGGAGTCGTCGGCGCAAAGAGCCAACGCTTGCTCCATCTGCTCCGTGTACAGAGGATGTTCGATGCAGGGATCTATGCAAGGGTGTTCATCCTGAACCGGCGTGGCAGCCGGGTCCGCGACCCGGATGTTGAACAGCCCAGGACTTTGACTAGACGTAAGAACATCGTCAGCCAGAACACTGTGCATCTCCTTCAGCAGAAGCTTTTGCAGATCTTCGTAGGACGTCTCTCTGGAGACTTGCATCGTGTATGGACTGCCGAAGCGTTGCCTGAGGTCTCCTTTCACGTGGACGTTGATCCACACCAGAAGAATGTAAGCCTGCTCCGTCGGTTCTTTCAGTTGTGGCAGTTCTATGCAGTAGAGTGGGTCATTTTCGGTGATCGCAGATAGAGGTTGGCAATCTGAGAATGTCCTGAAACGAGTAAACAGGAATCAGTCACTGTTACAATGCACAGTAAATTCAGAAAGGACCAAGTGCTGAAGACAACACACAGGTGTCCTGACTAAAAGACAGTGTGCACCTTACATATAAAATGAAAAATAAAATCAAAACATATACCTTGGCTACTGAAATTACAATAATTAATTTTATACAAAAAATACTAAAACTAATTCAAGTCAATCCGAATCGATTACTTTACAGGACTAATTTTCGACAGTTGTGGGCTTTTAGAAAATCTAAATAAAAATTCTGGTACACGCGTCAAGGGCTCTCTATTTGAATATGGAATCGTTGGTAAGTCAAGTGTTTAAAATATTGTTGGAAAAATGAAATAAAATTAATGAAATGCTACCTGTGAAATCCTTCGTCGTGGACTTCCGTTAGCAACATATGATTCTCGTCGATCCCGGTGTCGCTCGCCAAGATCTCTCTCAGTTCTCTCACGTTAGCCTCTTGGTTCACGCTAACGCCGATTTTCACTTGTCGCGGCTGTTGCGACGTGTACAGCACGTTCACGAAAAGGTTCATCTGCCGGTGGATTTGAGGGACTGGTACCGATACGCAGAGGAAAGGGTCGAACGTGTTCGACTGCCGATGACATCTTGGACAGGTCAGACTAGATCGGAACTGGGCTTGGAACACTGCGTGGACGAACGAGTTGTTGCACCGAACATGGTTCGCCAGCGTTTCCGCTGCAACGATGTCATCCGGACGCCCGAACGAATTCTGAAAACGAAAATCATCGGGTTACTATCGACTTAATCAACTTTATCACATGGTTAAATAATTTTCCAAGCTCTATTTAGAGGTTTTTGGACAACCAAATGCAAAACCGGAAGTCCTCTTTCACTCGGCAGGCTCAGAAACTTTCAAACTAAAGATTTCTCTGTAATTATTTTTTTCAGTGGTATCGCCTAGGTAAATTAAATTATTCGATTGCTTGATAATCTTAAATTAACACGTTGAATGCCGAGGGAATTTTGTATGCTTCAGACAAGTTCCATTTATTTAATTGATAGGAGCGATCAGGATTATTAAAAAGAATTGTTGGTTACTGAATAATCACATCATATTATAATCTGGTTAATAATACATAATTTTCTAAGCTCTATTTAGAGATTTCCGGGCAACCAAATGCAAAACCGGAAGTCCTCTTTCACTCGGCAAGCTCAGAAACTTTCAGACTAAAGATTTCTCTGTAATTAATTTTTTCAGTGGTATCGCCTAGGTAAATTAAATTATTCGACTGCTTGTTAATCTTAAATTAACACGTTGAATGTCTAGGGAATTTTGTATGCTTCAGACAAGTTCCATTTATTTAATTGATAGGAGTGGTCAGGGTTATTAAAAAGAATTGTTGGTTACTGAATAATCATGTTCTCACATCACACTACAACCTGATTAATTTTGACATTAATAAATTAATGTTGAATACTATTAATTCAATGATAATCGTTCTCAAAGAACGAAATGGTGTCGGCCACCGGTGACCACCATGGCAGTCAACGTGTTAATTAAAACGTCTAGCATTAATTATTATATAATTATTATATATAATTATTATATATAACATTAATTATTAAAATTTTCTTTATTTTTGGTGATGCTCGACTGATTTTTCCGTTGGCCCAGATACCGTGCACCAATTTAACTGAAACGAGGTGAGTGGACATACTGAGAGAAAACGGGGGGAAACTTTCTATCTTGCAAAGCATCATTTTATTCAATTATCAACGGCGCGGCGAAAGAATGTGATTCGATACGAGAATCCGTGGAATTTCGTTGTGAAATCACGGAACGCAAGATCGCGAATGCGATTTTGTAATATTCCCCGCGTAAGCATCGCGAAGAATGACTCCTACGTTCCGAGGTAATTGGCGGGAGTTTCAAACTTTCACATTGTAATTGCGTCTCTGTTAAATTACCGGAGACTGATAATTTATTTTACGTACAATCATTTGCAATCGTACAAGCGTCACGGGGAAATAAACGTTAGCAAGTCCTTGATCTTTAAAATGATAAATTAGTAACAATTTATTCGTAGTTGATGGGATTATTTTAACGATTATGTAAGGTGTCTCAAAAATGTTTGAATTCCTCGAAAGGAACTATTCCTGGAGCTATTCTAAGAAACTTTTCCCTTTAGCAATTTGTGATTCGATGCTTCGTTTTCGAGTTATTGGCGAAAAACGCGGACCAATCGGAGCGCGGCTATGGTGGACGTGTTTCATCTTGGCCAATGGCGACGTTGCGCTCAGTAAAATCAGCCCCGCCAGCATCTAAGAAATTTTTCCCTTTGGCAATTTGCGATTCAGCGCTTTGTTTTCGAGATAATAACGAAAACCGCAGGCCAATAGGAACACGGCTACAGCGGACGTATTTCGGCTCGGCCATTGGCGCCGCACCAAAAAGATTAGATAAACTAAATCTTTTCAATCTCACGAAACAATATGTCACTTTTTATGCTCGCCAGATTTAATGTCAAAGGAGGCATTGACACAGGTGATTTTGATTTTTCCATAAAAATCTATTATAAATAGATTATTATAAAACTATTATAAAATATTATAATAAAAGGTGTACGAATTCTACCTAAAAGCGCGTCGCACATTCTCGAGTGCGTTTTCTTCGATCGACAGATAAGGTTACCTAATCGAAACTTTTAAAACGGTATTAAAAATCGATTATGCTCCCACGAATCACTTTTAAATGACGTATAGATAACGAGATTGCAATCGGTCTTCAGATTACGTCCCCGTTTCGATGGTTTTCGCATCGTTTTAACAATTAATTTCAGCGATGCGCTGTTTGTTGTCAGGCTTCTCGCCTAACTCGACCTATCGATGACGTAAAATAAAAGAAAGTCCTCTAGGCCTGATTAAACGCAACTGCATTTACGTGTGCATCGAAAGGTAGTCGCAGTTCAGGTGCATCGTTATCGATACTCGCCATAACTTATTGCTAACAATAAGGATTGATTGTTTCGTCATCACCATTGCGCACACCCAAACAATTTCCTGCGATAAGACCGCGTCCGGTTTGTACACGGTAATTCTTGATATTAATCCGAGAAACTTTTCCCTTTACGAAAATGTCGTACGCGGTTTCGTTTACGAGTTATTAAAGAAAAACGCGGGCCAATCAGAACGCGGCTATAGCGAACTACTTCTTAGCCGGCGATAGATGTCGCTAAGCGTGGCGTTGTGCGGGCACGATACTATTATAATAATATTATTATAGTATCGTGCCTCGGGTCCAGTATTATGGATCCGGCTTAATTTCTACACGGGTGAAGGTTGGTTCTCAAAGAAGATAGCACGAGATATGACAATAACGCTTTATTCTAAAAGTCTCTTCAACGCGTGGACAATCTAGATTCACGCACGTCTGTTCGCGCCAACAGTTCGGACGGGAAGGAAGAAAACAAGGAAAAGCCGCGGAGATGCGTGCTTGTTCAGAGCAGTTCAAGGCGCGCATGCGCTGTGACTATACCTCTATATGGCCCAAACTCTATGGTCAACCGACACAGTTGACATTGGTTGAGTCGAAGCACGTCCGCCATAGCCGCGCTCCGATTGGCCCACGTTTTTCATTAATAACTCGAAAACGAAGCATCCAATCGCAAATCAACAAAAGAAAAAGTTTCTCAAAATAACCTAAGGAATCGTATTTTCCAAAGAACTCGAATATTTTCGGGACACCGTGTATTCATTGCAACAAACTTAGTTTAAATTTGAAAAATAGAAGAAAGTCCAAAAATTATTACATATCGACATTATGATCATTCGATGGCTACTTAACTTAATTAATAAATCACTATGAATTTATGTTTATTTATTCAGAGTAATTATTATTTAATAACATAATATAAATTCCCAAAAAGTAAATCGGCACGAATTTTCCGGACAACCCTATAGTTAACACTAGAACCGCCGAACAATAAATCCAACGATATACATTGCTTCGTAATAATAATGAGACTATTAAAACTTATTTCTTATTGTAACATGTGCGTCATTAACCCCTTGTCATATTATAACGAGTCAGACTTGCGATGAAGATTTTAAAGAAAATCTAACAAATATATAATATTATGCCTTTCTTTTTCGACGAAATTAAATTTTAGTCTCTTCTAATCAATATTTAAGAATTGAAGTACACGTAGCAACATAACAGATATAAATGGTCTGTTGTCTTCTTTAACGATAAATATGTTATAGTAAATTTTGTCACAAAGAAAATGGTAGTGCAAGAAGTAAATAACTACATCAAAAAAATTTTGATGAAAACATTTTTATAATTTCAACAATTGAGAAAGAAAAGACTAGGGACCAGTCAAAATGATTGATTTGGTAGTTCATGCTAGAACTACTGAGAAATAAACAATTTGCTATAATGCTAGAACTACTGAAGATTTTAAAGAAATTCTAACAAATATAAAATATTATTCCTTTCTTTTTCGACGAAATTCAATTTTATTCTCTTCTAATCAATATTTAAGCATTGAAATTCACGTAGCAACATAACAAATTGTCCATTGTCTTCTGTAACGATTTTTAACGATGCATATGTTGCAGTAACTTTTGTCGCAAAGAAAAAGGTCATAGGGTTAAAGAAGTGCATCCAAAAATTTCTGACGAAAACATTTTTATCATTTCAACAATTGCGAAAGAAAAGACTAGAGACCAGTGAAAATGGCTGGCTTGATAGTTCTAGCGTTACTATCGCATTAAAATTGTTGATCGTGCGCATCCGTTTGCAATAAAAAAATTATTTGTTAGGCTATTGCAAACCGGTCGATCGTTGGCAGAAGACGAATTAACGGCTCGCAGAGCGTACTCGAACGTTTCTATTTTGCAACGACAAGGAGGTGGCGCCGCCATTGTTGCGATTAGCAGTTACACGTGCGTCCGGCGTGCGGATTCACGTGCGACAAAGCCATTCCGCGGGCTTATTTTTTGCTGATTGGACGCGTGACAATCGCGAAACCAGTTTACCGTCTAATGTATACAAAGACGAACGTTTATAACGCGACTGTTCTAATAATAACTGTCTACCGGCAGTTCGCGGTTCTCTGCGGAGCCTGTCGTCGTCTGCCCCGTTACTTATTCCCTGGCTCCGAATGTCGCAACGGATCCGCCGGATAGATGGAAACGGACTGGAGCATATGCTAATAAACGGTAGACAATTGTCGCCGGCTTGCTAAAACTCGCAAACTTGTTTGCATTTAATTGGAGCCACCTATACCGGCGAACGACGCGGATTAGAAGATCTCAAAGTCCGTCACCAAAGTGTCAATCACCTCGATAACGTCGAGCTAACTATCTTTGCGCATATAATTGCTTATAAATAGAGTAACGAGAACGTAACGGTCGCAACGACCAACTTGCAAATGTTTGCTCGAACGGTTAAATGAATCTTTACCGTTTTACCGAACGAATGTTGCGAGAAACAATTGATTAAACAAATTTGATGCCAATAAGCACGCAATCGACTTACAGTAGCGCACGAAAGTATTCGGACACTCTTCAAACCTAAATAACTTTCTCAAAATTGAACCAAACGACTTGACTTTTCTGAAGCAACTAGCAGCATTGATTTACTAAATGATATGCAAAAATAATTTTGAAATAATTCTAATTGGTAGAAATTACGTGGGAAGGTAGAAAAGACATTTTTTAAAACATTTTTATTTCAACTCGTAATGAAAATTTAAAATATGCGTTTTTCAGAAATGTGTTAGTTATACACATGCTGAAAATCTCACCGAAATCGATTGACGCGGGAAAAAATGGCACGCGTAGAAAGATGGAAGAATTTCTGTAGTTTAAACAGAAACTGATCAAGAATCACGAAAAATTGTGATTTTCACCATTTTCGATGGCACGTAGCTCGTCTGTACGTCGATCAATTTTAATGAATTTTTCTGCACGCATATAACTATCATACGTCTACCAGATGCGTCTTTAAAATTTTTTGTGCGTGGCTTAAATAAAAAATATTTAAAAAGTTCCTTTTTTATTGGTCATGTAATTCACATC
>CM052094.1:4624098-4652875 GCA_028453745.1 Agapostemon virescens
ATATAGTCAATCTCCACAGAGAAAGATTCCGAAAATAGCCGTTTCAAGATATTCATATAACTCCAATAACTGTGAAAGATTAAATCAGTGGAAATTCTATTCAGTGCTTCTAGTTAAATGTATTCAATAAATTTGTTTCTTTACATACATAGTCAATCTCTGCAGGGAAATATTCCGAAAATAGCCGGTTGCAAGATATTCTTATAACTCTAATAACTGTGAAAGATAAAATCGGTGACGTTGATAACGCAGATCTGTTCTATGAATGAAACAAATGAAACGTGTCCGATGTAACAGAAAAAGTCGCTGGGCATTCAAGGTGTAAGGCGAGAAAAAAAAAAAGTGATTCAGCAGAGAGTCATGTTTGACCCCGGCACCGGCGAGTACGCTGGAATTGAAGGCTCGGACGAAGGTTACGAGGATGCTACGGGAGAAGGCGTTTCCAAGAACGTCTTCGAATTTTCAAGGTGTCTCTCGGTGACCGGTTCCGAAGAAGTCGGTCAACGTGTCCGACACCGAAGGGCACTCGACGAGGAGGGAAAACGAAAAAGAACGCGCTACGAAAAAGTGGCACGAGGCAGCGGCCGTTAACAAGAGAGGCGAGACATATCGGACAGAGTGTCGGTTACCGATCTGGATTATCGACTACACATCGCCCGAAGAGATCGCTTCTTCATTATCTGATGCCCGGTAAATACTTGGACCACGCAAGCGTAAAAAAAAACCACAGCTGATAAGATAGCATCGTGGAATCTGGTGTCGCGTATACATAGGCGACTCGTGTTGGGAAAGGAGGGAAAAAATTCGAGATATGGGAAATAGCTGCAACTGTAATTCTAGAGCTATGCAGCCGTGGAAAAAAACTAGTTGGGAACGGGGGAAAAAAAACTGGTGAACGATCGTTGAAGACAGTTACGTTGGAATCGGTACTGCGGGCACCGGCAGTTTTCATAGTTATAAAATTACTTCCTGCACTCGGTTGTGGAGATTTACGAAATTTTACCGTGGTTATCTGGCATGAAGTCGAGTTAGATTCCAGTTCAAATTGAAATACAAATTTAAATTGAAATTCAAATTTAATTAACTTAAATTTAAATGTAAATTCAAATTCAGATTCTCATTCAGATTCCAATTGAAATTGAAATTGAAATTGAAATTGAAATTGAAATTGAAATTGAAATTTAAATCCAAATCCAAATTCAAATTCAAATTCAAATTCAAATTCAAATTTAATTAACTTGAGTTTAATTTAAATTCAAATTCAAATTCTCAATCAGATTCCTATTCAAATTGAAATACAAATTTAAATTCAAATTCAAATTTAATCAACTTAAGTTTAATTGAATTAACTTAAATTCAAATTCAAATTCATATTCATATTCATATTCATATTCATATTCATATTCAAATTCAAATTCAAATTCAAATTCAAAATCAAATTGCTTGTAAAATTCCAATTCGTGTTCAAATTCAAATATAAATTGCTTGTTAAATTTCACGTCGAATTCAAAATCAGATTTAAGTTCAAGTTCAAGTTCAACTTTAAATTGAAGTACAAATTCAAAATCAAATTTAAATTCTAATTCCTAAAGCAAGTTCAAATTCACAATCAACTTTAAAATTACATTTACATTTAGTTTCGAATTCAAGTTGAGATTCAAATTTAAATACGAATCAGATGCAAAGTAGCTGAAGCTATCGTCAAAGTACACAGTGTCGTAACTGTGACACGGACATTGCTTTGTATTTACGTTTCGCACGGAATCCGTGGTTACCTTGATGTTTTACGAATGAAAATAATCGGATTGTTTTTATCAATCTTTACGGCAAAAGAATGTAACAAAAGAATCGTGTCGTTGTTCCCGCCAATTATCCGATAGAAAGTTCGCGCCCACCAGGAAAGGAAACTCTGTTGTCATAATTAACAGTTTCTGCTGGATTTATCGTTGCACTTATTAACCATGTCAGGGAAGTAGTTGTTTCGGTGAGTAGCGACATACAATTTCACGACGTTTTCTCCTCAGTCACGGCCGACGACCGTTTTATTTTGCGCGCGCGCGCGAATACATCGCCGAGGAAGTGTAAAAATAAAGCGTTCAACAAACACCGAGGAAGTCGGCGTATGCAAATCGCAAATAATATCACGTGCACGCATCTGTAATGGCACGTTCGTTGAGTAATATATTCGAAAACGTGACAAAAAAGAAAAAAAAAACGTTGAGAAAAGTGAATCATTTATGCCGCATAGAAAAATAATCGGTCACACTAGTTGTGCAACGTGTAATCGATATGAAAAAGATTAAGAATCGTGTACGTTACTCGTCTGCTGCCATGTTTTGTTATCGAGACTTTATTTATTCCACGGTAGTTTATTTATTATTACAGTACAGTAAAAAAATCTACAACTACGATTCCCAAATTTCTAGAGACTCGTAACCCTTTGTAGAAGAATTTATCAACTCGAATAAATTAAATATCCTACAATTACAAATTACTTAACGGTTACGGCGAGTAGAAAATCTTAATCGTCAAAAATTTGCTAAAATAAAAAGAAAGCCTATGTTCATTATGCGACTACGTGTTTTCCAAAGGTTTATACAGTATTCTCTCTGCAAGTGACGAAAACATCTCTACCGTAAATGTTATCCCTCCCACTTGAGGATTCCTTTTGTGATCAAACATTATACACGCTCTACGGCCGAATCAGAGAGGTCGAATACGGGTGAGACTCGCTAATACAAACGAAACGAAGAATTGTAATTTTCAACAATTCAAAGGGAATTAATAACAATCCTAATGTGGCGAATTCTATTCGAAACCCTCGTCGCGAGACTTACTCGATTAATTATTATTTTTAACCTGTTAACTGGGGAATAAACTTTTGTTCGACTACTTTCATAATGGGGCTTTTTTCTTCTTTTAATATTTATTGTTCATTGTAAACAAATTGTCAATTGTAAACTTACATAATTGATTTACTTAGGTAAGAACTACGTAAAATGTAATATGTTCGAAATATCATGGCAAATTTGCATGACGAAAAATGTCGTCATGCTCGTTGCAGTAGTAGTTCGTGCATAACGAAATATTTCGTCATACCCAGTTCACAGCTTAATAAATATTGTTCGAAAAGAAACTTTGTTATTATTTTTAATGAAATATTTATTCACACTATAAGAAAATTGTCTTTCATTTTCATAAAAAAAAAAAAAAAAAAATGAAATTACTTTCCAAATAACCTAATACAAACCAAAACGAATCGATAAATAATCGTAATCGTAAATAATCGAAAATCGCCCATAAAAACTTTTCGTACGACCAGATACTTTGCCTAGAAAGGAAATCGGATCGAAAAGCGTTGATAAAACATTGGCGAGTGATTAATTACCGTCGCTCAGGGGTTAAAGAAAATGGAGGCGCGACTCCGAAGGCTGTGTTCCCGCTTTCGTCGGGTCTGCCGGTTGTCCCGCCGTGAACCGCGTTCCTCTTTTGTTCGACGCGCGGGATGATTCACGGTTCTGTTTTGCCGTCGTTTTTCTCCGCCTCTCTTACCTCACCGCTCATGTAATCGCCGTTGTTCCCGCGGATCGTTTAAACGGCACCGTTGTCGTTTTCCCCCCGAATCTCAGCGAAACCGTTCTCTCTACCTCCCCTCGCGGACACGATTGGGCGCCGCGCACCGGCGGACAATTAACCGGGGCACCACAATGCTGCGCACTTTTCTCTCGACGTTACGTCATGCTTATCGTACGAGCATCTCGTGCGGTGAATCACCGAACTGAAATTCGTCTCGCGAGCTTCAGCTCTCTCTCCTAACACGCGTTGTTGCGACCGACGACGTTCAAGTTCGCGCTTATCGAGTGTGCCTATACTATTTTTAGCAATGGGGCACACACTGTCTCTAAAGCCCACGCTTTTACCGGTGCCCTTACTTCCTTCCTTCCTTCCGGGGAATCGTGCGTGTATTTTTATACTAGAACTACCAAATCGCAGCGGGACCGAAATTTTTTAAATTTCTGTCTCTAAATTTCGTCAACTGTCTAAGTGGAACCTTCGAAGGGGAAAATGGGCCAATAATAAATGCTTCGATTCACCCGTCGGGGAGGAATTTTTTTAAATTTAATATCTTTAGATTAATTTGTTTACATTTTGTAGGATGAATGGCGAGTAGATCGGCGATTGAATTGAGAGAAAGGAACTGACGGCGAAGACCGAAACGTTGAGTGATATGTAGGGTCTGGATTAAGTATGTATATTTATATAATGTATAGAGAGAGCGTGTATATATTTCTTAATCTTTCTCTTTCGAGATGCCGATACAGACCGACTTTTCTCGGACCTTTCAATGTGGTAAACATCTTCGAAACAACGGGGGAGAACCAAGTGGACGTGACCGAAGCGTGTCGTCGTATTTCGATACGCTTAGCCTCTTCGCGTGACAATGTACAACCGTCCCAACCGTCCTAACCGTCAAGGGTCTTGCGAAAAGGGGCAAGCGATGGGACAGTCGAAGTTCCAATCGCTTACAATTTTAACATTTTATTCTACTCGTTTATCTGTTACTTTTTAACCATAACAAAGAATCTAGTCAAAGCCTCTTATTTATACCATTATTTTCATAAGTACAATGACCAATAGTAATGACACCAACATAGAACAAGAATCCATAATTTAATATCAATATAACACAATATTTAACATTAATATAATCCAATATTTAAAATGATTCGATATTTAACATTAATATAATTTAATATTTAATATTAACCCTTAGCACTGGAGTGGTGATTCTGAGTCACCGCGAAAAAGCGACACACTATTATTTAAAATAATTTTAACATTGCAACTTTTATATCTACGAAATTGATAAAAATTTAACGGTTGAAAGGAAGAGTAACAATAAAAAAAACGCAAATACAGAAGCTATTTCACACAAGATACCTCTCAAAAGCTTACGACACAGAATAAGCTAACGGAATCAAAAGAGAGTCGAATAAAATTTCCACGCAGAATGAGAGCGAGTCCTCCGCGGGACCTCTTTATATACTAAAAATCACACACGCGCGCGCACACACCCCCAATCAATTCATCCCTAATCGCACACGTGGCCTCAAACACACCGCACAGACGATTGACAGTTTGTCGCACGCCGCTTCTTACCGCGTCTCAATCGCATCCTCCCTTCCCCCTTCCACCATTCCCCTCTCTCGCTCTCTCTAACACACACGCGCGCGCAAGCATGCTTCTTACATCCTACAATAGTTGCAATAAGTGTTGTGTAGAAATATTAGCCGATGAACCGATAAAAATAAGCGTGCCCGAGTTCTTCACGGTCATCCAGTTTATTTCCTCAACATTATTCGTTATACTTTTTGTTCATTCATGTTCATTATATCCCCATAGATATACTGCATTATATTTGCCGCAATAAACGCAACGTTAAAAAAAAGAAATGGTTAGTATCCCCGTCTGCAAAATGGGTAGAAATGTTTTTCGAAAGAGCAGTAGTTTTACCGCGCTTCTTTTCCTTCGTAACTTCGCGTTCAACCCAATTTTCGTTCGAAATTTCGCCTTTCCCCGAAGCGATCCCATTTCTGGGATACCATCCAGGCTCTAATGGCCTCGTTAAAAAAAAAAAAAAACGTAGCATTCGAACGCGAAATAAATTTAGGTTAAGGCCTCGTCGCGATCGACTGACTTCGTGCGTCTAAAAAATAAACAAAACCCAGCGGAGCCTGCACGAACGTGATTCCCACTAACCGTCAAGACAGACATCGATAAGAACAACGCGAAACGTTTTGGCCGGACATTCTTAAGAATAAAGAAAAATAGTAAAATACCGAGTTTTCATGGTCCAGTATACAACATTTCCAAACATGATTTTTAAACACGGTTCGGTGGCTGCTTAATGAGTATTTGTATTATGTAATCAATCTCGAAGAACGATTACAAACCTGTCCGTCACACGCAACGCGAGAAACGATACATCGCACGCGGGTAAAGGCATGCACAAACATTGACACGGAGACCACACGAAGCGTTGCACTACGTCTTTTAGCTGTCACTATCGAACTGACGGTAAGTTGATACGAAACCGAAGAATCTCGCTGTCGTTTCAACTCGAGCATGTCACTCTACGTTGCCTGCTATAAAACTATCGATATTCTTCGAAACCTATCGATATTCCGGCCAATATTCCGACCAATAAAAACAAACAGACGTTAACCTCGCAATTGGACAACGAATATATACCTAACCTAAAAGGACGAATAAAATTCGCACCATTCGAACATTTTGACAGACTCAAATTTCAAATTGTACGAAACAATCTAGGTATTCGGATATTAATTTTATAAAGACGATAAGGTAAAAGCTGTTTTAATAAATAACGTGTTTTTTTTTTTTGAACTATCAACTAGGATACCGGACGTCGATTATCGATATTTTTGGATTTTTCATTACGAAGTACTGTGAACGATAAAATTGATAATTCAAAAATGATTTTACTCGCGATATAAATATTCGAATGGACAGAAAGGTTTGGTATTGGGTTGTCCGAAAAGTTCATGCCGATTTTCGGTAGGTAGCATAAAGACAAGTCTGAATATATTAGAATTACTAAGTACAAATGACATGCGTTTTATTGCGTGAAGTTGCCCGAAAGCTGGAGAAACGTTGTGGAACAGAATGTGGCGCTTATATAATTTAATAAATATATACGAAAACGAAACAGAATACGCGTTGCGTTTGAATGTTCCGTGAAGATTGGCACGAACTTTCCGGACAGGACAATAGAATTGTTTGTAAGAACGAGTTCGCGATTCAACTGTTTCGCACGCTCGAATTTGACCCGCGCCAATGGAAATGCAACGCTTCGGTCGTTCGGTCACCGAGTCAACAGAACCAGATCACGCACTCACCTTAATAATCTTGTATTTCTTTTTGGTAGCCTGGTTGAGGTCCTCGTGCACTTTGTCCAACAGCCACAACAAGAACTCCTGAGCGTCGTGCTGCAAGTTCCCGCGATACTGGCTGCCGTATTTGTCGACGACGCTCTTGAACGCGGTGCTCATCTCCGGATCGTACTGACAGCTCCATATAGCCTTCAACAGTAAGGCCAACTGTTCGGTGATCTCGCCTTTCGTCCCGTACTTTTTCGAGTTCAATTTGTTCCGTCTAGATAGATCGATCTTGTACTGGTCCAGCACGAAGTACTCGGCGAGTATGTCCGTATGGGAGAGACACTGCAGCACGGCGTTCATGAAACACGTGTTACCGTGGTTGCGTAAACCTATGACCCCTGGCACACAGTCCGGCGGTATATGCGCGGGTCGAGGCGGAGGTACCCTAATGTCCCCAGCACTGGACCCTAGATCGTCTCTATGGGAGGTTTTATGGTTTTGCGCGCCCACGTTGGACATGTGCTGAAACATCCTGTTGATGAGCTTCCTCCAGGACGGCCTGCGGAACACTTTCTTCTCGGAGTATATTTGACCGTTGCCGTGCAGCCTGCCCATATGGGGCTGCTGCATGCTCTCTACTTGCTGCTGCATATTGTTCCGGTCCTTGTTGCCGCTCGTTCCGCCGCTGTTGTCTTTCGAGTCACGATTCTGTTTCGGACGTCGCCGTGACATCTTAGCGCTCTGAAACGGATTCCGCGGAAGCGTGAAAGTACGCTTCAGCCGCGAAACGGCCTCCCGTGCCCTCGCCTCGGACGATTTAACCTCTTCCACGCCCAGCTCACCCTCCGACACCGATTTCATCACCGCACTATTGGCCTTCTCACCGTCCATCGCCGGCCACGGAAACAACCGTTCGAGCCTTCCGCCTGCCTACCGCGCCCCGTTCACATCACGACAAGATTCGTTGTTTCGCGAGACACGATCGACACCACCGCCGGACACGTTTAAACCATGTCGTGTCCGTCAACAACTGACCCGCGGAGAAAAAACGTCATACGTGAAACCCGCTCTCGTACGCTGCGGCGGCCATTTGCCTTTTATCACGGGCTTCCACGATTCCGTGACGCCTCCGTCATAAACCACGTAACTTTGTTGATGGGAGCTACGATCCACTCCGGACCTCGTGCGACCTCTCTGCTGGCGGACTCGTGTTACCCTGTGTCGGTAATGTAGGGTTCGAATCGATTCATTGTAGTTTCTTCAGATTCTATTTTAATTTGCATTCTTCCCACTACTTGTGCTGCGACTAACTTCTCGTTCCAGTCGATACGATGGGAGGTCGTCAAAGAGAATTCAACGGTAATGTTAGCGATGGGTAATACCGACTGAATTCAAATGTAGGGTAGTTATTGTTTAGCGTTAGCGAGTCGCTTGTCTTTTCCAAACATATATTCTTTTTATAAACAGTCTTCGATTGTCTCCAGGTTTGTTTAGTCTCGCTCACTCCTTGGAACTCGTGCAACTGAATCATAAATCTATTTATTGGCTCTTTATAGCCAATTCTCCTAAAAGCATGAGTTGCCGCTAACATATATTGGAGGTGGGGAGAGTTGCGCATCGCTGCGTAGCGCCGTGCGTCGCTATACGTGCTAAGCTTATGAGCGCACTCAGTCGAATCGGAGATTCCGGCAGGATCAGTCGGGCTATGGAACCAAGTTTCCGTTACGCTACCGTGGACTACCTTGGACTTTACCAGTAGGTCCTCCAAAGATACAAGGGTTTATCGTCTGGTTGACCTGAAGTCCTCTAGGGTCTTGTCTTTTATACATAGATTCCGAGAGACCGACCGGGACGTCGGCATTGGTCGATAATCACGCTTAAATTCAGTTGATAGCTTCACCCGCTCTACTATTACATAAATCAGTCGATAATTCAGAGAGGAAATCTCTGTTTCAATAAAGCATTCGATAGAAAATAGTAACCCTACCACTACAAAATTTTGTCCATAGTTTAGTAAAACTAGTCGATTGAAAACAGAGTAACCGCTGCTATCGATTTCGTCGATAGTTTTCAGTCGATGATACCTATCACTGGATTATGTTCCAGTGACATGAATAAAAATTATTCGATGCTACATTTCTTTTAGTCACTGAATTCAGCGATTTCCACTGTTTTGTCTGGAAAATGGTTAGTGTATACCAGGGTTTCGTAGTGCTCGTCACTTCTCGTAGCTACACGTCACTCTCCTATTCTCTACTGACGAGCATTTTCTCGCTTCCACTACTGCTTGGTCACTAGATGCGTTTCGTCCTGTGTCGTACCTACATGTGCCTCAATGTCATGTAACTAATTCAATGATGACAGAGAGAGAGGGTAATTGTATTCCTCCAATTTTCTGGGTCTAGCGACACTTCTGTCGTGTGCCTCGTGCAGGGAGTCGCAGAAGACGTATTTGATGGAGAGGGAAGCGCACATACTGTACTACTTTGGCATCCCTGCTACACTGACCAACTAATGCCGGCTCAGGTGCGCAGTGAAGTGCAACAATGCTGTACGTTCCCATACCAACTAATTTCTACAGATCTCGCTAATTGTGATAGTTAATGATGTACCATTTGATTTTTAAATAAAAATCACGAATATTTGAAAACTTGAGAAACGACGGTTACGTTTCGATCGATAACGGGGTGTAGAAGCCCATAACATTTTACATCTATACTTCTGTCTTGTCTATGCCCAGAAATATGTGATAAAAAAATACATTAAGCGATTGTACTATTCTATTCTTGATCTATGCTGGTACATTGCTGATATAACCTGTACGGATCTTCGTCAGATCAAATCGTCAACAACGTGGTTGAGCGTCGTGAAACAATTATCACGCATCATTGAGAAGTTTTAATCTGTCAATTTGTTAACGAGATATTTAAACAGAAGCAACGATGGCGGAATTTGTGGAGAAACGATGCGAGGATATGATCCCCGAATTAGAAAAAATGGAGAAAATCAAATTATTTGATAAAAGTGAAATTCGGTAGCTACAGCAGGTTATCTTTCGATTCAGTTCATCTGTGTTGTTTTTTTTTTAAATACTCATTAAGATATTTCTGTAGGGGAATAGCAAAGAAATTGAAGGAAAATGAGTATAAAATTCAGCGACATTCGAAAGTCAAAGAGGATTATTTGCGATATATACAATATTTAATGGATCTTCTTAAGTTGATTAAACAACGTAGAGATGTAAGTAATGTATGCTTTACCTGCAATTTTTAAGAAGATAGTAATCAGGGCTGTAATTTTACTAGAAATTCGGCAATCACCAAAAGAAGTCGGAAATCGATCATATTATTACAAATAAAATGAATTATTTGTATAAAGATGCAATATTTAAGTTTCAAGATGACATACGTTTCTGGATTGCTTATATAAAATTTTGTAAACACGTTGTAAGTATTTTTTCAAACAATCACATTTCTATAAAGTTCATTTATTTTTTAATGAGCGAATATGAACATGATATTCGACAGCATTTTCAAAACAGCGTTAGTCACATATTAGGCAGAATGTTACAAGTACATCAAGACAAACCAAAGTGTTGGCATATTGCTGCTCGCTGGGAATTAGAAGAAAATAAAAACAAACAGACTGCTCGTCAATTTCTACTTAGAGGATTACATTTACATCCAACTTCTCAACTATTATTTACGGATGCTTTCAGGTAGACATATTTAAATCTTTACAATTTCTCAAAAATTTTATATATGATCCTTAATAACTATATGTGTGATTCAGATTAGAATTGGAAGAGGCATCGTCTAATGATCAAAAGAATGAAACTAATAGTGACTCTGCAGCTACAACAGCAGTCGATGATGACATGAGTATTGGATTAAAGAGAACTTATATTATATATCAACAAGCATCAAAATGTATCAAGGACATTAAGTTCATAGTAGAATTGCTGAATATTGCAAAGGAGCACAGCAACACAGAAAAACTACAAAATAAAATTGTTAGGTAGGCAAAGAAAAACAATGCATTAATAGAGTAGATAAATGCATCATTTTAATCTCTGTAACAGTGACATGATCCAAGAATATGCTCATGAACCCCTACTATGGGATACAATGGCAAGAAGAGAATTGGAAGGATTTGTTCAGCCTTCTCTTGATGACGATGCTATGGAAGTTGATAGTTCAGAACAGATTTCGTTAAGGGATCGCATAACATCTTGTAATAAAGTATACCAAACAGCACTTAAAAAAATTAAAACTGAAGAAATGTGGACCCTATATATAGAATGTCTGTTAGAAATTAGTCAGAAAGATGGATCACTGCCCAACTTTAAAAGAAAGTTGTTAAAAACTGCATTTACCCAAGCTCACCAAGCAAAAAAATTGAAAGAAAAATATTACTTGCTTTGGGTTGGTAACTCTTGCAATAACTGTTTGTCATATTACTTAGCAATATAGAGTACAATGACCTTCCGATCTTTTCATATATTGTTTGCTGTAGGTGAACACGTTAAATGTTGAGCAAAAGACTGAAACTTCTGAAAAGAAGATAAAAGAAATTTTATGCATGGCTACAGAGACTATACCAAACAGTGTAAATTTATGGCATGCTAGACTGAGGTATTTGTTAGCCTCTGGGCAAGAAGAGGAAGCTGAAGCTGTTTTTCCAAAGGTATTAAAAATTTAAATCATCTATTGCAACCATACGTGGGTAAATTTTATTTGAAATTCACGTTCCTGTTTAAAAATAGAAATATTGATTCATTTAAAAATTAACAATTTCAAATACATTATTTTAAAGTTTTTTTCCATTTCCAATTTGTTATAAGTGATAATCTTCAAAATAATTTACGACAAAGGATGTCATATAAATCAGATTTTATGTTCAAAAATGATCATAAGCATGAAACTAATTATAATTATAAATATGTATATTAGCGCGTATAATAATATATCTATTAGGTAACGCAAATTCTTGGAGACAAATCATTACCTTTATGGAAAATGAGAATATTACACATGCAAGCTAAAACTCCTGAAAGAACAGAAGAAGTATTCCAAGCAGCTTTACAAGGACACCCAAATATAGCTGAAAAAATAAAACCTACTTATATTGAATGGCTGGTTTTAACAAAAAGTCTGTATATTTAATAATATTATGATTAATGATTTTTATAATACATGGATACAATCTATTTTAGGCATACAAGCGGCACGGAAGATTTATGACAATCTTTGTATAACCCCACCATTTTCCATTGAAATGCATAAGAAGATGGCGGAATTAGAATTGATGCAACCTGAAATATCATTGAAATATCTTAGAAAATGCAATGATATGTCAACGTTACAGTTTGGCAAAAATACCACCAGTGTGTGGATAGATTACATTAAATTTGAAATGAAACATGGTGACCCAACAAAAATTGGTGATCTGCACAGAAGAGCAGTGAAGACATTAGAACCAGGATTGACAGATTCTTTTATTTCAGAATACAGTTTGATGAAAGCAGATTCAGATTCTATGAACATAGATACGTAAGCACCATCAAAATACAGTGAAGCGTGATAGACGAATATATTACCAAGTGACACAATAAACAAACATATTTGATATGTTTAAGTAGATTTCTGTCCAGTAGAATTACATGAACATTACACAGACTCGAGTGGTATTTCTTTTTCCATTCGCGTAAGAACTATGTTGCGGTCCGTTTCATTAGGTAATCGTGTCCTATCTCCAGTTTTTAATGTTGCTCTCATGTCTAAGCACATCACATCCGTTGATAATGAATGTTCTTTGTCATCCAGATTTCTCTCAAGGTTTAAAAGTAAATTTTCAAGATTATTATACGCTCCTCTGAAAAAAGGGAATATAAATATAAAATAGAATAACTGTAAGGAAAACTGTTATTGCATTAATCCATCCTGTTATAATTAATATGTCCATCCAAAACATTTTTCGAATGCTCAAAGGAAACCAATAACATTCGAGCAATAATTAAAAGTAACGAAAATATTTTGGACAGTCATATTAACTGGGTCATTCCATGTGGAATTGTATACCTTTTGGAGCAATGTTTCAGAGTTTGTTCAAATGTGGTTATGTTGTAGCCTTTTAATGACATATCAACGTATCTCTTTAATTTTACATATTTCTGTAAAATCAACAATTTTAAAAGTTTTTTTAAAATTTTCACTAAAGGTTCCAACATATCCAAATTTCAACAAAATTCAAAACACTACTTGGATAACCAACTGGTACATAGTGCGTGCCAAGTACTTTGAGTTGACGATAATATTCTTCAAATCTTTTTCAGTTTGTCGCAACTGTAATACTTCATCTTTCAAACCACCGTCTACTTCGTCACGACAGAGCTCAAAGCCAGGACGATAAGTGCGATTTTCTAATCTTGTTTCTGCGCATTTTATTGAATCAGTTTTATGAAACAGTGCAGCCTCCAGCCGTACGATTTCTTTTTGCATGATCTCCATTTCTTTTTGTATCTATAAATCGCAATTAGATACACTCATATATTAATTGCATTGTTGGCAGTCGCTATTCGTGTAGCTTAAGTACCTTCAGCTTTTGCCATTCCAATTCATTGCGTCCTTTCTGTGTCTGATATATTCTTTTCCGCAAACTGAAGTCTGTTACATCCTGTTGAGCCTTAATGTCATTTCGAGCGCGTTCTCGCATAACGTTCATAGATTCGCGGAAATTATACACGTCATTCAATTCGTTATCGGCTAATGTTTTGGAATACTCACAGTGTTCCAACCAAGCTTCATAAGATATTGCACTGTAAAAGTAAAGCTGCTATTTTATATTTATCTTGCCATGCGTAGATGCTAAGAAAATGCCCCGGTAAATTGTTTATTATAATATCAATAGCTTATCAAATTTTACTGGATCCTTCACGATTGTATTTTAATCTTACAAAAACAAGAGAAACATAACAATAATATATCCCGGAACAAGTTAGAAACAGTATCTTTACTCTTTCGGAACTCTCAGGGCGTTTGGTTTGAAACTAATATTCGCACATGTACGATCCAAACTCAGGTTTTCTTTATCTATTTTTATGGTTTCATCTTTATCTTCAACTTCTAATGATATTTTGAATCGAACTTCCTCCAGACGATTCAGCTTTTCCCACGCAGCTTGGATTCTGTAAAGAATATAATTGAAAATGTTTGTAATCATCCATGTATTAATACCACACCTCTCGGTTAGCGACTGTTTCACATTTTCTTGAACACAAAGTTCTTTTTTCAACTCTGTGTCAGCTTCGTCATATGTAAGCTCTGTTCCTCTACGACAGTCTCGCATAGAAATGCATTGTGCTGTTACTTGTAAAGGATAATTTAAAGTTTCCAACTCTTTTTCTGCATCAGCCTTTTCACTTTTCAGAGAACGAATCTCTGACATCAATTTGTCTAAGAGAGTCTGAAGCACTTCTCTCCATCTTGATAATTCTGTTACCCTATGAATATGAAAAATTGCGAATTTGCTTTTCATAGGAATAAAATAACAATTACCTATCAGCAAGACGAGCATTATTCATATATGTATCCCATGTAGTCTTCACCATTGTCTCTGATTGAATAATTTTCCCCGAATTTCTCAATGCAAATGCTTCTGCACTTTGGGTATTTGCATTTTGTTGAAGGTCCCATTGTTTAGCATACCAATCAGCTAATCCTATTTTAAGGAATATTAATATTTCAATAAAAAAAAGAAACGCTACAAATGTTATTTTGGAAAAATATATATAAAAAATACAGACAGATAAAAATTATAATTACCTATATGTGGTAGAGGTTTTTCATACGTAGTCACAGATTTATTAGCCATGATTTAAAAAAAAAATTTGTATACGGACGATAAATACATATAAAAAAAATAGTACAGAAGAAATACTGCCCTAGTAGTGACAATGAAACTCTGTTATTATTGGTCACCAAAGCAACCAAAGCTGCTCGTATATGTACACTGAATTAAGTATCGATTTAATAATATGTTTTTCATAATATTTAATTATCATCTGCATATACTAAAAATTAATTGTTAGCAGTTATTTAAGAAGATAAATCGAAAATTTTGTTATCCTACTACTTCTGAAGTCTATAAAGGTCACAATAGAGCTACAGAAAAATAATTAAAATTAATAAAAGATAAAAGAGATTTTCTTTAAAAAAAACATTAATGTATTTTCTTGTTATATTTTAGTATACGGTCATTCCATGCGAAATCAGACATTTTTTGTTGAAATTTGGGTATATTCTAATCTTTTAGTAACATATAAACGTATCTCAAAGGATTCTTCGAAATTTTCAAAATTGTTGAAATATTAGAACATTACCCCCTTTATAGACCCGTTTTTAAAAATGCGGATTCTTTAAAATCGACGAAGTTAGAATTATTTAAGAATTAATTTCAACAAAATCCAGAACAGTAATTTGAGAAATATCCAATTTCGCAAGGAATTACCAAACATATAAATTTTCGATATTAAACTGCATATTGCTATTAATAACTGCAATAAAAGAAATATGAATATATTCTCTTGGTGTCATATCAGTCCAATATTGATCATAATACTTTTTATTCGGGATCCATATCTACAATTTTTGCCTTTATACCTACCAAGAGAAATTGAAAGCATATTAAACATTATAATATATATATATGTGTGTGTGTAATGAATAGGCTGCGAATTTATGTGTACGATAAAATTGTCTCGATTAGTTGTACGATACAGGATCTACATAGATATTTATTTCTCTTTTTAGTAATCTTAATAAGCTGAAAATAGTACAGCAGTACCTATAAATTCATTAAATGTTTTTACTATTCTGCATAAGATCGCATCATATATATGTACTCATTACTAAACTGTGAATTTGATTGAACAAAATATTAAAAATTATCTGATCGAACAAAAAACAGCTGTAATCCCAGAATTCATACATTAATATACAGGAACATTGATAACCTTCCGAAGGTTGTTATCGTTCCTAACGAAATATATATTTCATACTACAAAAAACTATTTCATCATCAAAATCTTTAATATACAAATTATATTCGAATAACTAACGGAGAAAAATCGTCGATCCACAAATCCTCTGTAAACACAGAAAACGGAAGTCTATTTTACCCGACCTTGTAACTCCTGCTCGCAGCTGCGCATTGGAATTAGTTGTCACAGTTATAAATTTACAAACTTCGTTTAATTATTCTTAACAAAGTTATGCTAAAAAATTGATTTATCGATATCGATGAATTCAATATACAACACATATTTATCAATCAAATTTTGCTGTTTCGATCGATAAATTACGAGAACGAAAATGCCGGGAAGAATCCCACGCCATATGCTAGATTTTACAACGGTTAAAACCGGACTTCTACCGGTTATAATTTCAAGTATTGTACTATATAAATGAAATGGTAAAAAAAGTATTTTGTAAAAATAAAGAAAAAATTTATAAATTTTGCCATTTATATTTGCTATAATAAAGCAAGTGATTTAAAATTTTTTAATAGTCTAACGTACAGGACAGAAGTCCGTGTCTGGCGCGCTGCATTGGAAAATCTGCTCCGGCACGTCTGCGCAAGAAGTTTGTATTGCCATTCTGAATTGTTTACAGGAATACGAGTGGAAACAGTTTATAAGATAAACGGTAACAAACAATTCAAACGAGAACGCACGACATCGAGGACAGTTTAAAACGCAATCCGCTGGGAAAAATCGAATTTTGTCGCCGGCTGGAGTAGTATGCGAAGATTGAGTATGAAGAGTAAATGTAGGAAGTCTGAAACGACTAGTGAGGAAGACTCAAAGGAAGATGGCGTCGGTCGTTTCACGGTTCACGAGATCGACGAAATGAAGAAAGGCAAGGAAGACGTAGAGTCCATGGATTCGTCGCGCAGAAGTGCATCCAAAAAACGGCCCTCTCGTAGCAGACATAGCCTCAAAGGAATCGACGATAATGCATCCAAAGCTGACGAAGAGGACGCGCAGGAAAACGTCATCGAAGAAGATGAAAACAAGAATACCGGGAAGGGTGGAGCGAACAAGCGTCTTAAAAAGGACGATTCCAGAGGTTCCTCCTCAATTAGACTAGACGGGACCGAGCAAAAAGAATACGAGGTACATTTTACTTTGTTATTCTTTTCGTACTTATAGATACTTATATGTATATGTTCTAATATATTTACGCGGCAACTGAGGACGCGTCGGAAAGCTGGACTACGTTTTATGCAACCGTAAAAGATCGAAGTATATCTTTGATAGTAGTCACTTATATTCAGCTAATATAATCAAAATTTATAGAAATTTACTAACAAAATTCAAACACGAACAGTTTTTCCGGGAAAAAACATTTTATTTGTTTAATAATACGTAGCATCCTATACGATTTTTATGGTTGACGATCGATTTCAATTCAGAAGTGGAATTCGTTTGTTTAAATGTATCTAATATGAAATATGTTTACTGGTCAGGTAGAAAAAATTGTTGGACAACGTTTGGTCAAAGGCCGTAGACAATTTCTGGTCAGGTGGAAGGGCTATGATGAAAATTCAGACACTTGGGAACTAGAGAAGGATTTGAATTGTGAAGATTTAATTGAAGAATTTTTGGCTGAGGATTTAGAGAATGTAGAAGACAAATCCAAACAGTCAGAAGATTCTCCAAAAGGAGGGAAAGTTAAGTCACCGAAGATGGATAAAAAAGCCAAGAAACCTAAAATTTCTGTAAAGAAGCCACCAGAGAATGGTACTTTTTTTAAAAATGTATTTCCATATTTATTTAGGAATAGATAAAAATCAATTTATTTATTATTCTATTGAATTCAGACAAAGATATGACTACATTGGATGAAGCAAAGAACGATAAAGACGACCAGAAGGAGTTTGAAGTTGAAAAGATAATAGAAGTGCATTTTAAGAAAAACAAGACAAAACAGTTTTTAATTCGTTGGAAAGGATTTTCACCAGCAGACGATACATGGGAACCAGAAGAGAACTTGAATTGTCCTGATCTCATCCAGAAATTTATGCAAAAAGTAGAAAAGGCTAAGACCACAGATGTACGCGAACTCAGGACAAATCGTCCTCATACGAAACGATACACATTAACTACACACGAACAGGGACGAAGATTATCACGGCGAAATATGAATAAGCAAAGGTAATTTGTTTTACATATTATTTTCATGATTTCTTCGTTTTATACCTCTTAATTTATGTTTATTTTCTTTTTATAGAGCTACGTATCATGAATGTGATGAATAAGTAATCGCAAACATGTCAAGACACAGACAGAATCTGTAGCATTCTTAAAAAAAAAAAAAAAGTAATACTACTTCAAAACAGTAAATATAAGTGACTTTCTACCTTATAAAACTGTAAAGTAAGATTAGCATTTTAACTGTAATATTGTTTGTGTGTGTCTTAAGTACATATTATATCGCTTCGTTTATCATACACTATAACATGTCAGTTTTAAGCTAATTATTTGATTTACCTTTTTTTAAATTTTATAAAGTGTATAATTTTACGCTCCATTGTAAAATTTAATATTAGTTACACATTGTTTATAATTTTCATATTATCTTTTTTATAATTTTTTAAACAAATATTTTCATATATTGTCTTGTAACATATTGAGAAAGAAATATGTTTCAAATATAAATACTGTATAACATTTTTTTACTGAATGTTATACGTATATTAGAAATTAGAAAATTACTTTATTGAAAAGTTCGTTGTTTGACTTATTTAGAACAGAAATTCGTATTCAGTAATTGCCTATAATAAAATTAAGAAGTGCAATGTATAAAATAATTTGTAACTAATACAAGAATCTAATGAAATCGTCCGTGCTATAATTTCTAATTACAAATGTAATTACATAGTTTGGAAACATTGAAACATTTATTATTTAGATTCGCTATCTTTGATGTGCTGTTATAGAAGTTACAGTTCATATTAAACTGTGCCATTATATAAACAAAAGAAAAGATAGAGATCTGTGAGTCTCGTATGTTTCCATTTCTAATCGGAATATTATTTTTATTGATAAATGTCACATTTTTATAAGCATCAAAGCGCGGAGAAGTTGTATTTATTATACTTTTGCGGTGTCTATTATTTTAAAGATACTCTGAATATGTATATTGTATAAGAAGTGAAAATGCATTTTCTGTTTTATGAATGAACGATGAACATGATAACTTGTTTCAAGATGAAGCTATAATAAAGATTCAAACCTGAAATAACGTTTCTACATTCACAAATATATTCATATCAATACTACCAACTAATCGTGCATAAAGGTACGTTCACGTATAGTTTTAGATAATGTTTCCTGAGATTCAAATTGTCTCCATTATGTGTAATTCTAACATTCCCTGCATACTAACTTTTAATCATATAAAAAATAGATACACGTACTCATGTAGACTGTATAAATAAATATTGTAGTATTACATATACATTAATGATTAATTCGTACACAAAAATATATTACTTGTAGTTATTTAAGTTTTGAACAATTCTGTAACGCTTCATGTCGCACAACGACGGTGAAAACGGTAATAAAAGTTTATTACACGTATATAGGTGAGTATCAATACTATGTAAGGACAAGAAATATTTTAAAGTTCTAATTAATGTTCGATTATAGCGTAGAACTTAAACGGACGGGAATGGAGGTATATAAGACCAGAAAAAAATTCTATAAACTTGATAATGAGTCAGAAATATTTGCGGGCTACTTCTGCACAATATGGGTTCCAGTCCTTGTCATCATAGTCTTAATTGTTCTGTGCATAATCTGTTACTGGTATATTTATGGGCGAATTATTTCCACTTGTAAAAGGTTCAACATTGTTTCATTTTCACATATGTAACACATTTATATTTTTTTTACTGTACCTATGTCTGTATTCAGTTATTGGTGCAATCCTAAAATTACATTAACAAAGGTGTCTTACACGGCAAAACAAGGAAAAGAACACTGACGACAGTATGCCTATATTAAATGAAGACAAGAATGAATTATACTCAAAGCCTCTATTTCTATATGCACGTAAAACATCAAGATCCAAAAACCTAAATAATCAGAGGAATACACAATATGAACATACGGATTACGAATTAAAGACCATTTTACCGGTACTATATGCAATATTTAAAAATACTTTCAAGCATACATTTGTTATACTATAAAGTATAAGAACATTCATATTAAGAAGTACTAAATGATAAATATAACTATTAGGAAAAAGAAAAACTACTTAACCCTAGTACATATAAAACTGAAAATATCAGTAATAATGAGGATTTGAAAAAACGATTATCGTTAAAAATATTTGTTGCATCTTTCTTATCGTCTACTACAAAATCTAAAATTACAAATACCGAACCCTTGAATAAAAGAGATATTACAGATTTAGAACAAAATGAAGACAACGAAACAAGTACTCCAAATATAACGCTTTTTGATCATAATAAGGTATAAACTCGTTTGCCCTAATTGTGTTTCTATTTATTACATTTTAATGATTTTTCTTTTTAGAATGACAAAAGTATTTGCTTCTCAGATACAGACATAACGCTTTTGACGAAACCAATATATTCAGAAACGTCTGAAATAAAAAAACACGATGAAAAAATGCTGTTCTATGAATGGAATTCAAGAAGCATTGACAATTATTATAAAAAACATATCGATACAGGTTCTAAATCGATTGAACTTAAATTTCAAAATACGAATTTATTTAATCACAACGCGCATAAATATATTAATAAAAATTCAAGAGCAAATTATTCACTTTATAATTTTACTTCTAAAACTTGTGATTCGAAATATTTTTCAGATTCTGCAATAAGCAGACTGGACAGTTTTCCAAACATAAAACGCGAAAATATTCAGAGGTTTTTAAAAAATTATAATGCAATTGGATTTTTCATATGTAAATAAACATTATTTTACGTTGTATATATTTTAGGTCAATAAATCCATCTACAACATCAAGTATTTCTACTACAAATACTGTAAACACTAAATATTCAAAAATTAATGAAGCGGTCGTAAAAAGTAATCCAGAAGTATTAAATGTAAAATCAAGGAAAAATTCTGATTGTACCATAAATAAACATGGTTTAAATTCAACAAAACAATTACAAGGAACTGAATCAAAAATAAGATTATACGAGTATAATAAACAGTTAAAGAGAATGAAGTCATCTGTAGAATTACAGTTAAATTGTCTCAGAGAAGTAAAAGGTCCTAGGAGAAAATCAAAATCGGACGAAAATGTTACTTATGGAATTATACCTCCCACAATAAGAAGTAGCACAAAAAGTTGTTTTTCTCCTACAGACTTCACCCTATTAACCGAAAATCTAGATCATAGCAATGAAGGCACTCGTGCAATATTAGACAAACTATCAGATGTAAGTGAAACTTACAATGAACTAGGAATCTTGTTTTCTCAATATCTGAAGCACCAAGTTCAGTTGTGTCAAAGAAAGACTTGTCCCCTTTCAAGGCACTTAAAACAAAGATTTAAACACAGTACAAGGCAATGTCAAAAAAAATTAATTTATCATCAATCATATCCTTATGATCAAAGACCTGCATGTAACAGTGGAAATATTTGCACAGATACATACGACGAGCTAAAATTAATGTGCACATCACCTTTGAATAGAAAAAATATTTATCAATGCATGTTTAATAGAAGGAAAGAATTTTTAAATCAACCATGTTCAACCTATAAATGTAAAAGCACTTGAATATGAAATATACAAATTGTTATCTCTCAATGATCGTGTCTTTTATTTTCCATTGATATTCTCAATATTTGGTTGTAATGATACAATAAATAAGTAGTCACACATTCGTTTAAAAAATTTTTTATTTAATTAATTACGTACGCGCTCACTCCTCTTTACTTCTTTTACTTGAAGACCTTTAAAAATAAAACCGAATTGTTAAACAATAAGTAAAGACTTTGGAATTATATTATATGTGATTCAATGAATACCTGGGGGTAGAGATTGCTTCAGTTTTTCTGCCTTTTCTTTGTCTGTAATTACAAGAGTATACAGAAACCTTGAGCAGCGAACCTTGAATTTAACATTATCAGCGTTCTTCTTGATTTTTACAGCTGTATTATAATAAACAGTAGATTAGTAAATTAATAATTATACGAATGATTAAAATGACACGATATAAACACTCACATTTTGCGTCTTTCCTCCTGGCTTTCAACAGGAAGTCCTTAATTTCTTTGATTTCGCGTGGCTGTAAAAGTATTTGAAACCATTGTAAGAGGTATACATAAAACTTGTCAAAAATATTTTGTCATTACATTGAGGTTAGATCACATGATACACACACATTTTTTGTAACATGTATAGAACTTGCTAAAATGATTGTTTTAGATTACAAAATAATAAATTGAACTAATATCTCAAATAGAAAATATCATAATCATAGTGATAATAATAATAACAATAATAATAATAATAATGTGAATGAAAATTTAATGCTCACCATGGTGATTCAATGTAGGGCAGATTGGGCTACCTGAAAAACGTTAGAAAAAGATTAAATATTAATAAATTGTAAAAATTTGTATATTAGATATTAAAAAATATTGCCATATAACACACGTTAATAGTTTGAAACCGAAACAAAAAGGGATTTTTCGACAGAACACAGATTTTGTGAAACTAAATATTAAAACACACATACCCTGTCAAGTTAACACCGGAAAAGAGGTACGCATCAAATCAGCAACAAAATCTTCTCAGAATTTATATTTTCATTTTATGAAATTATGTTAAAATATTCTATATAATGATGGAAAAACATTTATTGAATTTGCTTGAATCAATATCATCCATTAATAATAATTTCTTGCAATGTTTTTAATTAAAATTTAAATTGTATTATGATGAATTTGTTCGAAAAAGCTCATGCGCCACCGGTGGCAAATCGTTTAAGTTACTAAAACAGTTTCATATTTGAAATTTCTTCAATTCTTAGAAATTAAAGAACATGATATTTATTCTAAGATTTATTTTTCAAGTGGATTAAAATTACAGTATTAACTATTAAGCATCGTTTCTTCGGAATATATAAAACATTGATAAAAGTTAAGGAAATATACTATTTTCGAAAAATTGGATTGTTCGGACACATGTATTGATTTTAAATACTTTTTCCTTCGTCAATCCGAAATTTGACGTTTCGTTTCCAGTTATTAGCAAAAAACACGGACCAATTACAGTATGGTTATAGCAAATGGATTTCGGCTTGACGACAAATCCCCTTGAGCATGACGTTGCTGTTGGTTAAGCGGAAATACGTCCGCTGCAGCGCACCTTGATTGGTTCGTGTTTTTCGTTAATATGGAACTTGAAAAAGAAGCGTCAAATCGCAAATTGGCAAAAGAAAATGGTGCCTGGAATCATTCAAGTATTTTTACATTGTTCTTAATATGTCTTCAATGTAAATTACAATAATATATTTATAAATGTCAAACATTTTTTTAGTTTATCCGTAATGGGTATTCTTAAAATACATTTTCTACAATCATCACATGTATTAAGTTAAAAAATTGCTTAATTATATTAAGTATCTTTTATTAATGGTTATTTGTAAACTAAGAATAGGAGCTATAGGTAGAGGTAAGAGGTATAGGAGCTATGTAGACATTTGTTACGTTTCTTTCTAATTAAGTAGGAAGTAACATAACAGTGTCTTTACATTCTTTATATTTTTTTGCTATGTTGGATTTGGTCTATTCATTTTTATCATAAATGCATAAAATTCGCCATCTAGTTATTAAGTACAAATAAAATGATTGCGGGAAATGCACTATTTAAATTTGGCGGCAAAGGAATTCACAAGCTGATATGCATAAAACCGTCTGTGTAGTTGTTCGTTAGTGTGTGTTTCGTCAGTCATCTTTTTAGTACACGCAAAAGATTGCGAAGACAGAAATTATTTCGCAAAAGACGCGTTTACGTTTGGTTTTGCCATATAAATAGAATTTTTTGCTTTGTAGCTGAGTAAAGTGATAGGTTACTTCGTCTAGAAATAATTTCGTGGATTTGGTAACAAATGGATAGTCCGTTACCGCATATTTTAGAAAGCGCTGATTGTGATGGTACGGGCAAACCGAAAGACAGGTTAGTCCATCTCCTTGATCAAATCGAAGTACATGTAGAACAGCTGAGGAAGGATGCCTGGCGGCTCGAGGAAGAGAAAGACATTCTCTTAACAACTTTAGACACGCTTAAAAACAATGAAATCTTGACAGGACTACAAGAAAGTGAGTGCCTGTATCAACTTATCCTGATAAACTCAAAGTTTGTATTTCAAATTTTTACAAATGTCATATTGACAATGACACCTATCAAATGTTTTTTTTTATTCTTTGTCAAGTTTCCAATTTTCGAGGTCACGATAAATTACGACAAATATCGATAAATCAATCATTAAACACTGAAGTACTACATTATATTGTCATATTTATTTTCAATCTAGCCGACAGAGAGGACATTTTGAGGTATGCAGAGAGATTGACTGTACGATGTTTGACAGTTGATATTTTGGTAAAAGTCCAACGAGACCAGGTTCAGCAGGAAGCATTACATCAGGTATTACCAGTATCTGATAACAAGAGACTGAAGTTGACACAGGGGCAAGGGGAACAAAGTTTACTATCGCATGATAGGGTGCACCTGGAGTTATAACAGTAATCTTTTCAACGAATAGAGAGAGCATGTGTGATGTTGTACCATTCATGTTTCGTAAAGTGATAGTTAGTAAAAATGCAAGAGGAAGTTGGAAAAAGTCCATCAGATTGGTCTAGTGCACATAATTGAGTCATATTCATTTTTGCTATACTCTAACTAAAGTACCACTATAATTTCAGGTGTATCACATTGTGAGATGATGAAATTAGCTTGTCTTTCTCTTGTGTAGTATCTTTTCCTATAAGATTACTACTGTAATGAGACATTGTCAATTTGTTCCAATTAACACGGATTAATTTTAGGTGAATGAGCTGATCGATAACTTAATTGTTGGTCTCCGAGAGGATCCAAGTATGATACGGCATCGTTGTGCATCCTTCATGAATGCTTGTTCTTCACATGGCATAGGATTGATAGATAAGAACTTTGAAACTGCTATTCTTGGATGTACTTTAGAGGATCAGAAACGGATAAAAAAGAGATTGCAGGGTTTATTGGATTATATTGATAAGATGCATACAATTCAACTACTATGAAAGCATTATTTGACCAATGCATTTGAGAAAGGCAAAAGATAAGTTTTCAAATGAACAATTAATTCTTATTAGTTGTTCGAATGGAAGTTTTATGAAAATAAAAGCTAATTAAACCAGGGTGCTTAATGGAAATTTAATGGTGATGCTTCATGGTAAACGTAGAAGTTGTTACTTAAGACACAGAAACTGTGTCTTCTCTACATATACCATATTTTTTGAATAATACATTCGCTATTGTATGACTAAGCTTTTATCCACTTTATATTTCCATATTGTAGTAGGTTGTAGTCACAAAACTATCAAATTTCATGAATATTCTGACAATTGTTTGAAAACTTTTCAATGAATAATTATAATGTTAAAACTGATAAAACTACGGCAAAACCAATAGCCTTCTTAGAAATCTAATACAGTCCAATATCTATGCGCAAAGCATAATTGTCTTTTCTTTTTCATTTCTAATTCTAAATACAGTGACACACACACACACAGACACATACAAAAGTAAAATTGCATGTATTTGATCTTTGTGTGGATATTATGAATATGTGACTGCTGGTTGGTCATGTCAATATGCCCTTATAATAACAAATTTTGTTATCACTTAAAATTATTTGTGCTTCCTATTACTAAAATAACTTACAAAACGCGTATTAAAGAAATTGGATACAATTTCTACACTATAATTCTGACTTTAGAACTATTTACGTTTTAATAAATATTATATCCAATTATTGTAGTATTATGTAGATGAGACTACTAAATTGGATAATTTATTGCATACTGTAACATTGAAGAAAATGTATGAGGATTGTATGTATGACCAGGTATGGTTTTAAAGGAATGTTTAGTTTATGTAATAAACAAATTAATTCTTTTTCTTTTTACTTTATGCTATGTACCTAAATAGTTTATTGTTAAAGGTAGTGGCAGATCATTTTATTGGTACAATTTTTGTTTACTTATTTTTATAATTTTAATTGAAATATGCTATATGTCTAGTACATTCTTTCAGTTTTAGTATAAGTTTGAAGTCCAGGATTAGTGTACAATAAATTTCCTTATGTGATTCAAATGGAAGAAATAAAGTATTGTTTATACCTAAAATAGGCCAGCGTTTATTAAAATTTATAAAACTTAATATTCATTCTCTTATGCTTTTGAAGGTGTTGATTGAAACAAATTCTCTAAAAATCGTAACATCTCAGTTTATTTAATTCTCCAAACATTGGTCTCCAACAACATGTTCTTTTTCTTCTTATAATGTAGAATATTTGGTTAGCCATTATATTGATATCTGTTTACATATAAATTAATGTCTATAAAAGATCAAAATCATTTAAAAACATCTTTTAATATTAAACATATTTTTAGCAAAAAAAAACTTTACCACACACGTTTATATATATAAACATATAACCTACACTGATCACTTGTTACAATTACATTGACTCAACATGCATAAAAAAAAAGAAAACACTGTTTTCTTCATCCACGTTCGTCTTTTACACATACAAATAATATATTTACTTGATTCGAAATATGAAGTGTCTCTGCGAAACTGCCTTAAACGATTACGTTACTGACGTATGCTTCAGGTTGAAGTGGAGATTAACCTTATAAGTATTTACACAGTGCATTCATAATAGTGTCGGAGAGTCAAAAGAAATTCGATAAAATTCATCTACGTATAAAGACGAATCAAATTCTTTGTATATAAAACGTTATTCATCTCATTGTGCAAACCTTCTAAATTCGTATGTTTGTCCTCCTTAGGAAAGCACAATAATTGCTTTAATTAATATAAATTATCGTCTCGAGACAAGTCGAATTTTTCAACTTACCGCCACTAAATGCGCATTGATAACACTACCTAACGTGGATTTCTATTTGTTGCAATTTGTTTACAGACAATTCTGATAGAATTTGACCGCACCGAATGTAAAATATTCAGTGTATAAAAGTCTATAAGAATCGACAGACAGTGTAATCATTGGAAACCATGCAGCGCGTTCCATTACACCTACATGATCAACCGTAATTATCGAATTAATTACATGTTGCACGTAGGCTCATATCTATCTCTCATAAATATGAATATCAGTCTGTACACGGTTAGAGATTAATTCGTGAAATTTTTCCACGCATTTATCCACGCAGAGACTAAAGCAGCCTACACGCGTTTTTCACGAAATTCCTTTTCTTATGGTTTTTTGCCTTGGTTCCTGGCCGCAAAACAATCGTGCCGTTTGCTGTACTCCGGCCGCACGTCGATCCATTAGGACTAAAAGCACCTAGAACACGTACATATATATATTTATATTTTCATAAATCGAGAATGAAAGAATTGTTTTATTATAGCTCATAGTACAACTTGTTACGTCCTGACGATTATGTAAATCTCCTTTAGAATGGATACAATGAGAGAAAACAATATTTATACACTACTTGTCCTTTGCAGTCGACTGACAATAGCATTTTTAATGTAATAAGAACAAAATTATTTTCATAAGCTGAAACTATAGTAAAGCTAAATTCTTTAACGAATAATCCGGTATAAATTTTCAATCTATCGTTGGAAATGGTATCGACACTTTACCTACTGGTTGTTTCTTTACACGTAGCTCCTTAAAAAGTCAATAACAATTTCACTTGTGCGTCAGCACATTGTCTTGGAGAATTTTAATCATTTCTTTTTCAGATTATTCCATGAAAGAAAATTATTTAACTCCTATTAGACGTAACAGAGTTATTAAGAATTGAGATTCATCGATGTGCTTCCAGTAGTTAAAGTGTTATCAGTTGATAGAGATCGCTGGCAGTGTACGAATACTTTTTTGTCTCGATATGTACAAAATGATAACAGTGAATGTTAAGTACACATTGTCCCCATAGATTTAAGTTTTGCTTTACAACCATATACATGGGGTAACGGAGTGTTTCACAGACACAGACAGTTTTATCTTATTATTTTATTCTATACAATACTGGAAATATCTGTTCAACATTCGAGTATGATACTTCGCATTAATACGCAATGTAATATTTTCAGTAGTGTATGGTGTAATCCAGTTATAGAGCAGCAGACTATTTCATAATACTAATACTATATGCACCATGTAGGTCGACATGTGTTTAAGTACGAGTAAAAGATAATTTAACGCGAAACATATTGACGAATATGTAAAAATGGTATGGAAAAAATGTGTGGGACCCTAACGTCGTTTCTAACGAGTACTAAATGTGATAGAGCAGCAAGAGCAACAAGGGCAGAGCAGGGAAAGAGATTCCAAAGCCATAGAGCTTGCCGCGACGAATGTTAACGTGTGTTTAATCGATGTACTTTAGATTATTTGTGTAGGTTTGTAAACGTTTAGGCAGTTTACTCGTGTTATTATATTATTTATGAATAAAACCATTCTTACACTACTTAACATCTAACTTCTCTCAACATTGTTTCGTCTATTTTATATTTTACTTTTCTCTACTTCTAAAAACTTCATGTTTTTACAAAAATTTGATTTCGATTTTAAA
>CM052094.1:4662554-4679948 GCA_028453745.1 Agapostemon virescens
CAGTAGAATTGTCAGGTCGCTATTGCATAAATTAGTGTATAATATTGACTGCAGTGTCGCAATGTTCGTCTCATGCTCTAAATTTGGCTGACTATTCACAACTTCAATTTACAGTGACATTGTAACGTACGGTAACGGTCTAGTCAGGAGTGTATAGAATCATTAAAGTTCACAAGTTTCGTTCCAAAGTCCGTGCACCGATTGTCGCCATTTCTTTCCTCGCACCGTCTTGCAGGTGCGGTGAGACGAGCGTTAGACTATCGATACTGCTGAGCCCTGTCAAGACGCTATAGCAGTGGTCGAAGGAAAAGAACATCGCATTCGTACAGCGTTGTCGATCACTTCAAGTGGCAGAGTCGTTCGGTGAAAATAGTAAAAACCGAGCGAAATTGCGAGAGGTTCATGCATACGCATCTGGTGGCGTTTGAAATACGGGACACCGGCCGGTGACCTTCGTCACGACAGGCCTCTCTGTTCGCATGTAACGTCGTCGTCGCGACGGGGACTTTCTTTCTGTGACAAAATATTTTATAATCGTTCGTAAGTGGTAGGGTGAGAGAGGGAGAGAGAGAGAGAGGAAAAGGTTTCGTGTGCGACCTTTCGGCTCGCGTGATTTTCGCGCGGACCACGCTCGGCCGCGGTCGACAACATTATGAAAAACGCAAGTGTTCGTCGTTTCCATTTCATCCTGGCTAATCAGACCCCGTCCGTTTCGTTTCGTTCTTTCTCCTTCCCGCTGTACGTCTTTCATTACCATTGCAATGGAACGCGAACGTTCGTTTTGCCCGGTGAAATACAGTGGCTCACGAAAGTATTCGTACACTCTTTAAATCTGAATAACTTTTTTCGAAAATTCAGCCAAACGACTTGACTTTCGTGCAGCAACTAGAAGCACTGTCTTACTAAAGTGATATGCAAAAATAATTTTGACGTAATTCTGATTGATTGAAATTACACGTGGGAAAGTAGAAAAGACATTTTTTAAAACATTTTTATTTCAACTCCTAATGACAAATTTAAAATATGCGTTTTCCAGAACTGTGTTAATTATACACATGCTGAAAAATTCGCTAAAATCGATTGACGCGAGAGAAAAATGACACGCGTAGAAAGATGTAAGAATTTATGGAGTTTAAGCAGAAACTGTCCAGGAATCGTGATAAATTGCTATTTTCACCATTTTGTGAACCTGAATCCTGAATTGTGAACCCGGTTATAACCCGAGGGTACAAGAAATGAAATTATGATGGGGTCTCGAACGATTCGACAGCGTAGCAAAATCATGATAAACAAACTGCGGATTTTATACGATTACAAATTAATTAAAAAGAAATTGAGTCTGTCAAAAAAGAAATTAGTACTGGGACTAAATTTTTCAGTGGCTTCTTCCACGCAACAAATTCGAAACATCTGTCGACTTTGCATAAAGATCCTCGATGTAACGATAACATTATTAATTACAAGCGTCCGTTCGCTTGGAACGAAACGTTCCGTAAGACTTGCTCGATTAACTCGATTTAAACAGCAGCTGGTGATCGAGAGAAGGGGTCGACGGCGTTTCGAGAAACATAGATCCGAGGCTTCATCGATCGCCAGAGACTCCAGAATCGCTGCGCGATCGATTCACGTGAAAACAAAAGAAATTCATTCGCGAAAAAAAGAAAAGAGAAAGAAAAGCGCGCGCGACTCAACAGGTTACAGAAGAATTTCCTTGTCGAAGCTAGTTCGATCCGATGAAAATACATTTTTCTTGATCGATATAAACCGACATCCCCCATTATTGAGCAGCTCGAAACTCGTTCGCGGTGATTTTTCTGAGAGGATCGATAAAGATCCGCCGGTGATCCGATTACGGCGAGCAAAAGCGTTCGATGATGGTCCTCGTCAATGTTGCTCGAACATTAAAGACCGCATCGACTCGATCGACGGTGTGTCGGTCGTTCTTTTTCGATCCGCAATGTTCAAGGGGGCGCGAAAAATCTTCACCGTGAATTATACGGTTCAGAAACAGATTAGAATGTTATCGGTTCGTACTCGTATTCGTTTACTCACTCGATCTCCCGTTCGAGGAAATCGACACCGATCGTCTTCTTGTAGTCCCTCGTGTACGTCCCTTTGCAAAACCTCTGGATCATCGATGATTTTCCTACAGCGCCGTTACCAACTATCACCACCTGCGCAAAAATAGTATCCTCATTACAGTCACCGACAGAAAACACAATGCAATTCGTTCGCGGATTTTTTAAATCGAAAAACCTGACGAATTGTCGTATACCGGACGGGGGGTGTAAAATAAACTTTGCAACAGTTTTTAAAGTAAATTAAAGAATAATTCATTAATAAACGCTCCTCGATCTACCTCCAATCGAAGAGAAGGAAAACACGGCTGGTTGAATAGAATTTGTTGAGAGCTTTAGTTTTAGATTGTTGAACAACAATTTTAGACAGGAATGCGAAAACGGTTTTCACTCTGACACGGTGAAAACGTATATTCTCGAATCCCTCACAGTTTTAGAAAATGTGAAACCGTCTTTGAAAGCATAGAAACGTGTTTAGGTGATAAACTAACATTTAAGCATAGTGGTGTTGCAGTGTTCGTAGTATGAGTAAGTGTATTAGCTAAACCTTAGTATTAGAGTATTATACCTTAAAGTATTAGATAAACTTTTAGCATTTTACAGAAACGATAAAATAATTAAGGCTATACGCTTTGGTGGTAGCGTATTCAATCTCGCTACGGCGCGCATATTTTACTATAACTTTTGAATTAAACAATCGTAGAAGTAACCAGGTGTGATCTAGTTAGAGTTGGAAGAATGGTTCGCCGGCCGGGGGCTAAGAGACGTCTGCCGGTGCAACGGAGGTAGAATTAATTGCAGAAAATAGTTTCCTAGCGAAAGGATTAATAACGTTGTGTGTATCGCATATTGATATACTAAGTGGAAGAATTGTTGACGATATTATGCAGCCCGATCGGTTGAAGTCATTAGGAGACCACCGGCGTTCGTTACCGGGACTAATTTCGTTTCTATTGAAGATGGTTAACTCGGTTGCTCGCCGACTATCACGAAGATGGACTTTCTAAAAGCCATAGGTCGAGCACGAATAAGGAAAAGGTGCCTCTGGTGAATTTCTCGCGAGAGACTTTCCACAGACGTGATTAAATCCCGGCTGTTAATTCAGTGATACGTATCCAGCTGAATCGGTCGCATAAACGAAGCCAATGATCGGCTTGATATTCGAAAGGAACATAATTAACGTAATTTAGGTAGATTTAAGTTGAACGGAAAAAGTAATATTAGACCTTTGCACTCAAAGCAGTTTTAACTAGAAAACCAGAGCATTTCTTCCGACTTAGGATATTTTCTTTCTACATCAATTATTTTACCTTATGTATGTGGTATTTTTTTACTGTTATTCATCCTTACAACGCTTAAATTTTTATCAATTTCTTAAATGTAAAGATAGCGATATCCTAATTATTTTTTTAATAATAGTGTGCCAATTTTTCGTGGCGTCTCCGATTCTTTTGTAATTTTGGCTACATGCTTCTAGACGCGTAGAGAGAGTGTATACCAATTTTTAAGTCGATCGGAATCGAATTGCAGCCGTGGCGCGACTTTGAAATCTCGGGGCGTTCAATGGCGAAAATGGGAAAAATTAGGGTTGATAAAACGAAGCCCCCTGGATTTTCCTGTTATGCTAGCCTAAATTTTGGGGGCTCTTCTTAAAGAGGAAGGTTTGAGGAAGATTTTCGCGTTTGTCTCATGTCGATAGCTCTAATGGTTTGGCCGGGGCACGACTTCAAAGATTTGCCAAATATTGCCACAAAATCGCTAAATATTGAAGGTATACCCCTTCTTAAAATCGCGAAAAATCTTTAGGTCCCCGATTCTTTTGTAATTTTGGCTACATGTTTCTAGACGCGCGATCAGAGTATATACCAACTTTTAAGTCGATCGGAATCGAATTGCAGCCGTGGCGCGACTTTGAAATGTCGGGGCGATCAATCGCGAAAATGGGAAAAATTAGGGTTGATAAAACGAAACCCCCTGGATTTTCCTGTTATGCTAGCCTAAATTTTGGGGGCTCTTCTTAAAGAGGAAGGTTTGGGGAAGATTTTCCCGTTAGATTCATATCGATAGCTCTAATAGTTTGGCCGGGGCACGACTTCAAAGATTTGCCAAATATTGCTAAATATTGAAGGTAACCCCCTTCTTAAAATCGCGAAAAATCTTTAGGTCTCCGATTCTTTTGTAATTTTGGCTACACGTTTCGAATAACGACGAGAAGAAGGTAAAAATTATAATAAAATTTAATTTAAATGTTCGTTCGACTGATTCGAACAGCAATTGCTTGAGTATTTGCCATCGTTCGGTCTGAAAATAACATCCATAAACTCTACCGGAAGGCGTAAGAGCCCCATGCAGGACTTGCAACGGCAATAAGGGAATATGTAGCAATGGTAACGGAAAAGGCATTAGCCGTAAATGCAAAGACGGTAAAAAATTCGTAGATATTGTAAACAATAAAAACAGTAAGCGATCAAACGGAGTGTTTCCGTAAGTTCGTGTTAAAGTAGTAACACTGGATTTGCCGGTCGTACGTTGCGTGACCGATTGCGTGCGCACGAGCGAATTTATTCGACGATTTCCCACGAAATCGTGTTCACGATCTTTGTAATAGTAAAGTCAGCTATTTCAAATGGGTCAGGTACTTTGAAATGGTAACAGTGACATTAGAATAATTTAATTATACACGGTACGATCGAAACCGTCGATAGCGTCACTCGGGAACTAATTAATTGTTCGTGAAACTTGAAAGGACTATTTCATTCGGTGGTCGAATGAATTCTACAAACTCGGAGATAAAGTTTCAATTAAATTACAGATCAAACCCTGTTAGATCGTTCAGCATGCGAAGGGAGATTGTAAGAGCTATCGCTTATGTAACCGTTAACCTTACTATTTCGCGATTAAATAAATTATGGCGTTAATGAATTTTCATATAACGCGGAAGAGCTCGAAGAAAAGACACGGATCATGGAGAGAAGTCTTATGGGAGCGACGATGGCAGCGAAAACAGCGAAGGAAAATTACAAACTCAGTGTGGCGGCTCTACCTCCTCTGCTGAGCGACAGAGGAACAATAGGACGAGACTTTCTCGCTAGTACCTGATCCGCCTTCGATTCATAAATATATACTGTTTTTAACCGCCTTTCGATGTCACAGCCCTTAAGGCAAGCTCTGCTAGGTAGCCTTACTCTCCTCCTGTTCTAGCAGACCTAGGACGAAACGTTCCTTTCCTTTTCTTCATACCCTCACCCTTTCCAATGGCCGCCAAAGTGGTAGAAGCAGTAAAAGTAATAGCAACAGCAGAGAAAACGAAAGAAGAATTATTGAAGTATAAATATCAGTGAAACGAAAACGATATAAATCGTTAACGCCGATTAAATGATTAAGCGAGTACGCGATTAGAGCGATATTTGACAGGAAAAACAGTTTCAAAATGGCGGTCGAAAGTGATCGACGAGGATGCGGAGAACCACACACAGTTTTTCATCAAGCCACCGGTGTTCTAACTTGTTAATATACATTGAGAAACGTTATCAGGCTACAAAGTCAGTTACAAGAGGAACAAGTTCAGCATCGTTCGAAGCACATCAGTAATGCTATCTCTCATTAGATAGCATTCCGTAGATAGACGCATTATTCGATTTGCCCCGTAGACGAATCGCTTCGTTACCCAACGAAACCAGGAAACGAGAAGTCATGTTATTACTTGATTATTAATGCGGATCGCGATAAAACACAGTCTTGCCGCACGGCGATAATATTCATAAGCATTAGAGTCGCCGGCCGAGGCAGATTCGACCTCCTTTTCGATGATTGATGTCACCATTAAAATCAGCTATCCCCAATATCTGTAATTAACGGCTGATGCGTATGCAAATCCACGATTTCGTGTGGGTCAGTCTACCGAAACCGACGTGGACATATTTCTTTCGGCAACCGGGCTGGGACGGAGATCGAAATCTGTTCGCTTTTGATTTGTGAATCTTCGCGTCGTCAATTATATCGTGCCCGGCTGCTTCCTTTATCCTCGACAATTTCTTTTAAGACCATTATCGGAACGCAATTACAATCATTTGCATCCAGAAGCATTCTCAAAGCTCTGGCTCGAACCTGTAATTACGCTGCGAATTGTATTATAAATGCTTATAATAAAAATGTATAAAATCGCGATGCGGCGAACACGTTTCAAACATTCGTGCGTACTCCAAGACATTTTAACTACAAAATTCGAGATATTTTCTTACTCACCCTGTACCTTCTTACTCACTCTGTACCTTCTTACTCACTCTGTACTTTCTTACTCACTCTGTGCCTTCTTACTCACCCTGTACCTTTTTATTCACCCTCTACCTTTTTATTCACCCTCTACCTTTTTACTCATCCTGTACCTTCTTACTCACTCTGTACCTTCTTACTCACTCTGTGCCTTCTTACTCACCCTCTACCTTTTTACTCAACCTCTATCTTTTTACTCGCCCTGTACCCTTTTATTCATCCTGTACCTTCTTACTCACTCTGTACCTTTTTACTCACCCTCTACCTTTTTACTCACCCTCTACCTTTTTACTCGCCCTGTACCCTTTTACTCATCCTGTACCTTCTTACTCACTCTGTGCCTTCTTACTCACCCTGTACCTTTTTACTCACCCTGTCCCCCACTATCTTAACCATTCACTAACCATTGCATTCCCAATTCATTCTTCTTCATCCCTATAAAAACCCCACACATTTTTGAAAAATAAGTTCAAATTTCTGCAGGTTCGTGCTAAGGTGCAGATCTTGTCGTTACTTGTTAAATAAACCTCAATTATTTTACATAACATATTGAGATGCGAAAATCCGATTTTGATGAAACTTATGGGAGCTTATAAGTTCTTTGTAAGATATTTGACACGTGTTTCGTTTTTATCGGCAACCATCCACTTTGAAGGGGTGAAAACAGCCCTCAAAGTTAAGGATCAAAACCAGAGGTCGAAAAAATTTTTATTTTTCTTTAAATTGTCTATTTTTCAATGGGGAAAAATGTAGTCGCGCAAGAAAATTTTCACGAAAGTTTTTTGTTTAAACAATATATTAAAAATTTGATTTTTTCTGGATCATCTGAATATGCTCCCTTGTTAGTCGCGCTCGGACGGCCATATTCACGTTTACTGCCTCGTCCCGTCGGACAAACTATAGTAATTATCAATTGCTCGAGTAGCTCCGTCCGTCGCGAGTGGGAAGTCGAACGGATTCGTTGAAACGCGTAATTTGAATGCGTTAAACGGACGGTTAAATCGACGAAATGATTCGTTCGTTAGGACAGATTGCGGATGCTGTCCGAAGAAAAGCCCGGGTGAAAGCCATCTCTATTCGACGACATTCCTCGGAGAGTGGTTAACGCACATGCCCGACAGGAACCTGTCCGAATGGAATTATCGATAGCGCACGTTTCTCCGACTCTTTATGGTCGCGGTCATGTTAATACCTCGGACGAGGACGGCAAACAATGACCGCGACCGTACCACGAGGAAAAGTGGCCGATCCACGCGTGCGAATGCCTTTGGTGATTTCAGGTTGATTAACAGTTTTTCATGTACAGTTACCAGCCGCGCTGCTGCAATTTCAGCGGAAGAAACAGAGGAAGCGGTTAATTACGAATACGCTCTCGCGCGCCGATATCTCGCGGAGAGCCTACCACTTTATTGCGATACGTTTAATTTAATTAATAGCTCGCGAAGTGTTCGGAGTCGGGGTTTCTTAGCCTGCGGACAACGCGGGCACCGATCGAACGCCGCTAATTGTCCATTCGACAACTCTATTTCCAGCCTGCCATTAAACGAAAAACGAAACACTCGCAACCATCCGGGAACAATTTAACCAACCTTGTAGAGGCTAATGAAAATTCGCTGTAACGTTGCAGCCTCGTCGGCGACGTTTTCCTTGAGCTTTCTCGGCTCGGTCGCAACTGTGATTTCAAGTATAATTGCGTGGTTTATCAATAGATAGAAATATTGTGATAGAAAAGTGGTTTAGTTCAGGATAACTTCCCGACACGATTCGCAACAGTCGTTTAGGGAATATTACAACACAGCGGGCAGACTGACTCCTAGATCGAAGGTTTCGTTCTCTGGCGAAATTGGATATTTAATGATATGTGCCCATAATTATGAAAGTGGTTTAAGTCATATATTTCTTGTTGCGAGATATTTAATGAATTGCATTTGAATAAATTAAAATATATTTTTACATTACGCGACATTTTAATTTATAACTTTATTAGTCTTGATTAATGGAAATTTATTATGAATATGAAATTTTCTGTGAATTTCATACGAAAATGTTGTTTTTAAAGAGTGAACTGACTTAGATCATTTTCAAAATTAACTGAATGTCCTATGAATGACTTAAAACAATAAAGAACTATGAGTTTTATTTGAAACAATAACTTTAATGAAATAATTCATGAACATTTATTAATTATTTTTAAAAAGTAATCCATTTTTATCATTTCGAGTTTTCAAGATTCTTAAAATGTTCCTGAAAAACTGGCGGGATGTATGGTAGTAAACACATAATATCTTTATGTTTTACTTTCGTTATTGGTCTTGTGGTGGTGTATAATGGAAATAATTTAATATTTCCATATATTTTTGGTCTCCCTCTTTTAGGTGAAAGATCCAAAACGTGGAATTTAGAATCATCTAAAGAAGTTATATAGAACATTTTATAAGGTTCATTTTTCAAGAATCTCATCCATTGAATTTGCAGCCAAGAGACAGATTCGCCCACGGTATTTTTTACTCTTCTACTGATTTCGTTGAAATAAAAATCCGACCGCGACATTCGTTTTATCGAAAATGTATTTCTTCTTCTACACTTTTCTATCAATTCATAATACTGCCCAGGGTTGTATAAGTAATTTGCTTTTTTTATTTTCATATCTATCAACCCAAAATCACGGTCATTCGGTAGAAAGGAATGACCCGAGACCAAAAATTCAAGTTACGTTTATATAATTTCTTTAAATTTTTTATTTAGACCACTTTCATAATTAACACTAAATGAATTCCATATAATGTTGAAATTATAACCATTATCTAATGGTTCATTTTTGACGATATCGTAAAAATTACATTGAATAAATTTAGTCTACAATAATGTGGTGCGTAATAACTAATAAACTCAATTTTTTTTAATTTTGATTTAGATCACTTTCATAATTATGGGCACATATATTGAATAGTCGGGAAAGTATTGAGAGATTTTTGTCACTGGATGTTGTTTGGTGTTGTATATCGAGCAACGCTAATTGTGGACTCTGACGCGGTGAAAACGTCTATTCTTGAATTTCAGGACCTTCTTGAGTTTAAGTCCCTTAAAGGGAGAGGGAACGAGGTTAGGACAGTGCGTCGTAGCGCTGACTGTAGTGTGACCAAAAGTTGGTCGAGATTCATAAGATAGAAATAAATGAATTCACAGCAAAAATTCATTTTTAAGCAACCCGTTCATTGAACAACATTTACGTTTGAAAACAGAATCGTTGATATCCTTTTTTATACTTTACGGTTTTATACTTTTTATGTGGTTAAGTACAGTCCCTTTTCTAACTCACGCAACGGGTCTTTACGACCACGGTGACCCAGACACCAGATTGTTCGGGTTATCGAAATCTCGATCGGACTTCGTCTAAAATAAAAGGCTCGTTAAATCTTATCAGCAGTTTTACTACAGTGAAACTTTACGGCTCGGATCTACCATAAACGCATTAAATTCGCGTTATTCTAACGATACTCTAGCGGCCCGGCCGGGAGGTGAAAGACACAGAGAAAAAGATATATTAATAAATATGCGCGCATCGAAATCCCCCATTTGCATACTCACATCGTTCGCGACGCCTCGTCCGAGTGAACGACGCGTTCCCGTCGCGTGTAGAAATCGGTAAAAGAGAAGGAAAAAAAGAAGAAGAAGAAGAAGACGAAAGATCTCGAGGAACCGTCATCGGCTTCGCCGAAGGCATTGTACTTTAAATAATTCCGCCAAATTCGAGATAACGGTGCGCCGAAACCGAGAAGTGGGTTAAGTCGATAAGGGCCCGTGTCCTCCTGAACCGGTCCTCCGAATTGAGCTTCTGTGGAACTGTACACGGTGACCCAATAAAAACAAATCACCTTGAACGACTACTATCCCAAGCCCGACGGTATGGATTTATATTTTTACTGCCGTGTATAATGAAACGCTAAAACGCTATCGAGGTATGGCGGCTCGCACGAATATTTCTACACCCTTCAACCACCCCTTGCCCTCTTCATTTATTCGCAGCTACAGTGATTAATGCCGATTTTCATACAAAATAAATATTGTCCACATGCGCTGCATGAAACAGGTGCTACTCAGAATCTTTCCTGCTGTTTACAATAATTTTTGTAAGGCGAAAGAAAATATTTTTACTACTCGTTTTCACCATAAATATAGAAAGTCTCCAATCTAGAAATTAGAAATTTTAACATTCTTAACAATTCTCTATCGCTAGTTCTCTCTACCACCGTCGTTGTTAAAATATTTTATTAACACCGTCTCGTTGTAAAATGTTGAAATAGAAGTCACAAAGTCTCTAAACTCCTTGCCATGTGTTGCTACTAAATTGCAGATGTTTATACAAAATAAATATTGTCCGCATACGCTGCATGAAACAGATGCTACTCAGAATCTTTCCTGCTGTTTACAATAATTTTTGTAAGGCGAAAGAAAATATTTTTACTACTCGTTTTCACCATAAATATAGAAAGTCTCCAATCTAGAAATTAGAAATTCTAACATCCTTAACAATTCTCTATCGCTAGTTCTCTCTACCACCGTCGTTGTTAAAATGTTTTATTAACACCGTCCCGTTGTAAAATGTTGAAATAGAAGTCACAAAGTCTCTAAACTCCTTGCCATGTGTTGCTACTAAATTGCAGATTTTCATACAAAATAAATATTGTCCGCATACGCTGCATGAAACAGATGCTACTCAGAATCTTTTCTGTTGTTTACAATAATTTTTGTAAGGCGAAAGAAAATATTTTTACTACTCGTTTTCTACATAAATATAGAAAGTCTACAATCTAGAAATTAGAAATTCTAACATCCTTAACAATTCTCTATCGCTAGTTCTCTCTTCCACCGTCGTTGTAAAAATGTTTTATTAACACCTTCCCGTTGTAAAATGTTGAAATAGAAGTCACAAAGTCTCTAAACTCCTTGCCATGTGTTGCTACTAAATTGCAGATTTTCATACAAAATAAATATTGTCCGCATACGCTGCATGAAACAGATGCTACTCAGAATCTTTTCTGCTGTTTACAATAATTTTTGCAAGGCGAAAGAAAATATTTTGACTGCTTTAAATTACGACTACTCGTTTTCTACATAAATATAGAAAGTCTACAATCTAGAAATTAGAAATTCTTCGTCCTTAACAATTCTCTATCGCTAGTTGTCTCTACCACCGTCGTTGTTAAAATGTTTTATTAACACTAGAACTACCGAACAATAAATTCAACGATATACATAGCATTGTAATAATAATGAGACTGCATCGATTAAAACTTCATACAATTCTAAGTACGTCTAAAAATTTCTACTGAAAACATTTTTATAACTTTCAATAATTGCGAAAAAAAACTAGGGACTAGTCAGAATGACTGGTTTGGTAGTTCTAGTGTTAACACCTTCCCGTGGTAAAATGTTGAAGCAGAAGTGACAAAATCTCCGAACACCATATGCAACATAAAAATTATCCGCATGAATGGCGAGGTACTTGATAGTTTTAAATCCTTTAAATGTTTTCACTGTTTCGAATTTGGTGTATTTACAAGAGGATACGTTTTCAAGAATCACCCGGTATATGAGGTACGTCCCAATATACCTATAGCGACCTGTCCAGAAACATGTAAATTTAGAGACATTCAGTGTAAATTCGGAGTGTACGGACTCCCCTTTGGAACGTTGCTACACGGACGAACACACTCGCGTACGAGTTACACCTGTACTTGGCTAACGAACGATTCAACATGAAAATAAACCTGCCAATGTTTACATGTGGGGAAGCAGCCCATAAAAATAAAACACCCGTTCGAACAATTTTAATTTGCATAAAAATCTTAGAGAGCACAGAAACATTTATATATTATTCAATCAGTTGTAATCCCGTTCTTTAAATCATAATCGATCGTTCTAAATTATTTTATTATTTTTCAATATCTAATGCGAAAATTAGGAATTTTTTAAAATTGCTTTGAATATATATATATTTTTTTTCTAAAACGATAAACCACAAAAATTTTTGCAAGATAATTCAAGAAGAGAATTGCATTTGCAAGATAATTTATAAGAAAAAGATTCTGCAAGGTGCAAGCAGACAATGAAAAAGCGATAAAAATATGTGATAATACGGATCAACTGTGCTAATTAACCGTCTTCCCCGTAATTGTCTTGGGACAGTTCTTCGGAAACGGTTCTAACGTTATATTCTCTTCCTTATATGTAAACCGCTCCGTCCTTCAACTTCTCGACATCTGCTACGAAGGACGTTTCGTTATGTGTGCATGACCTTGAATGACCTTGCACGGGAGGACATTGAACTTGCTCGAAAAGTGACGGTCGACAAGATAAACAAATCGAGATGTCCTATTTAACAAGAACGTCTGTTGTGCCCTTCGAGAGACTCGTTGATACGCCAATCACTCTACTCGTTTGTCGAATCGAGTCATCCGGGTCATACTTTAAGCCCCTAAATCGATTCAATTTAATTACCACGAAATTTCCGCGTTTCCACGTGTTTCACCGTTAACGAAATTCCACGTTCGCCGAGCGAACAGTAACGTTTATTAAATCTAAACATTTTATTTTACAAGAAAACTTATTAAAAACAATTATTTTCTTTCAAATTCTACATAGGCAACTTAATCTTTATTAATAATATAAATGTATGTATAACACACACGCGAAAAAGAACGAAGCAAAAGATATATGATTTTAGTTTAACTCAACTTTAATTAAATAAATTTCTTCCTTGTCGCTGTCTTCGCTTTCAGAGCTTTCTTCTTCGTTTAAAGCTCTTGTATTTTCTGTACTTTTTAAAATATCTGTAATCTTGCTTTGCTGGTTCTCACAAGGTCATTGTAAATTTCTTGATATGAAACTAGACAGTTTTGCAGCTCACTTTTGAATTTTCGCCTTCTATCAGCGAAAGGGTTTGCATTCAGGAAAACCACTAGAGATTTTCAAACTTTCTTCTTGTGATTTTTTCAATGTTAAAATGTTCTGAAGTTCTGAATGTTCCGCGCTATTATTTAAAACAATTTTTCCATCGCTTTTGTTTGTATCTAAGAAAGTGACAAAAATTTAACTGCTGTATGGGGAAGTAATAATAATTTCCGGATGCATAAACGGAAATGAATTATCTAGAATGGAAATATTTTTCGCAAAGGGTTAACCCTTTGGACTCCAATGGCTCCTCTGAGGCTCGCTAAAAATTGTCAGACTATTATTCCAAACAATTTTTATATTGCAATGTTTGTATTTAAGAAGTTAGTGAAAAGTAAAGTGTTACAGACACGATTAGTAATAACAAATTTGATATGTCCGAAAGTTAATGAGCCACGTACAATAAAATTATTTTACGACAGAAAGATATCTCGAATAACGAATTAAAATTGCTTAGAGTGGAAAGGGTTAACAATAACGATATTAGTTCGCGAAAACTTCTCGTTATTCACCGCTATCGACCATACCCTCTGGTGATAATAGATGCGGACAACGAGCATTTTGACCAGTCCCTATCGCATCGTAGATCCTACGACATAATGGGGTAGGTAATATACAAAGCGGGAACCCGATTTTCACGAACGTGTGCAAACATTCTCGGTGTGTTTTTATGGCTATCATAAACGGAGGCAGGCCACAGAAAGTATTCCCGCGAACGCGCGGCCGATGGCTAAATTAAATGTACCGTTTCTTGAACTAACGTTGTCGAAATAAATCGAATTCGCCGTCGATCAAGCGCCATGGAGAAACGATTCGACGGGGATTCCATGCTCGAATAACAAATTCCGTGCTCGTTAATGCGAACGCTCGATTGTTACAGAGTAATCTCGACGATGATGTATCGGCGAAAGGGTACGGCGATGGTTAATATTAAAAAGTTTCAGCCGAGCATCGACAGTTTCGATGAATATTCGTGGCCGTCGTATCATCGAGAATGATTCGATCTTAATTACGTACTCCCCTGCGCGGCGGTTAATTACTATTTCCAACGACGATAGTTATTGGAAACTAGCGGCACACCAATTAAACCTACCGTATACTAATCGTGCGAATCTGTCGAACACCCTCGCAACCCTCGTCCACCAAGTTCCTCCATCCTCCAATTTCATCGAGCACGTATATATTGGATAGTCGGAGAATATCCAAATTCAACAACGCATTTGAGAGGCGATGACTTGATTTCAGTCTACAATTTTCATGCGGACAGTTTTGCATTTCGTCGATCATATTAAAAAGTAACATTAGCGTAAAAATTAGTGAAATTTCTGAAACAAATTCGCTGTGTTTTGCAATTCTACCATGAAAATGGCAAAAGTGCTGCACAAGCCCGGGAAAAAATTTATGGTGTTTGAGGTAAAGATGTTTTATCAAATGCAAAAGCATGTACAGTGGCTCAGAAAAGTATTCGGACGCTCTTTAAATCTAAATAACATTTTTAAGATTGGACCAAACGTCTTGACTTTTCTTGAGCAATTAGTTGCATTAATTTCATAAATGATATGCGAAATGAATTTTGTAAATTTTTTAATTAGTATGAATTACATGACGCATCTGCTAAATCTGTGATAGTTATACACGCGCAGAAAAATCCATTGAAATCGATCGACATACGCATTAGCTACATGCCATCGAAAATGGCGAAAATCGCAATTTTTGGACAGTTTCTGCTTAAACGCGTCATTCAGTTCTGAAAAACGCATATTTTAGATTTTCATTACGAGTCGAAATAAAAATGTTTTACAAAATGTCTTTTCTACTTTCCCACGTGTAATTTCCACCAATTAGAATTATTTCAAAATTATTTTTGCGTCTCACTTGGTAAGTCAATGCTTCTAGTTTCTCCACAAAAGTCAAGTCGTTTGGCTCAATTTTGGAAAAAGTTATTTAGGTTTAAAGAGTGTCCGAATACTTTCGATATTAAAGACGCATCTCGCTCTGGTCGACCAATTACTGAAAAAGCCATATGCAAGATCGGCGTATAAGCAGTCATGAGATTGCTAGGGAACTAAACATTCGCTATTCAACCGTTTTGGATCATTTGCGGAAGGCTGGATACAGAAAGAAGCTCGGTGTTCGGATGCCTCATGATTTAACAGAGAAAAATTTGATGGATCGAGTTTCCATCTGCGAATCATTGCTCAAACGTAATGAAATCACACCATTTTTGAGCTTGAGAAGTTTTGATGCATCCGCCATATTGCGCAGACTTTGCACCATCAGATTATCTCGATGGTAAAAAGTTGGATTCAAAAAAGGACAGTCAAATCACTTGGCCAAGTTTTTAGCCGATAAACCAGAAAAGTTCTATTCCGATGGGATTATGGCTCCACCCCAAAAATGTCAAAAGATCATAGGTAATAATGGCCGATATATACTTGAACGAAATTCATTTTGAATGAAAGAAAGATCTATTGAAAAAAATAACAAAATTCTCTCGATACTTTTCCGACTATTCAATATTTTACAGGTTTATGGCAACGCGGCGTAGAATACGGCAAAAGTCTCGAATAATTACGGTTCCGTCGACAGTGTTCGAGAACCGTTAATAAAACGGATAGAAGTGTATTCGTGAAATACCCAATTACCTGCTCGTAAAAAAAAGAAGATGCAGCGAAAGAATCTGAATTTGCATATACATATTGAGTGGTCTATTCGTCAACTCGACGGGAATTCCATCGGTGTCGTACCACCGACAGTTAAGTGGAACATCCGAACGTGTCTAATAACTGCCATAAATTGGCTTTTTCGGCTGACAGTATTTTTTTGCCTTTGAATAACGGCGATCACATGTTGCCGTTGGACTTACGGCTGGAATTTCTGGGATCCAGTGAAAACGTCGGAAGCTATTCGATCGTAATACAGTTTCAGCCTAAAACAGTGCTGCTTCTTCTGTCTCGTGAAAAATTTAGGATAGAACTACATTGGAAAAAATGTAGAATTTTATTTTTCCGATCGTTTTTCTTTTTTTAAACACTAAAACTACCACAGGTGTTTAAACAACCCTTTCCAGTGTTTTTATTATAGAATTATTGCAGTTACAAAATTACCTTCGTAGAAATTTTTATTTAGTCCGTATATTTTAATAAAAATCGCAGAAAATCTAAATAAATTGAATCTTGTCATTTTTATACGGCCATGTATTCTCCAATCGATTTTATAGCTCGGTAAGTTTTAGGGTTAATGCCGACGTCTGTTGTTGGTATAAATCGATCGACAGGACAACCGATTCACCGAGAAATCGATAATTCCACGTATGTCATACGATCGAATGTATTTTGTTATTAAATTGCTTACGGTCGCACGTGTCGAGCGTGTGATTCATCGGGTAACAGCACCTTAAGCGAATTCGTGGAACATTGGTTCGATATTTAATGATCGACCTAAAAACTCGACGAATTTTTAGGCGCAGAAGATTAATTGCCAACGGGCTGCTTCGGCGGCATCATTCGGTAGAATCAAATTTCTTTCTTGGGTCAGAAAAAATATCACCGTGAATCGTCAATTTTGACAAAGAAAACGAATCCCCAGTGAAAAAGAACGGTAAGGGGAACGAACAATAAAGTCAGTATGTTAAGAAAAAGTTACTACTAACAACGGTATCAATGGCAAAATTCCTATGTAGAAAATTGTTAACAATCGTTGAATGGTGGTCACCGATGTGACTTCAACTCGGAACCGGAACTCTACTCGAGACCCGAAATACGGATCATAAATGATACAATGTGTACAAACTAAATAATCGCTAGTGCAAGTTTAAAATAGCACGATGAGTCTTCGTATTTTTCTTTTTGCCAACTCACGAAAATGTTTGATCAGATCATTTATTATTTAAATAATCGTTTAAGTAACAAATTAGATAATTTTGAAGAGGATTATTTTAATAATTGTTGAAATGATAACTTTGGAAAGGATTGTTTTAACAATTGCCTAAATAGTAAATTTAAAAAGGATTATTTTAATAATTGTCTGAACGATAAATTTGAAAAGGATTATTTTAATAATTGTCTGAACGATAAATTTGAAAAGGATT
>CM052094.1:4679958-4764807 GCA_028453745.1 Agapostemon virescens
GTTTTAATAATTGCCTAAATAATAAATTTAAAAAGGATTATTTTAATAAATGCCTAAATAATAAATTAAAAAAGGATTATTTTACTAATTGTCTAAACGATAAATTTGAAAAGGATTATTTTAGTAATTGTTTAGTTAAAATAAGTTAAAATAATGATTTACATAACTATATAAATAAATGAATGGCCTTACGAATAAACAGAGATGGTCGATTAATTAGTTGCTTAAGCGAAACGCGTGAAATTAATGTTGCAGCGAAAGTGTTGAAACGTAAAAGTTTTCGATTGTTTCGTTGTCCTACAATCGCTTATTGGAATTCGAATATAGCGTTTTACGTTTTTGAAATGTCATTCTCGGAATCTCAGGTATTCAGCTCGAGACAGTAAATTCCGTTGGATATCTCTAGGCGACGAAATAAGATGTAACGACGTACGGGCGCACAAACTGCTCGTTTCAGTCGTGGTCAATAAGAAGAGTAAAAGTAATGCGTGGTTTTACATGAACACTCCCTATGAAAATGTCAGTGTGTACCGTTATAGCAATTGAAAGATAAACCGCAATCATTGGAGCAGGACTACGCAGGACTATCGCACAATTTTCATAATACGAGCTAGTCAACGTAATTACAATCTTTACAAGCAACAAGTAAAAACAAAATGCTTTGCAACGACATCGATGCACGTTGGAAACATTAACCAATCTATTCACATTTTAAACGTCCCACTCTTTTTCCCCCACCTTTTACTATTATAATATACAAAATTTGTTAATAATACCGTGTAACATTTTTTCGCCTACCTGTTCGTAACGATTACTTTGCGCGAATTATAATTATTTCTTTGCTTGAAATAAGAAAAGTAACGAAAAAGAAAAGAAAGGTAGAAAAGTTGATAGTTTCATATTCCTAACCTATAGCCTATCTCCAGCCGGCTTTCGTTGTGTACGCTACATCAGAATGCAGATCTGTCACTGCGCATACGCATTTCCGAAATTTGATTTCAAACATCGGCGGAATACACCCGCGTTTCGCGAAACAACCGCACCCTCGCGGTTCTAATTTTCAACATTTCTATTTCGTTAATGAAAAATGACGATTCGAGAAAGAGTGGTTACACCGTGTGTAAACAATGTACTTTCTCCTTATCGAGAAAAGGTTGACACAGGTGTTTCGTTACCTTTCGAGGCGCGCCAATTAAAAAGTTGTCGCATGGAACCGAATCGAACAAGGGACCGACTGTTCTCGCCGGTAGAATATCGAGAAAGGAATGAAAATAGTTTTTTCGATTACCTTGAGCGATATCTCGAGTTCTTCCTCCCGCATTCTGACCGTAACGTGATTAGCATAATATCCAGCTACAACATATCCTGCGATGTCTGCCGTTGATCATTCGTGTGAAAATCTCAGTTATTTAGCCGTGATCACCTTTCCCGATATTTCGACTCTACCACTTCACACCGCGACCGCGACATTGTCACGAATTTCGAATGAAACACACGCGGCGCGTTCTGTTCTTACTCACAGGGTTCGTTCAATGAAAAATAAGTTTTCGTCGAGAGAGGAACGCACGCACCAGACACGCGAATACGCGCCGCTAGCTGACTGAACACCTGCCGAGACTGATCGTTCAGTGACTTTCCCTAGTGATTTTTCGGAAGCTTCAAAACAGTTGCCAACCGTCGCGATTTGAGACCGAAGCAAAACGCAATACAATAGGAGGCGCGATTGCTCGCCTGATCGATCTCTCTCATTGGTCCCTTTTACGATCGCCAAAATTGATAACTGTCTACGATCGTTTTGAATCAATGTCATCGCTGATGGCGATCAGGCTACTAAAGCTCTTATTTTATTAATTCCGCATCATTCCTTTCTTCGTGTTCTCGAAAAATACGATACGAGAAACAATGGAATCGTTTATGCTCCTTTTTGGTAAATGCAAGGGAATAATATTATGTTATACCAAGGTAACAGTTTGAGATTCTAACAATTTATTAAAGCAAAATATATCATTCGAATTTTATACATGTGGAATATATTTCATAAGATATTTACAACAAACATTAAATGCAGCACATTGATTGTTAATAAATATGGAAAGTAAAAAAATATAAAAAAAAAGAGAGTACAATTATAGCGAATGAATTTCGTGAAATTCAGTCGGTAGTAGATGGTTAGAAAAATATAATTTAATTTGTAGAATAAGATACGCAATTCAAAACAGTTCGGGAAGTAAAGGATTGTGACAAGGATTGTAAAAAATTGCAAAGAAGGAAGTTAAAATTACTTTCTGTAATATCTCTGAATATACGATATATGCATATGTATACATATAAACGTATACATATTCGTATATACATGTTTATGTATGTATATGTATGTATAGGTAATTACACAATATCTAATGTTTATGCATATTGTGTATATGTATGCATACATATAAAATTATAAAGTTGTATATAATAATTGTTACATGGTATACTTATGTACGAACAGTTTCAATGACAATACTATTTCATTGACATTACAATTTTTCCCTTTCTTTTTCGTTTCACAATCTTCTTGCACAGAGGATCATGATATTTCACCTAGTTAATACGTATACAGCACTACGTCCTCTGCTTTCTATTTCGTTCAATTAAGGAGAAAAATGTCAATAAAGAAATTATCGAGCCTGTCGTATAAAAATCGCATAAACATCATATGCATTGATGAAACCTATATATAAAAGAGAGTTTAGTTATGTTCAAATAAAACTGTACAGAATATAAATATATATGCTTATATAAAAATTTATTTTTGTACAAAATCGCTTCACATACCCTACGTAAATGATTTCTGAAATCGTTCCCAACATTCGTTTTTAATATTATTTGCTAGATATAGTATAATTTTTCAAAATAATAACGTGACAAAATACTTTCAATTATCATGTGACCACAAAAAGGTAATCAAAGATTCACGAATAATTCGGTTAAAACGAAAATACTGTTCTCCATTTAACCCTTAATATCTTATGTCATGAAATCTTATTTTTTCCAGTTAGGATCAGAGAACTTAAAAAAAACAATGCATTTAAAATACCTGTTTCTAAATATTACAAAAACACAATTCGCTCTGTTTGTTTTTTTGGCAGTATAGACGTTATATATTCTTCACATCATAATATTTTCAATGTTTAGTGGTTTCCAACAAGACATTCTTTTTATGTCAACGAAGCATATGCACTTAATTAAGAAGCAAAAATAAACACAAAATCCTTTACGAATTTTTTATGTCTTTTCACAAATCAATTAGATTTGATTTTTGCATATAATAAAACAAAAAAATATATATAATAAATGTAAAGATATAAGAATGAAGATTTTTGCAGTAGAATATATGCAAATAAATATTAAACACATTGTACAAATCTCTATTAAAAAAATGCAAATAAGCTAAAGCATGTATAACATGTTTACTCTAAAAGCGTACGTGAAATTAAGGAAATTATTGTATAATTTTATACGGTTTAATTGTAAAATCAATTTCATTAAAATATAAAATATTAATAGAACACGAAAATTACCGAACTAATAAGTTAATGATAACGTTAAGTCTAATACACAAATATATAAAAATGAGAATTTAAGAATTCAAATATAAGAAATTTAAACAATAAGAGGACATGGTCTAGTGCAAAAATTAATAGTAGTACTAATGCTTTACTGCTAAATTTAAAACATATTACAATACGATGAAGTCAGAAATTAGGGCATTGCCAGTGTACATGCTTCTACCAACATTAACATTGATACCCTTGCAAACTTTCTTACTTTATCTTACACATTTACTACTTTTACTATGAACAATTATGAACGTTTCGATTAGATGCATTGCTTTTATTTAGCATGTATTTGTCCGAAACTTGTCTCAGAGTTGACATATTCAGCAAGATTGTAAAACAAATATCTCCGACAATAAAAATAAAAATACTTGTTTTAGATACATCGTATTTTCACGGATTAAACCGCTTGTCAAATTTGACTATTAAATTTATAGTGAGTACAATTGTTGGCATTTTGATGTCTTTAAAATCAGCAGCTAGTTTCGAATAATAGAAGAGGGAATGAGGCTGCAGAAGTAATTATGAATAAAGACGTAATTCGTTTCTCCGCAGACTTATAATTCAAATCTCAATAAATTACTTCTCCAGGAATATAGACATCGTTTCAAGAAGGCTGTGCATTGAAGGTATCTCGCCTACATCAAATATACGTAATATTTTTGACAATTGCATTATCTCGTCAAGATTTATATAGGTAACAAATTTCTACTTTAAAAATGTTAACTTTCACAAATATTGCCTACTATTAATATCCGGCATTTACAGATTCAAAAATGTGTTGTAAAAGAAATTCAAACACGTTGCCGCTAACTCCTTAAAAGTTGTCCAAGTACTGATCTGAATTCATGTATAATTACTTGTGAATTGACAAACTCGCTCTAAAAATTTCATGGCAGCCATCAGAACATGTAACGAAAGCAATCCGTGTAATCGCTAAAAAAATAAACGACGTCACCTTCCATTAAAAGACGACCATCGTTTAATATAAACTGTTCTCTGAAATATCACAAACATCCGTGTCCTGAATAAATTGTTAATTGTAATAATCTGCGTTCTTCTCGTTGCATGTACATATATAGAATACTTATCATGTCTTGTCAGTGTTATAGCGAAGCATACTATAACAAAAGATAGTACTTCAGTTTAATGCCTCAATACGCTGATGCTTCCTTGTACTCGGAACCTTCCATTGTAAAGAAATCTTCAAGCTTCCATTGAAGCGTTTCGAAGGTTGGCCTCTTCATTGGATCTTTATTCCAACATTCTAACATAATATCATATAATGCAGTTGGGCAACCAGGCGGACATGGCATCCTGTAACCATGCTCAACCTGATGAAGTACTTCAGCATTTGTCATACCTACAAACACAATATCAAATATTTTATTTTTTTACGAAAATGTTAATGTTATGAAAGCAACACTGTACAGTAGATTTTCGTTTATTACACTCCCAATAAAATTTCCGTTCTTTACATGAACCCCGTTCGTTGCATTTTGTTCAAGCAAACCGGAGAATATAACTTAATGGATATAGTAATTTCGTGGAGTTTTATTGTACAGGGTGTTCCAAAAAATGAATAATGAATAAAATATTAAATGATTTACCCGGGTATGGTATTCTGCCATAAGTGACCAATTCAGTAAGAAGAATACCAAACGACCACACGTCAGACTTAATACTGAATTTACTATAATTTGCAGCTTCGGGTGCAGTCCATTTAATAGGGAAGCGGGCTCCAACGCGAGCTTCATACTCGTCTTCCTTAATCAACCTAGCTAAACCGAAGTCCGCAATCTTCACGACATTCAATTCTGCAACTAAAACGTTACGGGCAGCCAAATCTCTGTGAATGTAATTCTGCGACTCAAGATACGCCATACCCGCTGCAATTTGTGCAGCCATATCGATCAGTCGTTGTAAACTCAATGTTTTACCCTTTCCTATATATAGAAACATTTACAACATATAATATCAAATAATCAAATTCTACCTTCAACACATATGTTTGAATTACCTTGCAAAAATTCTAGCAAACTACCATTCCTCATCAATTCAGTAACAATATAAATAGGCTCTTCCGAAGTGCATACAGCATAGAGTTGAATTAATTTCGCGTGACGAAGTTTCTTCATGATTTGTGCTTCCGCCAAAAAGTCTTTAGGATCCATGGTTCCGGACTTGAGCGTTTTTATTGCTACTGCGGTGGTACCGTTCCATAATCCTTCCCATACCTCTCCGAATTGGCCTTGTCCCAATTTTCTCATGAAATTCAGAGATGATCGATCGATCTCCCATTGATCCCGTGTACGATGGCTCAGACCCTCAGTAACAGGTTTCTCAACCTATCAACAAAATCAAGTACGGGCCAGTCAATGGTTGCTGAATTCAAATGTCTTTCTTAATGAAATGGTGTTACTATAGAACAGATGCTTTTTTACAATTTGCACACTAATGAACAAGATGTAAAAAATTTAAGTGTATATCAACCAAATTTCTAATGGTCCTTGAGAAAAGTTTGAGCGTTCACTTCAATTTCTGTTAATACAAACCTAATAAGAAGCCCTTTAAAGATGTTGATTAGGCTGCATAACTGCTTGTTAAGTTTGTGAGGCGCTCATTATAAGAATTAACAGACAGCGAGTAAAGATAGTTTGCTAAATTAAAATATCTAATCTAGTGATTATACAATAAAAAATTAAACTAAACAGAATCAGTGGCTATACGGCAGGATGCAAGTGATCATAAGCGAGTGTTAAATTATTTAATTTCATGCCATTTGACATTCACATGGTCTTTATAAAGAAAAATGTTTGAATAATATGTGGTCACTAGCATGTATGGAGTGTAATCTCAGAGTTGTGTGGTAAATGGAGCTTTATTTTTTTGTTTTATGTACAACAATGCTTTTAGAAAGTCGCTAATACTTATGTTTTTATAGACGAGAATGTAAAGTCATTACATATAATTTCAGGAACTTAGTAATTGAACACTTATATGCAATACAAGACATAAATTCATATACTAACGATTGCTTCCGTTGTGTTGTATATACATTATCAAGAAGAATGTAGCACCATACGTCAACTACCTTGACAACATAAAATGCTCTCAATGCCTTAAAGTCACAACATTTTAGAAAAGTAGAAAGCGTTTATGAAATAGAAAAGGGTAAAAATTTGTAAAATTTAAGAAAAATCTCAGTCATTGGGAGCATTCGAAAATTAAATTTGACATACAGAAAATGCTTTCTTATTTGTATCATAAAATTTTCTTGTGCAATGGCTTGATAAAAGTCTTTCAGAAAATATATAAAGTTCGTTAGATGAGAAGAAAATCTGTTTTCAAATTCTTTTATGCGTGTACAGACACAAGAAAGAATTCTAAAAACACACACATTTAGAAACCGATTTATGAATTTAGATTTCATATAAAGGATGTTTCGTGTATCTGTACAAAATATATTATTTGTTATATATAATGTAATATAATATAACATTTTCCCTTTTCATTTTGGATCTTTGTCTTTTGTGCACTCCTTAATGAAAGACATTGTAGATGATTCAGCATGATAATTGTGACTATATATTTGAAACATCCTGTATATCAAAGAGATTTCAAGCACACAAATGACAATAAATTGTCCATTATATTCCACATTTAAAAATCCAGAAGTCATCATCCTCACAGTCATAACTAATTTTGGTTAGTGTATATCAAAGGAGCACATACAAACCAAATGTACAAAAATTTTTGTTTATTCTTAGATGTGTGCTTTCAATCCCATTTCTTCTAAGAAGAAGCTATAAAGTTCAGCAAGATTAAGATTATAAAAACAAGTGAATTATTCTAAATGAGACATGACGATCTAATGTCTTTGAAACATGAATCCATAGAGGACGGGCTTGTGCTGAATGTACAGGCCAAAGACATTATGTATAAGCATTTATGTTGAAATGAAAAATTAACATGTTATGTCATATTGGGACATTCAATTTACCAAGAAAATCCAGCGGGAAGTAGGGTAAGCAATAACAGAGAAACAAACAAAGTCTATTCAGAGATCAAACTTTGCAAGATTATTCATCAAACTAAAAGCTGCTTTCACACCTTAATATTTTACAAAAATAAATTGTAGTAATAAATCAATTGTATATATATATATATATTGTATGTATATATATATATATGATTTTTTTTCAACAGATGTTCCCTTTAAAGCCAATTAGGAGTATAGGAATAAATCATTATTCTTCCTTACACGTAATATTGTATACAATAATTAAAAAAACCATCCTATATCCTAAAATATGACTTTGTCCAATATGCATTGCTCTTAAGTATTTTTCAAATAATTTTCTCAGCATTATATTGATCATTATTATATTAGCTAGACCATATGTGATTTCTCTTGAGCAAAGTCCAACTGGAGTTTAGACAGTGCTATAAATATGTAATACATACATATGTGTGCGTGTGTTATATCCACACGTATATTGCATGTATCCATACATGTTTCAGTGTAACGTAACAGTTAATTACAAATATTTATATTATTTCATTTATTTTATGTACAAAATTAACCATATTGTATGCTTGTGTACAATATAAAGATCAATAGTATCATGCACTCATGTTCTTACTTTCACTTTTAGCATCTTATTATATTCAGCTTACATTCAACATCAAGAGATTTCTGCAAGACTATTATATACCAGAATAGAAAATTCAAATAAATTAATAAAATTTTATCAAAAGAAATTGGAGAAACCCCTTGATAACATTGCTCAACAAATGTAACTTTTTCTCAACTTCTAACTCCACATGTGGTTTTTTGAAAAGTCAATTTTTTCGAAACTATACAAGAAAGAAAAAAAAAGTTTAGATCTGTGTTGTTTTGTAAGAAATGTTTACTGCAAATTAAAAATCAAAATATATGTTGAACAATGTAATTATCTTTAGTAAAATATTGAATAATAATTAAGCAGTACATCATATTTCTTAGTATAATAGTGATATATTATTAAAAACCACTTTCATACATGCAGCAAGCTGTCTAAACTCCATTTATATGATATAGGATCATTAAAAATGTTAATTCAATTAAAAAATCTGTCTTACCTGCACACATGGCTTGCAGAGATTTACACAAAGTCCATCAGCATCTTTACTGTAATGTTCAACAAGGTCCTGAAGATTTCTGAATGTAGTTCTTCTAGCAATGAAGAAACCACCTTCATCCAATTGCCTAATGCGATAGTGTTTAACAGTGTCACCATCGCGTACTAGAAAAATGTTAAAATATTAAAATAATTAAATTACATTGATCTAAAGAACATACTAACTTCTATACTCATAATAAAAAAACTAGACTTTTTACACAGAATAAAGTTACTTTGAGCATAATTAATTTACCTGAAAGAGAATAATCATTGTGTCGACTTTCAGAATCTCTAATCAAAAATGCACCATGTTCATTTTCAGGTAGCAATAATTTTTTCTCAGCTTCAATTCGTTTGATCTTTCTAAAGTACCATCTATAAAATGATAATAGAAATAGACATATGTACATTTAATAATTAAATAATGATGAGAATTAAATATAGACATTATTTAAAATAAAAATTCATAATTATTCAAATTTTGTAATATATTGCACTCTCATAAATAATTCATTATTTTAACATACTATAAACAAGAATTTTACCATGGGTCATTAAAAAGTAATTATGAACTTTTATTTATAGTTGTACAGGAAGAAGTAAAAGGAAGTATTGCTTATCTAAACCGACTGATAGCCAGAGGTGCTCAACTTGAGTTAATAAGACTTGAGATTTAATGCAGTCACTGTTAGTGAAAGCAAGGTCACATTGACTACCAGACTACATAGAGAGAAAATTCATTAGGTGAAAATGTAACAAAGAAAATTGAGCAGTTTGGTGGAGATAATGAATAATCAAATTTTATCAATAATAATACTGTGATGGCATGCAATCCATAAAGTGTCATGAAACATTTATCATTTGAATGTATAACTGTAAACTCATATGTGACTTTCATTCTAATGGAACCACATCAATATATCAATCTTTTGCTTCCTTTTACTGCAATACAAATATATTGTCCTCATGAAGTATTATGTTATATCAAATTAGAATATTAGAATTAAAATATTTCTGTAAAATATTATATTTTTTTAATCTATCACCATTCTGTATTGTATTCAACAGTCTACAATAAAAATAAATATTTGATGGATAAAAAAGTGGTTGTTTAACTTACGGTTCTGCTTCGATTGACTTTAATTTTGCAACATAATTGCTAGGGATATAGCCTTCCTGTCGAGTCCTTTTACTCCTGGCTAGCCACCAATCTCCTTGAGTATCATTTAGAATCTCTAGGTGTTCACCTTTTCTAAAACTTAAATCTTCATCTGTGCGTGCATCGTAGTCGTACAGAGCAACAAAAATTTTTGCAGTTGGCACATCCGCATCTGGAATTTGTGGCATAGGCCTGATAGGATCCGGAGGAGGCGTTGGTACTGGACTAGCTTGAGACGCAACTGCCTCTATGTTAGGATTGCCTATTCTATCAGGCTTCTCTTTTTCGGTATCTGTTGGGCTGCTGAAACAATTACCCATGGTTTTTGAAATCTTACTTCAAACTCCACTGTAGAAATCAGCTGTCACTCTGTCATGAAATCTAGAGATTCTCGATTATATCCTCGATATTTTCTCACGTTTGATCCTTCTGCATGGATGTCAGGGTACAGTGGTAACAACGTGAAATTCTCAAAACGCACATGTCTTGATATTTTTTTGTATAGTTCTACATCGTCCGCGCACTCCTACGAGTTCGTTTATATCGGGCGCAGCGTGACCGTACAATGAACACACGAAATGCCCTTTGGCTTTCAAGACCTTTCGTATTAAAAATCACTATGGTTAATCGTGTAAATGTCTTTTTAAAATGCGACAATTATTCATAAAATTTCTATCTTTCTTCTCGAGAGCTTCTCAGCTTCTTCTCTTCTTCCTAGGAAACTTGCGACTATTTCGTCGATATCTGGTGTACAATAAATATCGAACACTTGAAATTAATTAGCGAGCTCACTGAAAATACGCGCAGTGTAAGTGCGAGGCATTCATCCGGATGGTCACTCTTTCACTATAGTGACACTTTCTATCGCCCTATCGGTGTACAACAAGCCGAGATACAAAAACAGAGGTATGCTCGATCAGTGTATGCATTTTCGTCGAGTTCGCGCTAATCCCAGCTTAACGGAATAATATGGCTTTTTTGGAATGTCAGGTTAGGTACACCATATCAATTTTCTCACTAAATAGTAATATCTATCGTTACCTATTACTGCGATTTAGGACAACGTTTAACAGAACGCTTGTATGGATGTTTTTTCAATATTTCCCATTGATCCTGATTGGCATAATAATTTTTTTTTTTACGGATAAAATGGCAATAATAAAAGCGACAATTAAAAATGAACTTTGTTTATTTTAAATAAATATTTGGCAACAGAGTTAAAATCTCGAGTATATCGAATTACTACATACTGTCCCAGTCTGTGCCTCTATGATTGATCACACTTTGTTAAGGTAAATGACAAATCGCTTGAATTGATATAGATGTTAATTTAAACACTTCCGCTGGAATGACGTGTTTGAATCATTTCTGCAAGATTCATTTATGCGTGCGTACTACGTGCGAGCATACCCTATTTTTTTTTCTATCGGGTCGCGAACGAAACAGCGTGGGTGCGTCTTCCCTGAATGTAGTTCGAAAAGGGGTGATAACAGTTAACGGATGATGTTAAACACAGACACGCGAGATAACATCTAGACATTAATCTGAAGCGAACCGCTCCGATTAGTAGTTTCTTATGCGCACGATAAAAGGGTAATGACTATCGATCGAATCATAACGAACCGAACGAACAGGTCGCGTAAAAATTCGGCGAAAACACTATAAAGAAAATCCGAGCCAAAGAAAAAGAACAGTTCTATGTAACTAAAATATTGCCCGCTCGATTTAAACTTGTTTCACGGACCGGTGCATCACAATATTCCCGAGCGACATAAATTCTCTTACACCAGAAGATCATCTTTTTTTTTTCCTCTTCCCTTATGGTCAATAGTTTAACACTGACGTCGTACTATAACACGACTCTCTCGGAGCACAACAACGAACAGCCGTTGTACACAATGTGGATAACATAATTGAAAGTAGCGACGATGTCGCCATTGCATTTAATCGAATCCGTCAAAATTCAGATTCTCACATGTGCGACACTGTTAGATCGCGATACGGGGTATACACGAACGATTCACCATCGAAACGTACGATTGCGAGACGAATCTGTTCCACACAATACTTCAAGACACCTCCACGATCGCTTTATTCGTCTTTAGAAACGAACGCGAAAGACGAACAGACTTTTCACGAGAAACCGACGGAGAGGTGAAAACACCCATGGTGAAGGTAGCCAGCGGAATGCAGCTTTCGGACGAGTTCGGCTGTGAACACGAACACGGCCGAACCTTTACCATCCCTAAGCCAAGTCGACTACTTCTTAGAATAATCTCGTCCGATTTGCCAAATGTATACCGATACTATCACAATATTTATTTCTTAGGTTACAACCACCGGGAAGATTACCGAATAGTTATCTTATCGACAACTGAACTGCCAACTATTGTATTCGTGTGTTCAAACTTTAATCGAAAAGTTTATGACAGAATTTCTTATTACGGAAATTATAGATAACTAGAAGGTACAAAAAAACATAAAAACATTAAGATCTTTTACTTTGACGTATATGGAAAATCAAAGTTACGCAATTCTGACATTGCTATTCATTTTACCCCTTCATCCTTTACAATTTTTCTAGAATACAATGTTCGAGAAAGATCAACATACATATATTCTATAAAAATTAAATTGAAAGATTTATCGTAACGCCTTGGCGATTTATTATCAAAGATGTATCATCGTCAGACCAAATAGTGATTACGTTTTTTAATGTTATGTTTGAAGATTTGATGAAATATTTATACACCTAATATATATTATATGTTTTAAATTGTCGGTAATTGTTCGACACAAAATTATTAACAATTCGACCAATGATTATCTATGGTATCAATAGATTTTATTTATTACCTTAGAAATTTATGGAAGAAATTCCGTATCGTTGTTCTAAAAGATGACTTTGAGTTCATTTTCTTAAAAAATTTATCTTAAACATTCGCGTGTTAACGAAATTATAGCACGTGTCAGACTTTCTTTATTTTTTGTTGAAAATTACATGGTCACTTTGATGGTACGACTGCAACCGCCAATATTTGTGAAAGTACTGATTATTTGCTTCGAATTATCTGCCTTAAAAGTGTTCCTGTATATGTGTTCACGTAAAAAGTACATCGTGCATTTGTGTATGTATAAAATCTCATTTATTGTATTATCAGATTTCCTCATTTATCCTCTTATCTTATAAGGTGGAGTACGGGACGAAAGGAGGGAAGAGGGAGTGGGCAGAAAAAGAGATATAGTATACAGTATTATGTATTTAAACAGTATGTAATATATATCATACAATATTTTGGCAAATTGAAAATTTTAATTAAGTATGATGCAAAAACAATTCTCCATAACATGTTGGAGTCAAAATTCCTGGAGTTAGTCGACAGTGTACCTATGATCTTTTGTAGTTTTGCGAATAGAAATGCTGCGCCCTTTACAATTCCCTTCCAAGAAGGATAATATAAAAGTAACAAAGAAACGGTAGAATTCTTTGGACTTCGACGGTGTGTTCAGTAAGCCTGGACCCTCCGTATAGAAGTACCATAACACCGGGAATTTTCGAAATTTTTAAATGCATTCCTCTGACAGATACAGGTAGAAAACTTTTGTTATGGTCGTTTCAGTTTCCTTGTTACGCAAGATTTACTTAGCGACTGTATCCTCACTGGTATCTGTGTCAGGTACTTCTAAAATTTTTGGACCATAGAGAAGGACATACGCGCAATGCCAATCACCTCCACCACTAAGCTTTAGTATATCTTCATTCGCTACAGCACTAACATTCTCGTCATCACATTTGAACCAACTATCTTCCGATTGTCGAATCCAAGCTACATAATGACCACTACTACTTGATCGTCCTCCGTGCGTTAAAACTGCTTGTAATGTATAGAAACCGCTGTTATTTGATCCTAAATCTGTAATTATAATAGTGTAATGATAATATGGAAGTAAAACAATTAATAGACACTGAATGTTATGCATTTATAACAAATACAGTTTGTTTAATTTGAAACGGTAAAAGCTATAACAAAATTTATAAATACTGTTGCATTATTTTTAATCTATTAAACACATTAAGAAAGATAATCAATTTTTATCTTACTCAAATTTGTTGTAATTTAGATAGAAAACTCTTATGTCATATAAAGATACGCCATCTAGATATTGTACACAATTTTAATATAAATTTCTCACCATTTGAAAACCAAAATGATTCCTGTTTCATTGGCTTTTTCTCAATTTCTGTGTCGGGTTTGTCTTTCCCCTGTCGCGATTTTTCTAGTAAACGGTCTTCGTACTCTTTAAATTTCTCGCGCATAGGTGTGAGCTTACTTTGAAGTTCGTTGCTGCACAATTCATAGGCATCGAATTCAAGAGGAAATTTAACATCCTTGAGAATTTTTGCATTAATTGCTTCCTTCTCTTTATAATAAAAACGTACAAATTGGATAGTTAAATATGCTGGCAGTCTACTAATTTTTGACTACAAAATAAATTACCATATATGTTAAACATGAGACATTGTTCCAAATATGACCTTTTTTTTCACATTGTACATGATTCGTTTACCGTTTTCGTATATATAGCATCTCTTCCTAGCGATGAGGACATCTTTGTGATTTGTTCTTGCATTTTATTCCTAAGTCCAGAATGCATATACCTGACTTCGGTTGATATGAAACAATTTAGTTGTAAAAATTCCTCTTTTCCTTTAGTAGGTGGCTCATCTTCAGACTCCACACACTTTAATTCCGTATCGAATGTCCCTCCAAAATATTGTTCAATCAGTGATCGGGGCTTACAACTTTGACCCTCATCTTCTGGAGGTGTAGAATTATCCTGCAACCATTTTATCTTTAGCAAAAAGTGATTTACTCAAAAAACAAAAATTGAAATACATTTTTTGAAATACTTATGCAGAACTTTTTTTTATCATTGAACATATTGCATGGATGCACATTGGGCAAGCAGACAAGCACTGAACTCAATGTATTCACTAGCATTTTATCTGGTATTTGAGTATGTAATTTAAGTACCCAAACTTAAATCTGAATATTGGTACTTATTAAAATGGATTCTTTTATAATAACCTTTGCTGGTAATTGCTGTTGCAACATTTTAATAAGCTCTGTCCAACATTCACTGGCATCCTGTTGTTGAAATTCTCCATGGTCAGATTTTTCAGCAAATCTTGGAAACCTTATGTGCATTAGTTCCACAAGAAAAAGAGGTGTGTGATATACTCCTTTGTCCATACGTTCATACAGATTTTTCAAAGCAGCCGTTATATTATGTGCATAGCTTTTGGTGGGAGTAAGTCCTCCTGAATAATTACTTAAAGCATCTCGCAGCTCAGGGACAGTTTTCAGGCACTGTATAGTTGCATTAAGATAACAAGTATTTCCTAGATTCTTTAAACCAGCAGGTAATCCTAAAACTGATGCTATTTCAGACTCATTCATGTCTTCAACAAATACTGGTTTCTCTGTGGGTTCTGAGGGTACATCTTCCTCTTTAGAACCCATCATTAACACAGTAATGCCCTATAATAAAGTGGAAACATAGAAAATCATACAAAATCACATTTTGGATTTTTAATTTTTGTTATTTACGAACTACATTATTATCAATGAAAATAATAATATAAATAATTTGTATTACACTCTTACATCTTTTATTTTGATGTTACCCCAGTCATCGTCTTTCAATGTTAAACCTTTTAACATGACTTTTTGTCTTTCTGGCTGCACTCCTGTGAGTGCAAACAGTTGTGCTTTGAATAGCATGGGCTCTTCGTCCGTGTTCACTTCCACCTCGGGAAAAAGTTCCTTCCCCCATTTTACTTTAACTAGAAAAGAAACGTTTTAAAGATCGCTTACTAAATATCATGCGGTAAAAAGCGTTGCAAAAAATGTTAGGTTAGATGTGTGTAAATTTGAAGTTTCACAATATGTACCTGTGTACTGAGGCATGTTTCTTAAAATTTTTTCAACGTGTTTACTTTGTGAAAAGCGATACTAATTGGTGAATTGAATTTTTACAATATTTGTCCACTATGCTACAAACTTGAGTAAAATGCACCGTCAGGCATTCGCGTATATATGTACATGCACAGACGTATTATATCTGCAGGGTTATTCACTACTCGGAAACCGCGCGCGCGAGAACAAATCTCACAGCAACAGTGCACATGTACAAACACTACCCTACATTTATGCAACTACGCGTAGCAAATGCTACACACACGTTGGGATATCGAGACCTCTCAAATTTTTCAGTTCTTAGTGATACGATTTATTATCAAATTTTTGTGTCATATTATTTGGGATAAAATTGGTTGAACATTTTTCGTTTATTTTGACGAATTGAAATGTTGTTTCATTAATACTATCTTCATGAAACCATTTACGAAATCTTACAAAAAATTTTTGCTATATACATAAAATTTATTTCATTGTAATTCAGAACAATAAATAAAAAAGATGATAAAACATTATATTATTAATCACATAGTGTATGCATGAATCAATCTTTTATTAAGTTTTATATAGGGTAATAACATATTTGATTAAATAGATATACTATTCGCGCAATTTCCTATAAATTAGGACCAGCCTAAAAATTATTAGTGTCAAACTATCACATTGTTATAATCGTGACTTTCAATCACGATTTCTAATCTCACTTTTTTACTATAATGTCTGTGTAATGACTATAACAATACTCTTACGTTACATCAATTCATGTATTGTGTTAGCTGCAGAGTATTGTACTTAAAATCAACATGTAGTAATCTCATTATGCAGGTTTCCAAGATTTACATTCTGCCCCCAAAAAATGTTTTCAGTTTCATCTAACAGTATAATGAGATGGCAAGTCCTTATTGAAACTAAGCCCAAACTCGTAGAGTCGAATCCCAGCTTCCAGTTGAGAGAGCAGTTCCATCCGGAGAAACCCGTAAACATGATACTCGGTTTTCATGTCCATACAAAAATGCAATCCGTTGGCATTTTAGAGTATCCCATATATTTACAGTATAATCACTGTAACCAGCGAAAAGCAGGCGTCCGCTAACACTTAAATCAACAGCGTTTGCTCCAAATATTATACTTTCTTTTGCGTAAACGGCTATTTCTCTATCGGCGCGTAAATCGAAAAGACGACAGGTTGCATCGTCGGAACCTGTTGCAACTGCATCTCCACCGGGATGAAATTTTACCTAAACTCCACAAGAAAATTTATTCCTACTATCGTTAACTTAATCTTACTCAGTAATGTATACGAGGTGCTCGTGTAATCGATATTTTAGGAGATGATTCTATAAATCAAGATAAAACGATAATTACTTTACTTTATCGTACAACAGAATTTGAACAGAAAATCATCCCCGAAAATATACAGGGTGTCCCATTAATTCTGTTACAAGACAATATCTCAGTTATTGTTAAATGTAGCAGAAATATTTTCTTTGTAACAGAGCTAATGGAACACCCTGTATAATAAATATATTACTAACACCCTGTATATCAACGAACAATATATAGAATAAACATACAGAGTTAACATCAGACTGATGTCCTTCAAAACTTTGAACACATTGACCAGTGCGCATATCCCATATCAGAACCATTTTATCACAACTACCAGAAACAAATGTGTTACCGGTTTCACTTGGCGCTAAATCGATAGACATAACATCGCTGGAATGTCTGAGAAAGCTTTGTAACAGTTGTCCACTCTCTACGTCCCATAAAGCGCACGTGCTATCTCCGCTACCAGTTAAAATTTGTTGATCGCTATTGGGAAACACGCAACAAGACATATAAGATGTGTGTGTGGCAACGGTTTTTTTACGCGTTGATACATCATCTTCTTGGCTCAGAGGATATACAGTAACTTTATTATCTAGTCCTCTGCAAAAAAGAAATATAACATTCAATTGATCATTGTCAAATACAGAAGATAAAATTTTTGCCAAAATCAATTGATCACTATAGGTCATTAAGGAAAAATTAAACTATAGTGTCTATAAGGTAACTGTTTTGCAGGGATACTATGCTGATCTTCTATAGCAAAATGTCTTATGTGAGGAAAGACCTACACGTCGCTCTTATACCGTCAAACAATGACCTTGAGTGGCCAGTTGTTTTGACATTGACTTTAATCTTAAACATGCTTAATACCCGCATGCAACTAGAGCACCACTTGGAGCATAAGCGCAAGCCATAACCCAAATTGTTGGCATGGTAAGGGCATGTTCTTTGTTTGTTGTAAAGGCGTCCCAAATTATCATTTTGCCATCCTGGAATATTTACTGTGTAAAGAAATATCTAATGGGACATGTAAACAATTAAACTGCCTACTTACCTGTGAAGAAGAGACGATATGTCGTTTATCAGGTGACCAATCAGAACAGAGGACTTTAGCTTGGTGACCCTTTAAAACACGACGTGGTTTCACATTGGTACAATTGATTGCTTCAAGCCTATCCGCAACACTGGCAACTAGAACAATAATATAAATTAAGTCTCAGTTTCAACTCTAAATATATAGTAAACCCTTCTATAATGTGATTAATTTGTACTGTGTTATAAAAAAAATCAGAATTAGTATAAAACAGATCAAATCAACTCTTTCATTGTGAATGCTAGATATATACAGCATTTGTATGAAGATATGTGTATGCAAGAGAAGGATATATATGGTATATTTACACTTTTGGTGTAAGAACCTGTTCACTAGTGATGTTCTGGTAGAACAAACTGCTATAGCAAAAGAATTAAATTCAATTTGATATAAATGAAATCACAATTATAAAAAGTAATATAAATTAAATTATAGGAGGGTTCACTACATATTACAAAGGACATATTTCTTAAGCAAAGCTAGTATAACAATTACGAGTAATATCATTTAATTTTTGTCGTTCTTCCTCCAACCGTATTTTTAAACTTTCAGCCTCTTTCACTAGTTTTTCTATAAGTTCAGATTCAGTGGCAGCATCCATAATTTTAAGTTTATAACGCTATGTACTCCTTAGTAAAAGATAAGTAGTTTCAATGTACACAGTGCCATTCGAATGTGTCTTTGTTTACAAATCAGCCTTCATTTTCCTGTAACTTGTATTATTTAATCAAAACAAATTCCAGTTTCTGTTGTATAAATTGTAAACAATGAATTACCAGTCTTGTCACCTGCCACTTTCGAGTAAGAAATACGGTCGAATTAGAAGTATCGAGGACACAGCGAACGTTTTTCTGCATGGACAAGTTTTTAAATCTTTTTTCAATTCTTTCTTGCTGATTACTCATTTGTTTTTACTCAAAATCGTCGTTGGTATCTCTTTAAAACACGGTCGACAGCAATAATCAATACGATACGACAACAACAAACTTTAGCGCCGGTGCAATGACGCTTCCATATTTGGCTAACTTAACCTGACCATTTGACACTTTCTACAAATCCATAATATTGTTTATTTTTCTAAATGTTCATTTCTTTTTCATGCAAAAAATGCTTCATCGTTAATAATAGATACAAATTAAAACGATTTATTATTATTATTAAACTGTTACTACACTGGTTATAATATTGACCTTATTAAGTCCGAATATTTTCACGTACAATGATGAACATTCTACGTTTCTTACAGCTAATACAAAACCATCCAGTAATAATATTTTTGTAACATGTTACAAAAATAATGAATAGACGGCGAATTTTATACATTTATGACAAAAATGAATAAGTACTATTTAAAATTAGAGAAGGCATTAAAAGAATTGAAAAATACGAATATAAATTATTTTCAACATACTAAAATTATTAAAGACAAAAAAAATCTTTCATCTGGTTCTTGTTTTTTACAATCAATGCACATCTTTATTTTACATAAAGATCCATAAACTGCAAACTATAAAATAAGAAAGAAAAAGTTTCGTGTATACTTAAAAATATTTATAATAAATATTTTCATCGATACTTAAAAAACAATTTCATGTTTAGTCTCCTCTATTATATTACTGTAAAAACGCATATTTTAAACTGTATAATTCATATTTTATATATCAATATATTTTTATAATTTATATATCAAAAGATCTGTGTCTCAATTGTTATTTTAAAACAACGAAAACTCTACTGTATATATATCTACTCTTTCAGTTAATGGTTGTTGACATTTGCTATAGAAGTGTTAATTTAGAAATAATTATTTCATACAAGTGTATGTTTAAGTTCAGTAATATTAAACAATAATTTTACAGTCGTTGTACAGTAATACACAGTTTGAATTCAAGTTTCGCGCTCGTTTCTTAAACTGGGAGTGTGTCACTGCGTATAACCTCGTATCCAAAATTTAATACGTTAAAACTGTATATTAAACATTCTTTAGTCGAGTGTATTCCATTATAAAAGTTTATTTTACATATAAATTACACCGAACTTTGTGCACTAACTATTTGGATAAGTATACTCTAGTTTATGGATTAATGCATGCATCTGGATTCGAGGTTACAGCGTAAGTCGATGGATATCGACTTCCTGCCGGTGTGGATGTCAGAGTGGGGTTGAACGGGACGTTCTTCTGCTCGGCCCTGTCTTGACCGTTCTTCGTTTCTGAATTTGTGGTCCGATTGACGGGCTTTCGACACACCAAAATGGCTCAACTCTCCTTACGTTTGGCTTCGGCGATAGCAAGGCAATTGCCGAACGCTACGATTCAGGTAATTTTTTTCTTTTTAATCATTTTTAAACCAATTCGTTAACGAAAAAGTTACTTCATCGAACACGCCGACATTTTCCTTGGGACAACTTGTTCGAACTCGTGAACCCGTTTTGTTAAAACATATTTTCGTAATGTGAAACTTCTTTTCATTAATTAAGAAGGATTTTTGCCTTACTTCGTTGACAGGTGTTTTATTACTTTTGTCAAAAACACTTTGCTTGCGGTCTATTACATAAACAGAAAGATACCAAGTTATGTAATAAGCATTTGAACTGTATTACATCTAGGATGTAACAATGATAAATTAAATTCCTTTTTATAGGTAAAATGGCCTGCTGCCAGCATTGCTTCCTGCAAATACCATGTATCCTGCAGTCGTCGGTCTGCAGAAATCTCTTCTATTCTGGAAGAACGTATACTTGGTACATCTCCTAAGGTACTTTGTAGATTCTGTCATTGATTGAAAACACATTAAATCATGTAGATTTACATTATTAATTGATTTGAAAAAATTGTTATGTAATATTTGGTGACATCTTAGTACTTTACATATGCACTATTTCTATTTAGTTTATTAATTTTATATATTTTTTTAATGAAACTATAGACCAATCTTGAAGAAACCGGTAGGGTACTGAGCATTGGTGATGGTATTGCTCGTGTCTATGGTTTGAAGAATATTCAAGCCGACGAGATGGTAGAATTTAGTTCAGGGTTAAAGGGTATGGCTCTGAACTTGGAACCCGATAATGTTGGTGTTGTCGTATTTGGTAATGACAGGCATATTAAGGAAGGAGACATTGTTAAACGTACTGGAGCCATTGTGGATGTGCCAGTCGGTGAAGAACTGTTGGGACGTGTTGTAGATGCATTAGGTAATCCTATTGATGGTAAAGGACCTCTTAACAGCAAACTGAGATTCCGTATTGGTACCAAGGCACCCGGTATCATTCCTAGGTATTTACATTTTTTTTAACATAATTGATAGTATTTGCTGTGAGACTTACCTCTTTCGCAGTCCGTGATTCTGACACAAGAGTTGCAATAAATAAATTGTGAATCTTTTTGCAAACTAAAAAATGTCCAAGTCAATTGTAAGAAATTAGAGTTAAACAGAAATTTATTTTTACTTTTAATTGTTTTGAAATATTGAAAATAATGTAACAATGGCTTCAAATTCTTCTAATTTAAGTTAACATTTCAGCTGTATGTCTGTCTTTTTAATTTTGTATTTGATCTGTTAGTTACTATTATAAATGCATAAAATCCACAGTCTAATAATGAATAATAAAAGAATTTAATATAGATCCAATATATTTTAGAACATTTTTACCTTGCTGCATTTCATCTAAGTTTTGTAAGTAATTATTAAACTACGATTTTTATGGATTTATGACAAAAGTAACTGCAATTTTAAATAGTAGAGATATTAAAAGAATCTACAATTATTAGCACATTATTTTTGTTCTATAGTTATATCCTTAGCAGTAGTAGCCCTAGTAAATATAAAATGTAAATTTGCATCAATGACTATGAAAGAGGTAAATAATTTCTTTTTATTATATGTATCTTACTATATATATTTTTAAAGGGTGTCTGTAAGGGAACCTATGCAAACTGGAATCAAAGCAGTAGATTCCTTAGTACCCATTGGTCGTGGTCAACGTGAGTTGATCATTGGTGACAGACAGACTGGAAAAACTGCCCTTGCCATTGATACTATCATTAACCAGAAAAGATTCAACGACGCTGGAGAAGAAAAGAAGAAATTATACTGTATCTATGTTGCCATTGGTCAGAAGAGATCTACTGTTGCCCAAATTGTAAAACGATTGACGGACAGTGGAGCCATCAATTACACCATCATTGTTTCTGCAACTGCCTCTGATGCTGCACCTCTGCAGTACTTGGCTCCATACTCTGGTTGTGCTATGGGAGAATTCTTTAGGTACTCTCAATTTATATAAAATTCTTTAGAATAGATATGGAAGGTATTTCTTTCTTCTGCAGAGATAATGGTAAACACGCTTTGATCATCTACGACGACTTGTCCAAGCAAGCTGTGGCCTATCGACAAATGTCTCTCTTGTTGAGACGACCACCAGGTCGTGAGGCCTATCCTGGTGATGTATTCTATCTCCACTCCCGTCTTCTTGAACGTGCGGCTAAAATGAATGAAACTTTGGGAGGTGGTTCATTAACTGCCCTGCCTGTCATCGAAACCCAAGCCGGTGATGTGTCCGCTTATATTCCCACAAACGTCATTTCGATCACAGATGGCCAGATTTTCTTGGAAACAGAGTTGTTCTACAAAGGTATTCGTCCCGCCATTAACGTAGGTTTGTCAGTATCCCGTGTCGGATCTGCTGCCCAAACCAAAGCCATGAAGCAGGTAATTTTCTACTTACGTAATTAAAATTATGTGATTTTCTCTCTTATTAATTACATTTTGTATATTAGGTTGCCGGTTCCATGAAACTGGAATTGGCTCAATACCGTGAAGTAGCAGCATTCGCACAATTCGGTTCTGATTTAGATGCTGCAACCCAACAATTATTGAACCGTGGAGTTAGATTGACCGAGCTCTTGAAACAAGGACAATATGGTAAGATTCTCTATTGTATGAGTTACTTGGTAAAAGCCCTTTCGTACGAGAATACGAGTCTCATTTGTATTTGTTTTGATCATTTTTTCATATACAGGATGATACAAAAATGTTGTACTTTCTTGAAACGGCAAATTCCTGATGTCATTTCATGTAATTTTTTCCTTTGTGAAAATATTATCCGTGACTTTGTTTTCTAGTTTTTAACGAGAAATGCGAACCAATTAGAATCAGACTATTCTAATTGTGCTGTGATTAGTCCGTGTTTTTCGCTAATAACTAGAAAACACAGCTACGGGGCATATTTTCGTAAAGGTAAAAGTTAATTTAAATGACCTCAGGAATCTCCCCTTTCAAAAATGTACATTTTTGGGCCATCCAGTATACATACGAATAGTGATACCGATATAATAGGTATATACCTTCATGTAAAGGAACCTTAACACTAACATGCATTTATGCATTCAGTCATTTTCGTTCTTTAAATGAAATATATTTTTTTAGAGTAAATTTTCACATATGATTTTGTAGTATAAATCACATTATTTTTCTAAAAAAAACCTGCCAATCAGCTATAGTTACAATAATATAACATTGCATTGTAAAGAACAAATGTAGTCTTTAAATAGACAAGTGAATGTACTTCGCCTTCATAATAAATGTTTATATCTAGCATATACAAAGTAAAGTTGAAAAATGTATTAAAAATGTCTGATAAGACGTGTATACAACTGTAATATTTTGCAGTGCCCATGGCTATTGAAGAACAAGTAGCTGTTATCTATTGTGGTGTTCGTGGATATCTTGACAAAATGGATCCCTCAAAAATTACTGCCTTTGAAAAAGAATTCCTTGCACACATCAGGTAGTTAACTAAAAGTGACTTTTATGTTCATTTTATTTGAATGCATATTAATTTAACATTCGAATATTTTCAGATCTACCCAACAAGGACTTTTGAGCACCATCGCCAAGGAAAATACCATTAGCGAATCTTCTGATGCGAATTTGAAAAAAGTTGTAACCGACTTCCTTGCATCGTTCTCAAATTAAATTGTCAGTATAAATAAATAATATTTCTCTGCTATGCTAGAGATATGTGCAAATGATATTCATTATCTTGTTGGTAGTCCCTAATGTATATTAGTTGCACATTATAAATATTATGAAGAAAGAATTCCACAATCGAACGGTAAACACGATAGTACTACACAAATGCTTGTACTCATTACATATTGATCGTTATACAGTATCATAATTGGTTATCACCAGCAATTGCTTCCCCTGAAAGAAAATTTCATTCATAAGAGAAGCGGGAGAAGAAATGAGTAATAAAGTTCTAGAATTTTTTCAAATCTGTGTTATTGATTTACCTTCATATACATACAGTCCGTATTTGTAACTTTTTCATACAGTTCTAACTGCCTAACTCAAATTTGGCAATCTTTCAATTTGCTAAATTGAATATTTTGCTTAATCCTTGGAAAATAGTATTATAATACAGACTTGCAGTCTTCATAAGTTTTCACTTTCAGTCGTTAAAATTAACATCGGCTTTATTTATCTGTTTTTTGTCAAATGATATCTCCTTCAATACTTTTGTAACTTTTCCTTCAGCAATTGTTTGACCCTTTTCTCGGACAGTAAAGTTTTGACCTTCCATTACTGGCATATGAAACAATAGTGTTATTCTGGCAGTTGCGAATTCTCCTGGCATTAGCATATTTATTCCATCTGGTAACATGAAGTCAAAACGAGAATACACATTCCACGTTGAGCAGTAAACTATTGTACAATATTTGTTTTTCTACAAAAATGAGATATAAATTATCCAGATGAAAAGTAAATTTGTAGCACATAATATTCATTAGAATACATACTGGTAATGGGTAAGTACGACCACCTTCTTTTTCAGATAATAAATAAAGCTTTACTTCAAAGTGATTAGTAGGTATTAAACTGTTGCTTTTACACAATACCATTCCTCTGCGTATAGAATTTATTTTAACACCTCTTAGTAGGGCGCCAATATTGTCACCAGCGTGTGCTATTGTCACACTTTTTCGAAAAATCTTTCAAAACATTTCAAAATTAATTATTACTGTTGTTTGCAGTTCAACAAATAGACTAAAAGCATATATAAAAATGTAACTAAATTGTTACCTGAATATCTGTAACTACAGTTGATATCTTTTCATTGAAGCCTAATACATCTACTGCTGCACCTTTCTTTATAGTACCTCTTTCCAATGTTCCCACTACAACTGTACCTCTATTTTTTAGAAGGAAAAGATTATCAATAGGTAATATGAAAGGAGAATTATAATCTCTTTCTTGAGTTGGAATATAATCGTCTAAAGTTTTCAATAATAATTCTATAGAAGGAACTCCAATTTCTGATTTATCACCTTGCAAGGCAAGTAAAGCTGAGCCTTGAATAATTGGTGTGTTTATATCATATCCATGTGAATCAAGCAATTCTCTAATTTCTATCTCTATAAGTTCACAAACTTCCTTATCTGCCAAATCAACCTACGTAAAAATTAAATTTACTTTCTTATTGTTGAAGACATTTGAAATATTTTTATAATTTAAATATAGTTGTGCATAACAAATATTTGCCTTATTTATGTATACAACAACATGCTTGACTCCAATTTGTTTGATTAGCAATAAATGTTCTCTTGTTTGTGGCATGGGGCCATCATCAGCAGCAACAACCAAAATAGCACCCTCTATTTGTGATGCTCCACTGATCATATTTTTAATAAAATCAGCATGACCTGGACAGTCTGTATGAGAATACCGTCTCTTCTCAGTCATGTATCCAACATGAGCAATATTTATCGTAATGCCTCGTCGCTGTTCTTCGGGTGCCCTGTCGATCTCGTTGTATGATACATACTTACAATCCTTATTTATTTCCGATAAATATTTTGTTATAGCAGCTGTTAGTGTTGTTTTACCATGATCTACATGTCCTATCGTGCCTACATTACAAACTTCCTGTGCTGTCGATTTAACATTAGTACAATAACCCTGGACGTTATGTTTAAATTTTAGTAAATTATTTTCATACGATTTTATTTGCAGTCCATTAAGCTTCTTATATAATTTTGTGATAATCCTTTTCTGTTTCATTAATTTATAAAACATGGTACTTGTACAAATATTCTGTTTATCTAGTTGAAGCTGATTTCAATAATTTGTGTACATATAAAATCAGCATTAATATCAAACTACACCGTTGGGTTAGGTTCACAAGCAGACGATAGTAGACGATAAGTAAACGAAGTAGTAGACGATATTGTTAAGTTATCACGCGAACCAGTTACAATAGCGCCGCGTGTGGCACGTCGGTCAAACCAATAACGATAATATCTAGACCTCTCTGTCTCTCTTAGCTTTCTGGGTACGAATTTGCACATGTAGCATCCCCCACCTCAGCCGAACATTATCTTGCACATTAACCACCCCTGCAAATACCCACCACGTGCGCACGCCGCTAAAAGTCACTCCACCACCAATCGCCATCAAGCTGCCACCAGGGAGGAGATCAACCGACGAATCAGCGTCCAGATGAAAGATATACTATTTTCCTATTGGTCAAGAAGACGAGCGGGAAACAGGACTGAAAAAGCCTCCAGATTTTTCTTAAAGAGATCGGAAACACATTAGAAATCAGAGTTAACATCTTGGAAATTGAATAATAAAGTCTTTATTTTATTTTCGCTCCATATCTATTGGAAGTTCATTTCCTGCGTACGTCTTCCACGAGTAGAACGTTTTAGCACAATATCCCTAAATTCCACCAGAAGCTACATAACAATATCAAAATGTCGTGGCAAGCTGACCACATCTATAAAAAAAAGGTCTGACGGACATTCAATCATTGCAATTCAATTAAGGTTTAACATATTTAACAAACATTAAAACATTCTACCTAAAATAATTTTTTCAAATATAAAATTTATAAGTGTACAGCCGGCGTAGTATGTGAACGCTTAATCAATGACATTCGACACGATATGTGATATGTGTAGTAACATGTTCAAGTTTTGACATATCGTGTTTATTTCTGTTCATTGATGTTCTATGCCATGTTATGTATATTAGAAACGCCTGATGAGTAATTGATATAATAAATGTCTTTCTACAAATGGCAGTATTCAATTGTTGAAAATAGTAACGTTAATAGAACATTTTGATTAAGAATGACTTCCATCAGCGAAGTAAGTTCAATACCAAAAACAAAAAAACCATCAGGTAAGTATCATACTAAAAAATTATGACATTATTTTCGGTTTAACGCAGTTAAAAAGAGTACTTCATACATCAAATATTAATTTCATTTAATGAAATTCGATATGATAAAAAATTTAATGTAACCTGGTAATCTTCTCGTTTTATGTGAAAACTAAACGAATCTGAAATGAATTAAGTCAATTAACCTTTACAAATTAGTTCATATATTTTTATATTCACATAAAGATCCATTATCCGATTCAATATAATTTAATTGGCTAACGAATATATTATATATATTATAATTAAATGTTTCCTTTAAACAGACAGTGCGTTCAAACAGCAACGTCTACCTGCTTGGCAACCGATACTTACAGCAGGAACTGTACTGCCAACATTTTTTGTAATAGGAATCGCTTTTATACCAGTGGGAATTGGATTGCTTTACTTTTCTGATCAAGTGAAAGAATATATTGTGGACTACACAGACTGTAATTCTACAAACTATATGCGTGCAGATGGAGTACCTTTCAAATGTGCAGAATATATTGCAAAAGAGCCCCATCCTAAATTGCCTTGTACTTGTGAAATAATCTTCAAATTGCCATCACATTTCAATGGAAAAATTTACATGTATTATGGTCTAACTAACTTTTATCAGAATCACAGAAGGTATGTTAAATCACGTGATGATAATCAACTATTAGGGAAATTAAGTGATATAGTTTCTACTGACTGTGAGCCATTCGCTTATGATGGAACTGTACCAATTGTACCTTGTGGAGCCATTGCTAATTCGTTATTCAGTGACGAGTTATCATTAGAGTCTATGAGACATAGAATGAAAGTGCCATTATTAAAAACTGGTATAGCTTGGCCTTCAGATAAGGCCATTAAATTTAAAAACCCAGAAGGTGATTTGAAGGAAGCATTTGGTGGATATCGAAAGCCAAAGAATTGGACTAAGACTATTTATGAGTTGGATCTAGAAGACAAGAATAACAATGGTTTTCAAAATGAAGATTTAATTGTTTGGATGAGAACTGCTGCTTTGCCTACTTTTAGAAAACTTTACCGTAGGGTAAACCATACAGTAAATGGCTTCGGTGATGGATTATTAGAAGGAGAATATAAACTTCATATCAATTATTGTAAGTAGAAATCGTATGAAGCAAATAAATTTGTTCAATTGTAAAAGGATAGTCTTAAAATATATATCTTCTTTTTGCAGCATATTCGGTATCAGCCTTTGATGGCAAGAAAAGGATGATTTTAAGTACTACATCTCTTCTTGGTGGAAAAAATCCATTTCTTGGTATTGCTTACATTGTTGTAGGATGTATCTGTTTATTATTAGGTCTCACGCTATTAATAATACACATCAAGTGTTCTAAAAGGTAAACATAAATGTTACATACCTTATTATATTTTTCCTGTTTCTCTTGTCACTAAGTGGTGTTGTGCTTAAGAGAAGCTTTTGATTAGAATTTAAAATCTTTCGACAAAGATTGAAAGAATTTTAAAACCTAACCGTTAGAGGTGAGAACAATTGTATTTCCATAATAATATTAATACATTCTTTATCCCAAGAAATATTTTAGAACTTTTATTAACAATTTGAAGAACGAGTGTATCAAAAATAGTAGTTTGTATTAACTAAAACTACTAAAAATATCTCTTAAACATATATTTCTCTATTTCTTTACTATGCTTTACATCATGAACTAAAAGTTCATAAAATTATGTATCTTTAATTTAAAATTGACTATAAATTATTATGTAATGTATGTTATACAGCAAACTAATGTAAAGATGACTGCAAGAAAATATGCTTAGGGCACCATAATTGTTCTTGTAAGTGTTTGTCATATTGTGTTACGTCTAATTCTGTAAGAATGTTAATGACACTAATTAATTTATTTGTGCTATGGCTTTATCAATTTGTCTGGAATGTTTATTTTGTAATGAATTATACACTTCGTTGTGGGGATATAATTTTAATTATTTAGATTATATGCATGTAGTATATTTCAAATATCGTGTCTCCAATTCATTATATGTAGATTATATGAAATTTAAATGAATTTTTTTTTCTGCAGAATTCAATTCACAATTACTCTGAATGGTTCTTTATGTTTGTTAAAACTTCTGTAATATGTATATGTTTCACATTATCTTTTGTTGTTCTTTTGCTTAAAAAATGTGCTTCATATATTATGTACAAAGCTAAAATAATTTATTTTAAACCTATTTGGTTTTTTGTTAATGCATTAGAGTCTGTTACTTTGAAAAAATCAATTTTCATTGGTGCATTACATAGCCATACTTCAAATTAGTTTGTAGAAACATAAAAATGAACGAAAATTTGTGTAGCACGTCTTCATTTGGGAGTTAAAATGTATACATTTTATTTTGTAATAACAAATGTTTTATTACAAATTTTAGTACAATCTTTTGTTTGCATCAAATTAATTAATTTTTTTCTTGGCTCTTCTTTATATAAACAGCTTGCAATTTTTTCAGTTATTTTTTAACGTTAATAATGAAGGATATACCGTTGAAATTAATTATCTGAGAAACTTATTGTATAACTGAGTAACATTTATTTTGTAGTGTAACAGAGATGATTACTGTGACTCCAAATACACCGTATCAAGAATAATTGCACACAGATGTTCTCAACGTTTGAAGAGCATTATGGTCACTCTGCATTTATTTTGTAAGTGTTGCTAGAACATATTTTAGTATAGATTTTCTTATGGTGTAAATGTATGAAATGAAATATAGTAAACAGTTACAAAAAACAGTATTCCTCGTTTCTAAAACAATTAAAATATATTTAAAAATCAGTTCAACAAGAAGTTTTCTTATTATATTTGTATCAATGATTAAATATAATTTTCTTAATTTATAATATACGTTTTGTTTATTATTTGGACGTTTACTTTTGTATATACAAACTTTTAAAATAATAATAACATTTAGTATTGACATTATCGTATTAAGATACTCAAAATAGAAATGTTACTACCCATAAAAACATATCAATTTATTTCCTTTGTTATAGTCAAAGATATTATTGTTATGAAAATCGTAATTTCTTTCTTGAAAAGTTAAATTTATATAACATCTATATAATAAATCTTATTGAGTATCTTAATTCATTGTTAAGATTTACTTAGTATATAACATTTATGTATGTTCCAGATATTTTTAAATATTTGTAGCTGTACTCTAGTCACCAATGAATGTATAAATGTATAAATAAAGATATTCTTATAATTGTAATATATTTTTAAAAATAAATCCAATATACGTAATTCAATAAAAGAATAAATAAAAAAACATTAATATTAATTTTTAATAAACTATCCACTATCTGCTTATCAGTTTGTTTTCCTGATATAAAGTTCGTTTTTTTTAAATATGTTATCTGAATATTTTATATCAAAATACAATTCGGGTTATCACTATTGATGAACATGTTTATATAATGTATGCATCACAGTATATTTAAGATATTGAGCATAATTGAAGTATAAAATAATTTTACGTTATTATTTTAAAAAAGTGAAATTAATGATAAGGATGTTCGTAATTAATGTTGAAAAGTAATCTTATTTTAGTACACGCCTTGTACAGTCAACTGTTCATCATTGAAAAGACTGCTTAATGTCATCATATGTTTTCAGTTGCATACTACCACGAGTTAGGCACTTGTGAGCTGCTCAAAGCAGTGCCGACTCATCGCCGAAAAGATCTTTACCAAAACATCTTTGTAGCTTTGTTACACAAGATTTTTCAAAGTTTCTTTCGTCAACTGGCTCTGTAGACTTAATTTTTTTCTCTTTCAACATGATTATAACTCTGAAAAATTTGCAACAACAGACATTTACAGTGGAAATTGATCCATCGCAAACGGTAGGCGAATGTAGTGAATATAAAATGTGTAGCTCCGTGAAGTGTTATATCCATTCTAACAACATTTTTCCTATAGGTGAAGGATCTGAAACAAAAGCTCGAAACCCAGGAAGGTTTCCTAGCTGAACATCAGAAATTAATATATGCTGGTAAGCGATACGTGTTACATAACCTCATTTTCCCTTAATAATCGATTTATTAAATGTTTCAATAAACTTACAATTTTTCGCATTTTCTGTAGATTTATTTTATTCGCTATTAATTTTAAGAAAGTATCTAATGAAATTGTAGCATATTTCAGTTATTTTTAAAAAATTGTATTGTTTCTTGTGATGATGACTTGTAAATTTATTACTGTGTAATCGCATTGTCCGTTTTACAGGAAAAATATTAGCGGATGATGATCCGCTAACAAAATATAATATAGATGAGAAGAAATTCATTGTTGTTATGGTAATAAAGCATAAAATTGGTAGTAATCCTCCAACTGCTGAAGGAGAATGCACAGAAAGTGACAATAAAGAAGAAAGTAGTACAACCAGGTATAGTAGAATATTTCTAAGAATTTTATACTTAGATACTTTTATACTTCACATTTTATACTTCAAATGTTATATTTATTTTTTGTTTTAGCTCAACGGCGCCACCACCTAGTACAAATCCGACTACTCAGACTGCACCACAGCCTGTCAGTAATGTACAGGAAGAATCTGAAACAAGTACTACCACTGAGAATGTTGGAGGTCAAGCCGAAAGTGCCTTGTTAATGGGTGAAGATTATAACACTATGGTGAACAACATCATGGACATGGGGTCGGTATTTATATTATAAAAATATACAGCATGTTCATGCTTAAGTGAAAAAGACTGTTACTTGCGCATAATATAAAAGTTATATTTTTTTACATTTTGAATATTGTAAGAATCAGTGGTCTGTTTCGTTTAAGTTTAAACACTTGCATATTATGAATTTTTGTGAATTGCAATTTCTTAGAGTTTTTATCTCATAAATATAATTTGTATTAGATACGAACGTGATCAAGTGGAACAAGCATTAAGAGCTAGTTTCAATAACCCTGATAGAGCTGTTGAATACCTTTTAACGGGTATACCAGCTCAGCTGCTTGAAGACCCACCAGAAGATCCACAAGAACTACAAGAAGCACTTCAAGATCATGCCCATGATCCACTAGCATTTTTGAGAATGCAGCCTCAATTTCAGCAGATGCGTCAGGTTATTCAACAGAATCCTCATCTCCTGAATGCTGTACTTCAACAAATTGGTCAAACTAATCCTGCACTGTTTCAACTTATTTCACAAAATCAAGAAGCATTTGTGCTCATGCTTAACGAACCTGGTTAGTTTTCCTTGCATATTACACCAGAAAGTGTAGAGTTAGCATATACATAAAATAGTATTTGATTAATATTTCTCCAGACTCCATTATATGTTTTCAATTTAACTAATTCAAGTATTAGAGGTGTGCGAAAACCCGATTTGGGACGGATCGAAAAGTGTATTCAGAATCGGAACGGGTTTTCAAAAATTTGTATAAGGAACACGATACATTCTGATCATCGTGTGCCCGATACTTTCGGGTCCTTGCATATCTCGATTGTCTATACATTCAAGGATTTTATACTCTTTATTTTTGAGTAGTAGAAACAACAGGTGGCACAAGTGCAAGAACCACACCAGTCTCTGCAGCTGGTGCTGGGGCTGGAGTCGGGGCTGGAGTCGGGGCTGGAGTCGGAGCTGGAGTCGGGGCTGGAGTCGGAGCTGGAGTCGGACCTGGAGTCGGAGCTGGAGTCGGGGCCAATGCTGGAACTGGAACAGGAGCAGGAATACGTGCCGTTGAAATCGGCCGCCATGTCGGTATAATTCAGATGACACCACAAGATAAAGAAGCTATCGAAAGGTTGAAAGTATTAGGCTTTCCTGAACATTTAGTTATACAAGCTTATTTTGCGTGCGAAAAAAATGAAAATCTTGCTGCTAACTTTTTGCTATCACAAAGTGTTGATGACTGAAGCAACGCGCTTCATTGATTTCACAATAAAGGAGTTAAAGGACTGATATAGGGTGGGTAATTACACAGGCGCCACATGTTATTTTCGACTGGTCAATTTTGTTTTGTATATAAGTATGCACACATATTTATATTGTTTTTTTATCAATTCTGTAACTAGAGACTGTCAGTTTTATCTTTGGTGAATCCTGCAAATTTAATCAAATCTTTTTTACCGACTGCTCAACATATCAAATTATTTGTAGTTTTAAATAACTTTATTTCAGAGTATAATCTTTTCTATTTATATTAGATTGAAATTTAATAGTTTGCATCAGTGTTATAATCCATCCTTGCAGTCTGAGAAATTGCCCTACAGTAAAAAATTTTTGTTTTCTAAATATATGGAGCAGTGTAATTACATTTTTATGTAAGAAAGCCTGATTGTTTAATAAACTATTATAAAGAAAATATAAATACACTAATGTATTTATATGTTGAACTTATAATACAATGACGCACATACATGCAAATTTGTATACACTGGTAGAGTGTATCTGAAACGTATATATGTGTATAACATATATACTTTGTACATTTAATAGGCTTTCTAATATAAAAATTATGTAAGTGCATCCGTATATGTATGACTGCATATGTATATATGTGTGTACTTGCGTATAACTTGCGCCTATGTATGTATGTATAAAAAAAGTCTTGTATTTTTTAAACAAACGTTAAGAAGACAGCTGTTCATCAATAAAACATTACCAATCATTTCATTTGTGACAAACTAACAAAATGTAAGAAATACTTAAACAGAAAAAAAAGAAATGAAAATTTTAGTAACACGTGCATTCGAATCTTTTTAAATTTTGTTCTTGACCTCAATATCAAACCATTCTTTCTCATTAAAAAGGAATAAACAGAAGCTCGAATAATTTATGACTAGTTAATAAGTAATAAACATATACAAAGTATCTAAAAAGCAGATGAATTCATGAGAAATATGAATCTATAAAGAAAATTTATAATTAACTTTCTATAAAAGTGGAGGCGATGAGATTATTAATATTATGAGAATGCATTCAACGTACTGTAGCCTTAATATAGTAATACGTAACTTACTAGGAGCCGTTTGAATTTTGAAAATACTAGTACTGATATTAAAAATTTTATTAGAGATATAATACAATGTAAAACAAATAATATTGAAAGATTGCATATTTAATAAATAAAAATTATGTGAGTCTATGCACAAACGAATATATTAGTATCCCTGTTTTTGGTACATATAGCTATTAAAGAGAAAAGCGTGTAAGTTCTAAGACTTTGCAGTTTGTTAATAATTTTTTTTTTAAGATGTATAACTCACGTATATAAGATTCCTTCCTATACAAATGGACTACACATAGTTTATATTTAGCCCAGGTTAATACTTCATTGTAAAGATAAGTCTACCATTATTAATGTAGTAATGTTTGGAAACGATCTCAAAGTTTTCACTGTTACAAAGAGTTAACGCATGAAATACACATTATGGAAAATACTTTTTCAATTCAACTTTCTTTACATGTTGAATGCCAAAAACTAGTAATACATTAAAAACAAAACTGTTAATGAGTAAAATCACATTCTTTGTCATTTATCAAATTTTATTTGTAGCATAATAAATAAATACTTTAAATATCAATATTATAGTAAAACACTATACACCTTTGTTCTCTATTGTTTTTCATTTAATAAATACATGAAAACTAGATGTTCTGTTATCTTGATTAATATTATTTGTAAACATAACTTTTATTACACAAGTTTGATATTTCAGTATTTACAGAATATTTAAAAAAATGTATATAAATGATATATATATATTGACGTATTGCTTAGTTAATGGAAAAATATTTAAGCAATTTTGCCTTTTAAGTTTACACCTTTGCTCTGAAGATCTTCCTTGGCTGCTTCGATTTGCTAGAAAATTAAGGATAATATTTAAATGAAAAAGAATTTCATAGGAAAAGTTAAATATTCTACAATTACTCTTGTACTTACTAGTTGCAATTCAATAGCTGCTCCTTCACAATTATTAAATGTAAAAACCCTGTATAAGACGGTAACAACAGCATAAGATCCGAATAAGGATAAGGCAATCAAAGGCAGAAAAATAATAACTTGATGCCATTCTCGAATTACCGATAACTTAATGTTTCCTGTAATTGCAGCGAACCAGACACCAAAAAATATGGTTGCAAATAAGAGCCATTCCATTAGCTTTGTCATCTGAAAATTTCATACGAATATTTATATAAACTTATCTATTCATTTAGACTATGTTAAATAAAATTATTTAAAATTAGATCTTTTAATTAGTAGAATAATAAACCTATTATATATTACATACCTTGAGGTATATGATTGAAGAATTATATCTTGTAATTGAATAATGCAATGGTTACGTATATTTTGTACTTTCAAAACGTACTGTCCTTTTTGTTAAACGTAAAGAATGTAAACATTAACAAAAAGACCGAACATGTGACGTGTAGGAATTTAATAAATCTGATTTCAAACTTTATTTTTGACCATATGATAGTGCCACAGTAGAATTACTTTGTAGATAAATGTAACAAAACATAACCTCAAATAGAAACGTATTTTCCTATAGATTTTACATGCAGATTATATTATTTAAACTTAACAGTGAAATGCATTTAATAAAGTCAGTATTGATCACATTTAAATGTAGATATATTTAAATTTAAAAAAAAATTTTAATACAAATGTAATACTCGATTTTGACGAGTAATTGTGAGAATTTACCTTTATGTTCAAAGCCCTCTAATAGCGAATTTATAAAGTCCATTACATTTTCTTTGCTACATACACGCACTATATTTTTATTCGATTTCATAAAATTACATTTTAAAAGAAGGTTTTATTCAAGTAATGATAAATTAATAACATTTCTTTACAGCACTGATGTTTGTTATTACTAAGATAATAAATTGCTTGAAGTAAATCTAGGAACTCGATCAATGTTTCTTTAATGAATAAAGGAATTTTAAAATGAAATAAAACAGGTATACACTGATTTTTATAATCATTAATTCATTTTACCATTTGAAAAAAGATCGTACATACAGTATAATGATAATTATATAATATTTTTATTTTAACGATAATGTTTTATGTGACTGTTAACTTGGGAATACATAGGTGTATTAGTGTCTAAATACATTATTATTGTTTAATTTAAGTCGAAACAATGTTACTGTGTAGAAAGAGCCGTATTTTTATGATAAAATATCACAAAAAGATATGCGACAGATTTTATTCAACAAACCTGTAAGTATAACAAAAATGTGTATATATATTGTACATTGCAAATTGATGTATAAAAATAATATTATGTGTTTGTTCAGATCAGAATGGAAACCTACAGTCGGTTTAGAGATTCATGCACAAATGACAACAACTTCTAAATTATTCTCTGGAGCTGCAACAGATTTCAATACTGCAAGTAATTCCTGTGTGTCACTGTTTGATTGTGCAATACCAGGAACGATGCCAGTAAAGTATAACAAATATTTTTTAAAAAGTAAATTATTCCTATACTTCTGTACTGGGTTCCTATTATAGGTATTAAACAAGAAGTGTGTAGAATCTGGAGTATTAACTGCTTTAGCATTGTCTTGTGAATTAAAGAATATTTCAATGTTTGAAAGAAAACATTATTTTTATTCTGATTTACCTGTAAGTATTCAATATGTTTTGAAAAGAAATTAAAAGTTGTAATTGACATTGTTTACAAAATACAGTAAAATAGAAAAATGAATGATGTTCAATTAGTTATAGTTGTTAAAGTAAGAAATATTCTATATAGGCAGGATTCCAAATAACACAACACAAAAAGCCGTTAGCCACAGATGGAAAAATTAATTTTATGGTATTCAATCCATCAATACATAAAGTACCATATGTTAAATCATCCACGATTAAACAAATACAATTGGAGCAAGACAGTGGAAGAAGTTACTACCACAAAGAACTTAAAAAGTATTAATTATATTGAATTTTATATTTTTTGTAGTAATCTGTATATTTGGAGGTAATAATATAGTTGTATTGAATTTGTAATAGGAATTTAATTGATCTTAATCGTGCTGGACTACCTTTGATGGAATTAGTATTTGAACCAGATCTGACAAATGGAGAGGAGGCAGCAGCACTTGTAAAGGAGTTATTATTTATTTTGCAATTATTGGACACATGTTCATGTAAAATGGAAGGTTATTTATTTATTTCTAAACTATTATTATTATATTAATCAATTGTTATAAACAGATTCATTATATTATACATTTATAAATATAGAGGGGGCAGTGAGAGTAGATGCAAATGTTTCTGTAAGCAAAGAAAATGAACCTTTGGGCATTCGTACAGAAATCAAAAATATTGGAAGCGTACGTGCCGTTTGTAACGCTATTGAGTATGAAATACGAAGACAAATAAAGATTCTAAACGACGGAGGTCAAGTCATTAATGAGACTCGAGCATGGGATGCTCTTAAAAAGAAAACAATCGTCATGCGTGAAAAGGAAGATAATCATGTAATGTATATATTTGTCAATAATAATGTTAAACATTGTACAAGAACATTATTGTACTGTTGCCAGAATATTTTGTATACATATGTAAGGACTTTATTAATGAGATGAATGAAAAATAATTTTAGGACTACCGTTTTATGCCTGAGCCAAATTTACCTTTTCTACGCCTACACGTAAACGAAAACACAGAAAACAAGTATAACTTGATTAACGTACCGGCAATGAAAAAGCAATTGCCCGAATTGCCAGAAGAAACAAGAAAAATATTATTCGACATTCATCTTACACCCCAAATGGTTTTATCAATAATGGTAAATTGTAACCGTGAAATGGCAAGACATTTTTATAAATTGGTGATGAATTTGCATAATAACTATTTTAGTTTTTGTATTTTAGGATGATATAGAAATATTAAAACTATTTCGTACTTTAATTAAAAATCGTGATCCACAATTAATAGCAAAAGTAATAATTACTCAACTCATAAGTTTGATGCAGGATAACAATTTGGATTATAAATTTTTGTAAGTATGGTAAAATAAAAGATTAATATAATTTGAATGTTACAAGCAATGTAAATTTTAAAATCTTTTATCTAAATTTCAGAAATAATAATATCGATTATATTGGAAAGTCAATTGACTTATTACAAAATCGACATATAAACTACAATATATTGCAGAAAATATTAAAAATGTTGCCCGAGAAACCAGAGGAAACACCAAAACAGGTAAAAAACGAAACTTTTGAAACTGTTTCACATTTCATAAAATAACGAGTTTTCGCTATGCTATATTTTCAACAGATTATGGAACGAAATAATTGGTTCCTAATAGCAGATCCAAAAGAAGTGGAGAAAATATGTTTAGATATAGTAGAGAAAAATCCGAAACTCGTAGCGCAGTATAAACGTGGAAAAACCAAAGTATTTAAAAAATTTATACATAAAGCACTTATAGCTACTAATGACTGTGTGGATACAGTTCAAGTTTCAAAAATTTTTACGAGGTTATTATGTTAATTTGAATAGGTTGTATTGTTTTTTACAGTATGGTGTACTAAATAATAACTCTATAAATAATTGAATACGTCTATTTTTTGTTTTTAGCATATTTACACATCTTCACATTTAAAATATCATATAAAACATGTAATTAATTTTCTTCTAGCATTTACTTTTATAAATCGTAGTTACAAATATAAAATCAAATGAGAAATAAATATTCGTGGTCTAACAAATTGGAGACTAGTGCGAGGTCAGTCCCCTCTGTAACATCGAAATTTTGTTTAAATCAGCGCAAGTTTTCGTTTCGTAACAGTGTTAATTATATCGTAAAATATTTCACAAAAAAATCGTAAGACCATATTCAATAACTCGTTCATCTACATAATACCTGAGGGTAGGACATGTTCGTTAAAACGGTACAAAGTATGATAATAGGAACAATCTTTATCAAATTAATAGACTATTATTATAGATTAATTTCATTTGTGTCTAGACGACATGATAATGTACATTTGGCAAACTTTTATAACTGTACACTACGATTACCCAAGGTCTCATATTATATAATGAATAATGTATTCTCCTTATACTTTATATGTATAGATATCGTTAATATTATATTTACAGTGAAGAGATGACGCTAAAAATAGTTATTAAGAATAAAAAAATATTTGACAAAGATTGAACTGCTTATCACAAGTTGTACGTAATCGTTTTTGCATGTATGTATATACATACACACAATAACGAGTATTGTATACTGTGATGCTAGCTCTCACCTAAACACTTTTTCAAATACAATAAGCACATAGATATTGCTATTATACAATATAATGAAGGTATCTATATAGTAAACAGTTACACAAAAATTGTTATTTTGTAACAAACATCATTATGAAATAGCTATTTCGACTTATCCTTTTTACAATTCTTTACAATATAACATCATTAAAAAACATGTCGCTTACGCATTGTCATTTACTTTTTTCGTTTGTTATCTATAAACATTTTAATTTTCGTTTTCATTATCAAAACTAAAACTGCATTATAATAATCATTACCTAAAAAGTGAGAAATATTTTCCTTTCTCAGTATGATACATTAAATTAAAAGTAATAATTTGTCGTTGATACCAGTCAAAAACCATTATTATCTTTCACCGCAATTTTTATAAAAAATTTGATCGATTAAAATTTCGCAAAAAAATACGTTAAAAAGAGATATAGAACATTTAATGCAAGAATTTTCAGTTCATTGTAAAATTGGCGATGTTGGAAGGATTATAAGTTGCAGTCTTTCTGGAAAAGGCCACTTGAATAGCATCAAAGTCATTCTCTTAATATTCACTCCTTTTTATTGTTCTACTGTAACTTCGCGAACATGTTACGAATGCTTTCGTTTTGCATTACAATTATGGAAACAAGATTATACAATAAATTTGATATACATACATACATACATACATACATACATATATATATATATATATATATATATATAAAATTTCTAGTAAAAAATTTCTTCTTATTAACTTCTAAAATGCCACATTATTATTTTATCTATTACATATTTACAAAATGTCCTTATAAAGAGTTAACATTGATAACGTGATTTCTTAAAAAAAAAAAAAAAAAAAAAAAAATAGTCATGAACGTTTGCCTTTCCTCGGTTCAAATGAAGTACATTTTACTTTGTAAAGCGTCGGCTCTAAAATGAACCATGAATTTTATCTTCGAGAGGAAGAGTTAAAATGTGTGAGAGAAAGTAAAAACTCTAAATCCTTCATGGTCAGCTATTCACAATTCTAAGATTAGGAGCAATGTCTCTTTTTCGCATTTGGCACAGCCACGCGAGATAATTTGCTTGATAATAAATTAAATTACTAGCATTAAGAATAAATTCATCAATAATGTGATGACGTAAATATACATTGCAAGAATACTAGCAATTGTAATCGTGATAATTTATTGTCTAAAATAATTCATTCAATGCAATTGTAATGCAATAGAAGAAGCGCTATGCAGCCTTTTCTCTTTTTCTTTCTTTTTTTTCTTATTATTACAAGACCACCGGAGTTATTTGGACAACTTGCTGATTACTCTGATCAAGGCACCATTTTCATCTTTTAGCCTCTGGTTTTCGCATTTTAATTGGTCCATTACCTAGAAAAAAATGTATAAACTATTTTATTTATGTTACCATTCAAAGACGTTTTTTACAAAACAAAAAAAAAAACAAAAAAATTTACAAAGACAATGCCATCATAGAATGGGTCAGATGAATATTCACAAAAGTAAAAGACAAAAAAAATATAAAAAGAAATTAAACAAAGAAAAGGGAAACAAGCGAGTATTGTTGCAACCAGAGCTGTAAAAAATTATATTAGCAATATAACAATCGGTGCATTAAAACCAAACGTATGTGGTTAAGTGTAACAGGCAAGTGTAATTTTAATACTATGCAAAAATAAAAAAATTATTTAACTTCAAAATATAGGTTTGTTTTTCTAATTTTTAAATACCTTTCCTTAGAACTTGAAATTCACTTACATATTCAACAGTTTATATTTTCTATCAGATTCATAAATATAATTTCGCATCATAAAAAAAGTAAATAAAACAATTTAATGTCTACCTACTTTGAACATATTAGACCACCCCAATACTTCAACTATTATATATTTTCTACTTTGTTATATGAGATATCTTCAAGAATAGTTACAACTTTGTGCAGTAGTTATTCAATAAGCATATTAAAAATATATCGCTGTATAAATTGTGAAATGCATTAAACTGTAATTTACAATTTATACAAATATTCCGTTATTAGAAATTATAATGAAATGCAGATTGTATCAGTTGTTAAACTACATATATGTGGGAATCACATAATGTGAACAGTAAGAAATGATTGTTAAACAATGCTCAGTGCAATGAAGAAATAAATTTTACATTAATCATGCTTTCTTAGGAGATAGGTAAATCTATGCTAATTTGAAAGTTTCTTTGATCACAATAAGGTTCATCTTTCTAATCACTATGTCTAAGCTGTTTAGGTATATATTCAACACAGAATGATCAATTATTTTTATAAGATCAGGAAAATTATTCATAAAAAAAATTTTGTTTTTGTAATATGTAATTAAAACAGCGTTTTCATTGAATATTGAATATAGCTTGTATTGAAAAACATATGTATAAATAAGTCGTGTTAATACAGGACAAACTGCGTTTTTTTGTATCGGAATGACAAATACTGTTTAAGTTTTGCTATAGCTAACTAATAAGAGAAGTATTTAACCTGTAAGAATTCCTTTTAATAAAATATAAAAACCAGTGAGTATAAATATACTGTAAAGTATTGGTTGGTAACATAAGACTAATAATTGAAACTTGTTTACACTCAAAGTTTCTATACATTAGATTTATTTTTACTAAAAAAATTCTTGACCAGGTAGTAACTTCTTATTCCTAGAAACAAAATGCTTTTTTAATCAATTTCGTTAGGCACTATTTTCTCTAAACAAAAAAGAAAAAAATTAGGACGTACGAAACGTACAAGTTGACCATTGTAAGTATAATTAGTAATGATAGACAAGTGTAATTGTAACGAATCATAACACAGTTTCTATTAGGAGACAGTAACATGTGCAAGCCCTCAAATCGTTGCACGGTAAGCTGTTACAAGTTCCTCGAGACGAAACTTTTCGCTCGTTAAAAAAAATTTTTTTTTTAATAGTTATTATTAAACTATTTCCGTAATTAGACTCACGTACAGTTTGCGAAGCTGTATATGTAAGATTGAGTCAGTGAGCGACATCGTTTCAAAGTTTTAATATTGCGTGATCAGAACGTAAAAAAGTCGTAAGTAATCAATTAATTAATGAATTAATATTGTACGTGGAGTACGATGTACACTGTTAACGCAGATGCTGTCATTATGTCCTTTACCTATTTAGTAGTATTGGTGAGTTTGGATACGACGCGGGTAAGTGCCCGATTTTCGGCTTTCAATCTCTCATTTTCAGCTTTGAGCTTTTGTAATTGCTGTAAACAGTGAAACGATTAGCCCATACGTCCGCTTGTCTCGTAAAAAGCCCCCACCAGACAACGAAGAAATGTCTACGAAACACTTGTTATGCTAAATGATATGCAGCAGACGCTTGATAAGTAACCGCCTCTATAGAGCCCTTAGCATAATTACTTATCGAGCGGTGACTGTAATACAGTATTGTCTCTGGTACCAACCCAACCAAAATATGGATAACGAAAACCACACGGAAGTAGTAATCAAAAGGAAGTACAAAAGTGCCAATTAAAAACCATTATACTGCATAAACAATAAGCGTGATTATTCAATAAAGATACTAAAAAATAAAAGCACCAAGAAATGGCAAATAAAGAAGAAAGCAATGCATCAAAGCCGCGTATTGTTCTCATTTCTTCTTCTTTTATTTCCTTTTCTTTCAAATTAACCACTCCAGAAATGCTGGCACCTTCCCTCTGTATTTAGCCGCAACAATCAAAACGTAATATAAGAGAAAAGAAAAACTGTGACGTGCATTCTAACTAAGGAGTATAGAATTAAAACAATTTATCATTAAGTATGATAACATAGAAATAATATATGTATATATATCCATACACATATACATATATAATATATAAATAAAATATAAATCACAATATTTAAAATGAGCTTGTTACACTGATATTGTTAAGGTATATTTGTGAAGTTTACGTTTAGCGTAATGAATAAAAGTTACAAATGGAAATACAGATGTAGAGAACAATTTGATTGTTACCTTCAATTCCTCTTCCATCTCCGACAATTTCCTTTCCATTGCTCTCCTTTCCCGTTTCTCTGCTTCGGACAAAACCGTTTTATTTTGAACACTTTGTGCTTTGTCCAATAAGTTTCTGGCTTCTTTCAATTGTTCATCCGATCGCCTCAGTTTGTCTTTCAGCCTTTCATTTTCCGCTTGAGATTCTTCGTACAGTTTTTTGTAATCCAGCTCACCATTCTCAGACGTTGTGGATTTTATTCTAGCTGATATGGATGGTGTCTCCGATGTCAATGATGATATGGATCCCAGTCTATTGGATCTTCCCGATCGATCATTTCCACTCTACAAAACAAAAATGTTTGTAAACAAATTATACATTGAAGAGTATATACTATACACTAAACACACACTGCACATGAGTCGGCGACAAAAAATCATACATCCATTTTGCAAGGATCGTTGTAAAAGCAGGGTTTTCTTCTGTAAAATCATTTAAAAATAGTTAAACTCTATAAAGTCGTTTGAATTTTTTAAATATTTCATAATAAAAATTAATTACTGATTTCTACTTTCTTTTCAATATAAAAGGGTTTTTGGACAAAATTAATTTGTAAAATGTGAAAGTAGAGGCTTTACTCTTCAAATTGAATCTAGGTAAACAGTTGTATGATTTTCTTTATGAGGTTACAGCGATTAAAACATTAACAATTGTTCGCTTGATTAAAATTAACATAACTCTTACAATGTATCCCTCGGAACTGGCTAAACTTTGCAGACTAGAACTTCTAGATCCGATCTGAATATTTGGCTTTGACTTTGTTTTGTTAAAGCTTTCGGTTTTTTGCACGTGCGAGTGACTGTTTGGATTTAAGTTTAAATAACTGTAACTTGTAGAAGGTGTTAAGCGTAAAGATGCAATATTTGAGGGCAGAGTTATGCTTCCATATCCTGACGCAGTTCCACCATACGTTGTATATGGGTTCTGGTAATTTAAATTACTGGTAGAGTTCGAGTAAGGAGACTTTCTGAACGAGTCATTGGATTTTGTGGTTTTGTTTAAAAAATTCGGTAGCCCAACAGGGCTTGTACCATTGATGCCAAGCAGGCCTGAGTAGCTATTTTGATTCAAAGGAAACAACCCACTTATACTTCGCGATCTATTCCCAAAAATGGAACTTCCATTTGCTGATGCTTGTGCTCTTAATCCTGCAGCTGTTGTTGGCTTTCCTTGAGATCTCTTTCTATAGGATGACATTATTTACTGGATGAAATTACGTCACGAGTTTTATTGGCTTGAACACACGTTTTCCTAGCGTTGTAACTTTTATTATTACATATTATTTTTAAACGAAAACAAAAGACCACAAACACGTTGTAATTTTACAGCTGTATCACTTTATCGCGATATACATGGATTTAAACGATCTGGACCTAATGACAGTCAGTATTTGACTGACGTACATTGGGTGGAGGAACTTAAGACATCAGCCAGTTTACTCCAAAGCATTGGTTTGGTATGCTATTTATAGGTCACATACACGAACTTACACTAATATTAAAGTTGTGTGGTTTAAAATAAATATATTTGATGTTACGCTCTTAAGAAATTTTATGCATTTACTTAACATTATGAAATTTATCATTTTATCACGAAATTTGAATTATTATATCAAATTACGCAAAGAATGTATTTTTTACCAGAACAATATTTTGTAGACATTCATAAATTTTTTAATTAATTACATATTAGTGTTCGTTAATATTAGAGCATTTCAAAGCTTATTAATTTATTTATTTGCAATAATTATTTAGTACTAAATTTATGAAGTCTGTTAAATTCGATGTATTACATAATAGAAATTTTAATTATTTATTCCCATTTGTTGCTTTTTCTTTATATATTTAACTTTTCTGAACATTATAATGCAAACAATAAATAAATACATTTCGGGCTACTCTAAATGTCAAAGAGTCACATCGTTCCAAATGTCGATGGAATATTTTTAGCCACTGCCAAGCCACGTTCATGATCAATTTTTTTTTCATTTTTAACTCTTATTTCATTTCTTCAAATTGGTCTTAAAATATCTGTTTGACTGAACATTTAATTAGTATCATTAGTATTATTTATATTACAATTATTATATTATTTAATTATATTTTTGATTCTTAAAAAAAAAACATTTTCTTAGTATAATATATCAATAAACTTTTAATTATTTTTTAAGCCCATAGTGTTTATACTATATGAAATACATGCATAAAAAGATATATGGTAGAATAAAAATAATAATCACATTATAAAATATATAATTCAGGTATAACATAAAAATATAAGGAATTTAAATATTATGACATGACACAAAATGTTCACCTATACATTTAGTTTTAATACATGGTCTGATGGTATATAGGAGGATAAGAAATGGAATACTATTTTTAACAAAGCATGCACGAATAGAGGTTAATCTTCCCAGAGACTAACCCAAAAATAACACAAAGCTTCTGTGGTTCACTAAATTGCGTTCATATTATAATAGTTATGTATTATAACAAACACCTACTAGAATTAATTTGAATAGAAATTTCTTTGGTAAAGGCGATCGAAAACATTAAACATCTCATATAGATTCTTACTAAAAAATTTGTAATCATATTTCAAAAACTAATTTTCAATTTATAATTACTTACTTTGCATGCTTCGTTTTCTTGTTTTATGCAAATTGAGTAAAATAAACATTTCAGATATTATGCATAGCCAACAAAAATAATTGCAAAAATTGAGTAACTTACCTCATTATGATTGACTTTGGATTCATCACAGTCCCCACCAGCGGTTAAGTCTTGTTTTTCAGGATCAATTTCCTATAAATTAATAATTCACACTTATTATAAACAAATTGTTTCGTACGACTAATAATACTATTTTAAAAATTGAAATATTAAATGAAGCAAATGTAGAAATTAAATATTAATTGATCGTTAACACGATGACCGTCGCACGAACGTCTCTGTATCACACAAGTTCCGTTTATTTGATTCCTATAAACGATTAGTTAGTCATTAGTAAGGATTATTAGTTACTTGGTAACATAGTTCGTATTTTACATTATAATTCAGTTCACTTCAGAATGAATCAATTGACATTTATTATTAATGATTTTATAACAATCGTTTTTAAGCAAACCAAGACAGCCAGTCACAGATGACGACCACGACAGTCAACATGTTAAAACGGATTTGATTATTTTACTATAATAAATGTTACTAACGTCCATATCAACATGAACAACGCCTGTGGATCGTCTTTTAGGCCTTCGTCTCCTTTGTATAACAGCTTGGGTAGCCTGCGCATTTCTGCTATCGTTTTCTTTATCTTGTTCTGAAACAGATCAGCAGAAGCAAATTAATAGATTTGATTTATAAACTCCAATCAATCAAACAACCCTAATATTATTGGTATGTGTACCCTTATCTTCAGGTTGTTTCAATGATCGTCTAAGCGGCAATGTTACAGTCGTTTCTGCGCTGCTGGTTGCAATAGTTTCTATCGGAGCTGATGATGGTCTAGGTACACTAGAGCCTGCTGAAGGTCTTCTCATATACGCCGTTGTACTATCTGCATTAGATAGCGTTGAAGTTCTATTACTAGCATCTTCGAGCTGAAACTAAACGTCAACGGAAGCATTAAAAACGACTATTTTATATCACTTTAGAAAAATAACCAGAATGTATCTATCAAAAATTTTAGCCATTTTTTTGTTTGTAATATAGGGCGTCTCGTAGCCTGACGACGTAATATGGAAACAATTTCAAACAAATGTTACATGGTTTTCAGGGTGACATACAGTGCTGTAATCTGTTTTTTTTTATTGAAATTACTTATCTGTACAGATTAAATTATTTGATGTTATCATGTTATGAGATTCATTTTACATTCACTCAAAGAAATAACTTTGTTAAATAATTCCTTGTAGATGCATCTTTCCGATCTCAACAATCGTAAATTAAAAATATTTGTCATTTTGCAGTGTCCCATAAACCTGATGTTAAACGAATCGTCAAAGTTATCTTATCTATAGTGTCCAAAATCAGTCGTTCCTTTGGGGGTATGCTGGACCAAAATTCAAGAAAGAAAAATGGAAGTACGCTAGAATTTATTCTCGAACCAAATTCTGACTCGTTTATCAAAATACAGTACGAATCACAAACCTTGCTTCCATTATCTACCTTCAGCCTCCAAGAAGGCCTCCTCTCGGGCAAGTTAAGTTCCTCGGAAGGTTTATTTGCAGTCACCGTAGTGGGAGTTGCAGTTGTTATTGTAGCTGTAATTGAGGCTGTATTGCTGGTAGTAGTTGTAGGCTGGGTTGGTTAAGAAAAATAAAATGAATAAACATTTGTGAAGCGTTCGTTATTGTTAATAGGAAATTTAGTATTTTATGACTGTTGCTGCCGTAAAAATGGAAATGGACATAACTTGTGGGCTTCGGTTACATTCTAAATTAAAGACAATACTTTTAAACAAATTTTGCCAAACCGTGTATAGCGATGTTTCACCTGTGTTGAAGATATCGTCGAAGGGATTTCATTATTTTGCTGTTTCTTCTTCACTAACTGCTCTGCACTCTTGATCTCGTCCAAAGTCACACCTTGAGTCGAACGTCGAGTTTCTCTTACTCTCTTCGCGTGCGCTTTTCTTTGAGTCTCACTCTCTTCATCGCGAACAGGAGGAACGAACGATCTAAACAGACATTATACACGTATCGTTAACACCAGCAAAGCACGATAATATTTGTAGAACGTGTACGACACAGTCTCTTATAAAATACAATAAAATTCGAAAAAGCATTGAACATTATTAGAAACAAAATCCAGAAGCAGTGTTCACAGGTATCACATAAAACAACGATGCTTTTCGTGTACGACAATAGATATAATTCGGCTGATTTGCTGTCGCTTGTGATCACGTATCAATACGGTAACTATAGTGTAATATTTAAAAACAACAATGCCGATCGAACTCATAGACTGTACATACACGTACTATACATTAAAATGTTTCAAACATGTTGATGTAACATTTCATGTTCTTGTAACACTGAAGCGCAATTTATTAATACTCATTCTGTTTGTGTTATTCATGATTCCGTCCATTTGGAATTATAAATGTGTCTGGTCTGCTGGGGTTAAGTTTTCGAACAGACCTCTAGTTTCAAATCTGATGCACACTGATACCGACTGAGTTCGACAGATTATGTTTCAATAGCAACGTTTCCATACATTAGAAACATTACTTGGTACTAGCAAAGACAAGGCAGTGGTTATTGGGGGCAAGTAATATTTGAGGACTGTATGTAATGTATGCAACTAAAAGAAATAATCACACAAAGCAACTGTCCATGCCACTGCCAATAACTGAACATTGTGTGTAGGAATATTGTAGAATATGCAAAGTCACACAATTCAAGAGAATCTTCCCAGGTCAGGCATAGGGTACCCACTTGAACAAGTTCTTGCAGATATTTCCGGGACTTAGCTTGCTCCCTCCTGGTGTAGTAGGAGTTCCCGAAACTGCTACTGAATTGTTTGCACTCGATAGTACTGTGGTTGTAGCTTCCACTGGTTGAACGCTACTCAGCCATATTAACAACATTGCACGATGCAAATATGAATGCATGAACTTCAATATTAAAAGCACTCTAATATATGCTAAAGAATAATTTCTCCGAGGTATCAGACTCTTAGAATTCTAACGATGTTTTTGTTGCTCTCGACTAGATAATTCATTACTCAAATTTCTAAGCTGTTTTCGACGATAGATACAATGACACCCCGTTTCAACACGTTTTTCCTTCTTTTTTCAATTTATGTGAATCCGTCAAGGACAAATATTAATTAACTTTTGTTTCATTTCAGTTTATCTAATATTTACCTGCGCATCTGATTGGCTGGAATAGGACTTGTTGTTGTAGTTGTTGTTGTGGCAGTTGTAGTAGCTGTAGCTGTAGTAGTTGGCAGTGTGCTCGGCACTATTGTTTTAGATGTGGATGTTGGTGAAAGTGTATTGCTTCCCTGTGGCAGTCTTGATAGTTCCAAGTTTAATTTTGCTTCTTTTTTTCTAAAGTTAAAACAATACGTGTTACATTACGCGAATAATAAAAAATCGAGCTTTAAGTTCAGTTACTTGAATCTCATTATGTTATATATATATATCAATCAATCGATCGGTCGATCGATCGATCCTGATATTTTTGATCTTACAGAAACAAATCAATTATGTCAGATAGATATTTGATGTTCCAATGTACATACAAGAACTGTTGGTTTCATTTAAGCCAAGCGAAAGCAAGGAATGAGGAAGGCTTGGTAAATTAATGATCACAAGATAAATGAACGATTCACACGCACACGTAAAAAAAATGTATAAAGTTTGCAAAATTTGTTGTCCGAATTCCAAAGTTCATTCTTTTGAGAACACTGATCGAAATTACATGTTTTAAAAGATTATAGACTGTACATTGTACATTTGAAATTTGGACCACAAATTTTCAAATAGCTATTCGTGAAGTGTGCGAACCTCTGATATAACACTTCAATAAATTTCGAGTGATCATCTTCACGTTTGTAATACTTATGTATAGTTACTATTAAAATGATACCTACTGAAAAGCATTAATATATACCACGTATGAAACGTGCGCACCTGTGGGTTTCGCGTAGAGATGCAGAGCGAGTCGTAGTATTGGTGTGAGTAGGAGTAGCTGCGTTGCAGCAATGGAGAATAGGGCAGGAATGCGCCTTGATGCGAGCATGTAATGCCAAGTACTGCTCATAGAACCTGCATAACATGCATCATGCCATGCATACGACTACACTAATCGTTTTCTAGACGTATAAAAGCTCGACAATATGTACGTACTATACAAAACTTTTAAACATGTAACTCATTTCAACGCGCGAATTTTTTTCGTTTTATAATTAACATTGGTCATACTATAGATTTCGTAAAAGAGACTGCGAATTTTATGCATTAAAAACAGGCGATATATAATTTCATATAGTGATAAAATTAAATGAATTTAAGAATATCGATAACAAAACTACCGATAGAGAATTAAATCTTTACTTGGTCCTTATGACTTGCAATCAATGCAATAAATTTTTATTTCGCATAAAGATCCGCAGTCTAGTAATATATAAAGAGAAAAAAAAAACGAAATACTGTTGAAAAATTAGAGAACTTTGCAAATCGTATTAAATAAAACGACAAAATTTGAAATACTATGAGAATAAGATATACGATTTTTTCAATTTAGTTTTTGAAAATTGGTTTCAACTTACTTCGCGTCCGATTCAAAACTATGCGTTCTAGTTAATACTACGTCAGGTTCGGTGTTCAGTTTGTTTGACAGGGTTGGTGATTTGATGTTTTTGTCCTTCTCTTCGAGTCCTATGCGTAGACGAAAAAATAGTTCAATTATTACTAAACGATTCTGGAAGAAGATTAAACCTTTGAGAAAGAACTTACTCGTGGACAATGAATTCGTTGCATCTGTTCTACATCTTAACGAGCGTGAACGCCGCCACGATGGTATCATTCCTTCTTCGTTACCATCAGTCTGTTGTTTTGGAGGCATTATTGGAGCCTGGAAATGCGATAACGTGACGGACTCAACTAAGCATACTTAACACATTATCTACCAATGACTATTTCATAATTTTTGAAAGAGCTGTCAACAACAATAGAAATTGCAAACCTTAAATCAATCAATCAATCGTCTCCAGTAATGTATACTAATTATTTCAGGATTACAATTATTGAGAAATCTCTTTATCTTTGTTGGTAGATAAAGTGTTAAAATATGTATTGATAAAATAATATTACCTGATTAGGAACTTTATTCGAGTCGGTAACAGATGAATTATTCTGGGTTGTTTCCTCCCTGTTCGCTCTATTTTTCTTCTCTGTAAACGTAAAACGAATAAAATGAATTTAGCATTGGTTTGAACACAGAACGTCTCTAAGAAAGTTGAAAACTATAATCAATTATCCATTTATGTAGTAGAGAAACTTGCTTTCGATTCAGGAAAGAGCACTCTTATAGCGAGATAGAATAGAGAAAAGGTAGATATGTATCTTATAATACATGCAACTGAAGGTTAACTTTAATAATGTAAAAACAGCCTTACAGACAAAACTCACCGTCATCTGTAAGACATGAAGAGTGGTTTGATTCGTTAGACTTATCAGATTGATTGGAGTAAGTGGAAGAATGTGATTCTGAGCTAGTCTCAGATTCACCTTCACCATCACTCTCTTCCATATCTGTTTCACGTGTCGCTTCTGTCCATGCAGCATTGTTACAAGAAATACAAATTGCTGTTAAGGTAAGTAAAATAGACTGGCGAAACTGAACGGTGTGTAATACATTCTTTATAAGGAACAAAAGTTCCTATCCAATTTAATATTTCCCAATTATTTGTAATAGATTGTTGTATATGAAATGTCCGATTTTAGAATACAAATGTTACGAAGCGTTCTGATCAAGAAATACTATCCACAATCTTTAAGCTTAATATATATCATTATAAGATACAAAACTAATCTTTAAAGTACTATCACCAATTTGTATCAAGATACCTAATTTTAGATAGATGTGATTGTAATGCATTCTTTTTATGTAAGTGAAATAACAACATATATGATGTTTGGCCAAAATTTTGTGATTAAGAAAAACACTATTCGTCGATGGTAAAAAAAAAGAAACTACAAAATGGAGATGACAGTCGTATAAATGAAGAACACGAATGACCAAAGAATTCAGTTTCTATCGTAATACGGTCAAGAAACTTGTAATTGGTTAATAGAATACATTGCTTCCAAAACAAATTTATTTTTAAAAAATTTGTGCTGGCTGAACATTGCTGTTAAAAATCGGACATTTTACATGCAACAATCTGATAAATTTGAATATAGTAGATTTTAGAATCCTAATCTTCGCCGCATCAATGTATTTTTGATTCTATGAGCTCATGTATAGATTACGGTTTTTATGCATTTATAACAATTAATATATTGGGTAGAAACAAGAAAAACATTTTAAAAATCTAGAAATGTTATTAATTATAATTATTATACTACTTTCAGCTGATTAAAGTTATCAACACTTGGAAAGCGAATGGTTTGATAATAGTATAGATGGTAATCCATTTAGACAACTATTCATAAATTATTATCATTATATTTTTAAAGGAATTATATCTAGATTCATTCATCTTCTTACCCTTCTCACTCTATTGCATAAAATACTGGGTCAAATGGGTCTGGGTCTTACCTTCCAAGTGTTAAAGAGAAAAAGGAATGTGTAATTAGTGTGTGTGTGTCTTGCAATTAGCTCAAATTTTATTTTGCATAAAAATCCGAAGTCTACTCATATAATAACATAAATATATCTTTCTGCAACGACGAAGACTAGTCAAAATTATTTAGTACAAAAGTTTAATGTTTTACCATATTTGTAGTAATACAAAAAAATAATTGAGAAATCATATCACGTATTTTGGCTTGTTTTTATTCACAGAGTGTTCTAGTAGTATTACTTGGATATTAATTGCAAAACTGCTGCGTCAAAAATGAAACGGTTAATACTACAAAAATGTTCATATGTCCCTGCAGTCTGGTAATACTTTTGGAACATTCTGTACACACGGAAGCTTCGAAATGTCATTACCATTTAGTATTTTATTGACATAATTCGTCAAAATGTTGAAATGTGTACATGCAAACTGCCAAACACTGTAATAACTAATATGAATAACGAACATACCAACATCACTGTTTGTTCCTGTACTAGAGTTTTCTTTATCAGACTGAATTTCTAATTCAACATTTTTAACTTCATTTGGTGTTTCTTCTTCAAAGGTTTCCACAGATTTTTCCGTTGCTATCGTATTTTCATTACTCGTCGGTACACTGTAAAAATTAATACAATTAGTGATTTGTATTTGTTTTGTGAAGTTTAATTGTTTATTTATTTGTACAAACCATTTCATCATAAGCTTCTGTTTGTCTCTTAGAAAACTTAAAGCCGATAATATATCCGCATCCGCAATATCAAATGCAGTTTGGTCCTACCAATGTAAAATTGTGAATCAGATGATGAATTTTTTGTTAAAAGAATAAGAGAATAGTAATCTTACAGCATAGTTCTTAATGTCCATATTACAAAAACTTTCCACTAAAAGTTTGCAGGCTTCAAATTGACCCCAATGTGCTGCAGCATGCAATGGTGTCCAACCATCAAAATCCTGAGCATTAACATCACATTTAGCCTGCAGTAAAATGCTGAAAGATGCGAATCTCGGATGTAATGAATAACGAATACAAAACCATTTAAATATCTTTGGAATTTCATATGATAAAGCAATCAAATAATCGTACTTCATAACTTTAATGTAGCCTTTAGCAGCTGCAACGTGCAATGCAGTAGCTCCTGTTTTAGGGTGAACTGAGTCTTTTCCTGTTGCTCCTGATCGCCATGCTTTAGCATCATTTAGCATTGACCTCTCTTCTTCGCTTCTAGCATGATCACAGTCTATACCTACAGAAGAAGAATTTTCATTAAAAACGGAAATCATTGTTCTATACTTTTTGCAATAAATAATTAAAAATACGGACCAGATTCATTTATGTTTTGCTGTAACATTTTTTCCATCTCATTGCTCTGTGCAATATCAAGAGCCAATTCCCCATCATTGTTAACTGCTGCTAAATCACATCCTTTTTCTATTAAGTATCTAGGAAACATATTTATTTGTTTAAAAGTATCGTTACAGCTTAATACCTTGAAAGAATTGTAATTAAAAATAACTACTAACTTAGCAATAGATATAAGACCGCAAGATGCAGTCGCATGCAGTGGTGTCCATCCTTCATTATCACCACGGTTGATATCAGCTTCCTTCTCTACTAAAAATTCGACCATATCCAAATCATCATTGATACAGGCCTACAATTAAAATAATATCATTTTGAATTGTAAGATATAATCCTTTAAACAAATAATATATCATAAAATTGTTTCAAATTAATTAAAGATTATATCTATATTTATGAGGAAGAACAGTCATGGAGGATACCTTTGAGTGCTGATAAAAGATAAAGTCTTATTCATGCTTATGTTGTGTAGCTGTACAACTTTCAAAAGTTAACAAATACAAATGATACAAGATCCTGATAATTGTTTCTGAAAAGTGATGCATTTTAAAGAGAGCTTGCTCGAAGAATGTATACTGTTGGAATGGGCAATTTATTCATCTACAAGTGCATTAGAAATGTTAAGATGTTTGCTTGTACTATTAGGTTCAGTATACAAATTGAAAAATTTATGTAAAGAATATTTGGAAGGGGGCTTTCTAGCTAAACGAAAATGGATGTTATATATAATAACATTTTAAGACAGAGGACACATAGAATACAGATACTGCAGCCTCTGACTTCTAACAGAGAACTATAAATAGCATTTGATGCCTGATGTATTTTCACATTCTATTTTCGCAAATCCATGAAATGCCTAAACTTCCTCTTTGCTTAAATAACAGTAACAAATAGAAGTCATTCTACGCAAAATGTTCTAATGTATAGACATTTTTTAAATAAATCATTTATCTGTCACAAAACGATTTGAAGAATTTTATGAATGATTTGGTTTGCATTCAGTAATTACATAACTAGAACAGAATTCATTCATGAATATTGAACTTCTAATTTCAGTTTAATGTAAATGTTAAATGAAAATAATTGCAAAAATACAATCTTTTGATAATGTTTTGAGTAATAACTTGCTAACTTTTGTTCTATATAAAATTAATATGTATAATTGTTTTACTTAAAATATAGACTAAACTTTTTATTAATATGTACATTTTATTTTATATATATATGTATATATATATATAGTATATATACATACATACATAATAATAATTATTGTTATTATCACTGTATACATATTTATAGTTAAAATAAAAAAACCTCTCGAGATTTACATTAACATTAATCTTTGTGGGAAATCAGATGTTTTTATAGTTTGAGCCACTACCAAAACAGACGTCTTTTCAGGTCTATTTTAAGCCTTATCCTAACTTTAACCTATTTTAATAGTGTCAATAGTTTAAGTATTATGCCAAAAGTTACAGTGTCTGTATGTTGATTTGTACCGTATTAAACATACAGGTTTAACATATTTCAAAAAGATTATTACCAATAATAAATCAAATCGTTATTGCTTCTATAAATTAAAAATAATACAAGTACATAACTTGTAATACATAAAATCATAACATATACATTGTTAAATATAGTAGCTACAAATTAATTAGAAATTACAAAGAAAAGAAAAATATGTATATAGAGTATAAATATATAAATAAACAAAGATTTACAATATTAAAAAATTTGCATTTTTAAAGAGTTTTAAACATCAAATCACTTAATACATAATGTAAACCACTCTAATCTAGTGTTTCTCTTTGAATTCTTTCAAATCAGTAGATACGATAGCATCAAAGATGTTATCAAAATAATTAACTATGAGACTTTAATTACGATATGCATCTTCAGCATAAAGGAACTTGCCTTAATTACTCTCTAGCTTGATCATTTTTTCAATATTCCTAATATCCTAAGCCAGTACGTATTACCGCAAAGTTTCTATCATGCATTGAAGCCATTCTTTCATACTTTATAAAATGAAAGATTCATTTGAAAATATAAAATATCAAACGGTCTAGTAAACAACATCATTTATTAAATTCGTTACTAAAATTGCAGCAGACGCAGCTACCGAAAACGATAGAATCTAATAATCGGTTCCACGAAAGCGTAACAATGAAAGTCAAGCTGAGTCTACGTGAATCTTCATCGTTTTCAAGGAGGATTGCAAACCGAACGATTTCTTTAGTTGCTCGGTAGTTGCTAGTGTCAATAATTCGGTAAAGTTTTGCCCCGCTGTGGATGAACGATCAGCGTGGCTTCGAATCGTGGGATCTCGGATGCGCGGTGCGCCGGTCTCCATCGGCCGTTGGTTAAATGCGTGACATCGATAGTACAGGAGGAAAAGTTTTGCTAGCGATCGCACTTAAATTAGACAGCTGGAGTATGTTATGTAGTAGCCATCTTGCGATAAGAATTTACGATCAAGGGGGAAGAAAAACATAGAGGGAGAAAGCGAACACTGGGAAAAACTCGGTCGGAAGTAGTTGCGTGTTGTGTAGACAGAGATGTGTATCGGAAGGAATCGCGTCGGTGTATAAACAGAGGCGCGTAAGAAAGGGGGAATTAGAAGGAAGAGACGACTCGACTCCTTCGTACCTGGTGTAACGCCGTGAGACCGTCTACGTTTCCGGTGTTGATATCCGCCCCCTTTTGAAGTAATCGCACGACCTCCTCTTTGTCGCCTGCCGCACACGCTGCCAGGAACACGCAATCCGCCGAAAATTTAATCTTACGCGCGACCTGACGTGGTAGGGCCGGTTCACGATTCGTCTCGGATTGTTCCCAACGTTTGAGCTGTTCAGCCCTCTTAAACAGGGCCGAGCTCGAACGACTCTCGACAGACATTGCCCGAGAAAACACGCACGATCGCACTCGTAGAACCTTCTTCTAACCACTTCGCACGGTCTCTTCTTCTCTTTCCTCTATCCTTCTTCTACGTGCTTCTCTCTCTCTTTCTCTTTCTTTCGCTCGCTCGCTCGTTCACTAGCTCGCTCTCGTTCTCTCCCTTTTTCTTTCTCGCTTCTTCTCTCTTCTCCGCGTTTTTTGGATCTTACTCTTTACCGAGGCCACTACACCATTCAATTCACTTTGCGTGATTCGACACGCTGAAACCGCCGTTTTCCGCTTCTTACCTCCATATACGACTACGAACACGGATCGCGTGTGTCGCGCGATGAAAATTATTTTACGTTAAATAGTCGCTCGTTCTGACGGACCACGGAGGGAGCGGTCGGTCGCCTTCACCAGACTCGGTTATAAGGCGGCTAGATTCGCGTGCTCTTTGCTATTCTTGGCCGTACCGTAGCCGTGCGAGCTGTGTCGAAACCAATGAAACAACTTGTAGTCTAGCCAACATTTTAAGGAGCTATGTCTCTAGTTTCCTTTCCCCATGACATAGAACATTAAAATCTGGCTCAGATGGAACTCGGTACATTTTTCTGTTTACACGATACCGTCGCCCTCTTATGGAGAGTGATGAATTATAAAACGAGTTTTTTCGCTCATATGCGACGGGCTGGGCATTGATAAAGTAAATGTTTGAATGAAATCGGGTACTTTAATCAGCCTGTTTATTTTACAAAAGTTATTATGTGGTTATGAAAAATAAATGTATAACAAAAAACAGTAGATAATATTCTTTTCAAAAGATTTTACGATTATCTTGTACCATACTATATGTCAAATATTGCCGCTCTTTTGAAAAATCGGCAACGGTGTATATAAGTAGGGGTTGAAGGTCGTCCAATTGTGTAACATAAACATTGAAGATCTTAACCAGAATTTCACATCTGATGTATTCAGTAATAATGGTATAAAAAGAGACAATTACCTGTAGTAAGAACGTGCTCGCGTATTTGAAAACAGAATGCACACACACACACATATATATATATATAGTGGCAAGCTCGTATACGCACGCCATCATAAGAGGATCCGTTCAGCCTTCAATTGTTGATTAACGGTTCCTGTTTTAAAATCTTTCAATAATATTATCTTTCTGTGAACTAATGGAGGAAAAGTAGAACAAATTTAACAACACAGTGTTACTGTACGTTGCTTGTATTATCGTAGGGATTGAAATCCATTCAAAGCGGATAGATTAGAAGACGTAAACGTCAGCATCGTAATATAACCTCTATTTGCTGTATCAATTGAATGAAAAACAACATTCTGTAAATAATTTTCTCTACAAAGATTTGATCTTAAAAGACAAATCTCAGCAAGATGAGTGTGAGAATGTTAAAAGATCCAGCTACCGTGAATTGCCGCATATTTGTGGGCCATTTGCAAACAGATGATATGACCAAACATGAACTGGAAGAACATTTTTCAAAATATGGAAAAGTTATCGGTTCAGCGATAAATCGAGGTTTCGGTTTTGTTCAATTCGAAGAGGAACAGTCTGCACAGAAAGCTATACAAAATGAAAATGGTGCAATGTTTAAAGGCAGAAGAATAGGTATTTTTATTTGCAAGATTTTTTTAACTTTAGTATCCGAAAGTATTTTATTTCTCTGCTCCAGGCCTGGGTATGATTGGCTACTCAAATGCTTCCTTGCTTCCTCTACTAATCTCTCTTTCATGTAGCTTACACCTTCGTTAACCTTTTCACCACAGAGTGCTCAGAAATGAATTTTTCTCTGGGCAGTCAGTGTGACAGAAAAATCGGCACTATATGCGATAATGGGCATTATTGGGCAATTATCGATAACAAATGTATGGTACCTAAAAGTGCTGTTTGTTTGGAGGGAGCACCTATGGCTGAGCGCTTAAAGGTGCTCTTCGCAGCGAAAGGGTTAACTGAGGCAAATCTGCCCTTCTCTTTTATCAGTTTTAGTTCTAGAACTGTGCAATTATTCTGTTCTTCAAACCATTTTCACAGTTTTTGTACTATTAATGTAGCATTATTACCAAACACTGGCATTATTTGATATAAAATCTGAATAGTATGATTGTATTATGTGCCACTGAAATGAATGAATTAAATGGTTATCATGTTTTAAATAGATGTGAGACCAGCAAAGAAAGACAGTCAATCTACAGGTGGAAGGCCAAAGCCTCAAGGAGGTCCTAATAATCAATTTAATTCTAATAACAATCATTTCAATCCTGGGAATGACTCTTTCAATAGTGGAAATCAAACTTTTGGAGCAAATTCTTCTTTCAATGCAAACCAAAGTTTTGGTTCTGATGCATCGATGAACGAAACTCCAAAGGGAAGCAACATGCAAAATAGAAATGAACAATTTGGCGATGGAAATCAGAACAATGATCAATTAGGAAATCAAAATAGAAATAATGGGAATGATCAGTTTAATAACATGATGCAGAATAAAGCGAATAATCAATTTAGTCCAGGTAATCAGAACAGAGGTACTAATCAGTTTGGATCTGGTGGAAATCAAAATAAACCAGGAGGGAATCAGAATCGAAATGTGAATAATCAGAATAATCTTAATCAAAGCGGTGGAGGAGGAGGAGGAGGAGGAGGAGGAGGTGGAGGAGGAGGAGGAGGAGTTGTAAACAGTGGTGGAGGGGGTAGGGTAAGAGGCAATAGAGCTGGAAAGAATCGGAATAAAAATCGGGACAACTCAGGAGGAAATAATTTCAGAGATCGTAGTCCTATTAACAGACCCATTCGTTTGGAAGACAAAGTTGGTAGAGATTGGGATCATAAACAGGGTGATAGACCAAGAAACAATTTTAATAGAGACTCGTTTAACGATAGCAACAATCGTTATGAAGATTTCAAAAATAATGGTCCAAGAGATATGAACATGAGTTTTAAGTAAGTTAAAACGTTTGCTATTAGTTACCTCTTGCGTACATGTTACTAACTATTTTATTGCTTTATCCATTAGCAACACAAGTAGCACGAGTGAGTATTCAAACACAACAACTGACAAGAATGACTGTGAAATTATTGTTGTCAACAAAGCATTAACGTATGTACAAAAATACATGTTTCTTAGAACAAGTTGTAAAGTTAAATGAAGGTCATTTCTTAATATTTACATACCTTGTCTACAAACAGTGTTACAGTCGTTATGCACTGTTAATCAGTCGTAGAGAGATCAAAAATTAGGCAACCATACTCTGTGACCAAACTCAGCGACCATATGCGGCGAATCTTCGAAAGTTGTTAGTATCGTGCAGATCATCAAACAAACTCTCTTTTTTGATATTCTGAAGCATCTTCTTATGTAAATATGTTAACAATTTGATAAGCTGGCAACTGGTCGATAGTGCGTAATGGCTTTTAGAATTATGATCAATTCATTTAGCTTTATATATGATACCAAATAAATTTTAATTACTCTTTTAATTGTCATCTATGATAACAGGGAGTATGCAGAGAGCATCGAGGCAAGGCTAAAAAAGATTGGGCTAACTGTGGATTTACTATTTCCGAACGAAGATGTACTTCTCAGTAGGGTTTTGGGCAATATAGCCAGTCGAGGGTGTTTGTATGCTGTTGTAGTAACGCCAATCAATCAAGAACATCATTCCCTAACACTAAATATTTTGCACGGTTTACCACAAGGTACTTACTCCAATAGCTTAACGACCATGTCATTTTGTACATTAATAAAACTTTCAATTTTTCTTGTAGAGCACAGAAACATGCTCGTTGAAGATGCCATTAATTTAATATCGCGTGACTTCTCCAACTACAAAACTGGCGGACGATCTGTGCCGTTAAATACACCATTTGCGAATGAACGACATCCCGACGCTATTCAAGTTCTTCTAAATATGTTAGCCGATAACCATCAATTAACAGTACTACAGTACGATCGTGTGATAAAGTACCTTGAGATTAAGCGAGAGGAACAAGTGCAGGTGGAATTAGGAGACGTGAAAGATCTGCCAACGACTACGATAGCAGTCAGCGACCCGAAACAAGCTGAATTGCAGTCGAGAATACTTAATATTTTAAATAGTAATAAAACAAGTTCGACGGCGCCTGTTCCCAGCCCAGTACCAGCTCCAGCAGCTGCACCAACACCTGTCCCACCAGCTACTTGGGGATCAGGTAAAAATTACATTCTATTTTCGAAGTTCAAAGAAAAAATTCTATATTCTAAGATTTTTGACATGATCCCGTATTATTGCAACGTGTTTGTGTTCAGGAAAAACATTCTGACAAAATTAGTTATTAGTATTTGTTCCAGCAAACTTTTACAACGCTACAACATGCACGCTATAAGTGCAGTCGTTTCGGTTTCTTTTCCTCCCGCGTAACAGTCACATGTTATAACTGTGTGACATTTATTTCTCTTTTCTCTAAAATTATCGATATTCGATTATTCGTGACGCGAGAAATATATTCACAGACCTTCTGCAGCACGGTTTTTGCACATTTAAAAAGGTCCTTTCGGAAACGTATCAACAATTTGGAGAACCGTTCATTTTTTACATTTCTTTTTGGATTTGTTTGTGCGTATTTCATGAACATGTCCAAAGAAACGGCAATTCTTTTCCAAGTTGTTCGATGAAATTTTCTAGCAGAGGAGTTTCGAATAGAAAGTATTGTACACACACTTTTTGTCTAAGTAAATTAGACAAATAGATAGAAGTAAAGATTTCTGACTGTTGAACGTAAGTGATTTTGATTATAAGACGAACTTCGTACGCTTTGGAATATTTTTGAATCGCGTTCTCAGTGCGTGTAGTGTTTCTGTGCCTGTTTCCGTCATGATGCAGTGATCAAAGCGAACGAACTTCAAATATATTTATTGCTGGTATTACACAACCGCTAACTACATGAGTACATCATGTTATGCCAGCAGCATCAACTGCCACAACAGCGTCCACGACAACTACCACTACAGGAGTTTCACCGTCACCTCTGCTTAACGATCCGACAGTTCAAAAGGCACTTGACAGTCTGTTGCAAGGCAATTTGCTCAAAAGCATCGGCGATCAGCAACCAGCCCCGACAACGACACCTCTGTTTGCTGCTTTTTCGAATATCGGCCGATTTTAATCGATCATTCTTTTTTCAATCGTATATTTTTCTTATCGCGTCTTATCTTCTCCAGCAGGAAATCTCATTTCATTTTTATGTGATGAAATGAATACTCTACAAACAATATTTGATAGTATACCGGGAACTAGTTAATATCGTCAACATTAACAACAAGTGGTTCTCATGTTCATCTCTGGTAATATGTTAGTATGCTTATACATGCGTAAAATAGTACACTTATGAATAGAGGATTTATAAGGATTTATAAGTTCTATACATTAATTCCACTGTTGTTTAACGAGGTTTGTTCATTGATACTTCTTTGTCTAATCCGCTCCAACTACTAACGAAAACGATCGATTCTTATACTTTTTCCGTGTATCAATATGAGAACAGATTTACAAGTTATTTGAATCATGTAAAATTGCTTTGTAGTATATGTTTAATCATAGGATGTAAAAAAGTTTTAAATAATACATTTAATTATACAAGTATTGAAATCTGTCATAAGGATATCATGAAAAATGTGTGATGAAAATTCGGTTATTTAACAAAATAATACGTTTGTCAAATAACAATGGAATACTGTAGATATTGTTTGTATGATTCGCGATATCATAGGTGTGTTCTGGTATTTGCTTATACGTTCAATCCTTTCAATCCCAGGACAGAACTTTTAACTTAGTACTCATAACATTATAAACTCAAGAAACATTGTGTATTAGATGTATAGTACGCGTATGATCACTTTAGTCATCTTGATTATCTTTGAAAATATTAACAAAATTTATTCTTAAAAATTATATGATAACAGGAAGATCATAATATAGTAGTAATAACTTTTTTGTAGGCAAAGAATTTTTAGAGATTTCAAGAATAAATTTTGACTTTTTAAATGGAATTGAAGTTTGTGAAATATTTTAAATTAAACAGTGAGATATTTTATATAACAGTTTGAAATATTTCACGAATTAATCAATTTTGACATGGTATTCTTACGCTTCATTAGAATATTCTCAAGAGTTTCTCTGCATAAAAAAGTATGCAGTTCTATTAAAAAAAAAGAAATAAAATTGATTTCTGAATCTTTGAAAATTCTTGAATTACAAATAATTATTACTACTTTGCAACGACTTCTGTTTGTTTGAAAAATGGGTTGCAATCTAATATTTGGATGAAATATGAAAATACTTTAATAAAATAACATTAGATGTAAATGAATGAAGAGTGTTTTAAATTACTATTTATCTGGCTCTTAATTATCGAGCGCATACTGTATATCTAATGATTTTCAAGTCGAAACTGTATGCCTATTTTTACCTTTTTGCTTCCTATTGCTATAACGTTAATCAAGGCTTGAATTATCCCTTGCGCATTAAAGAACAAGTTTAAAATATAATTGTATACTGTACTTTATCAAAGCTTGAACAGTTTGTTTTGATAGAGAGAATACTTCAATATGCAATATATTGATTTAGTGATTGACAGTTTGATTAAAAAGAAAATCCATCATTTATTGCAATTATTATTTTCAATTTAACACGTAGAATTGATAGATTATCATTCTTTTGAATTCTCATTGTCGCTTGTGTCACTTTTATAGTTTTTATTAGTCTCAAAATACGTGAGCGAATTTATAAGCTTTATAAACATTGTCTAATGTAAAAATATACATATACATATAAATACAAAGCATTTCATTTTTATAATAAATTACAATGCTTATCAAATATTATGTTCCCTATCGCACTGTGATTGTGCAGATGTTCATTTTTATAAGGAGAGTAAAGATCATTGAATGTGTTACATGAATCCTGTATTATTACATAACTTTCAATCAGTTTATTCATATAAATGTATTACATGAAGAAAGTTTTGCACATTCTTTATTTCAACATTTAGACAAACATCGTGTATAACATCAATAAAATGTTTTTAGGAATACTTTATGTCTTTTATTAACAACAAAGTACAACATTGACGTCTCACTCTCATGGATCTAGAAACAAGAAAATACACGTTTGTTTAACCGAACTCCACTGTTGTACACCTAATACATTAATTCTTTACATATCTTTGCAGCAAAGTATGAAATTCATACATTCATTATTATGAAGCGGTATAAGCTATGAACTCGATAGTAGCTGTATTGTTATCAAGCAACAAACCAAACCAGTGCACAAAGTGAAATATATCCTACATAATTAAATGTGATTTGCAGAATGTAAGTAAGCACAGTGTTAATTAACAGCAGGTAAGCAAAGCTACATTAATATAAATAAGCGTGGAAACGTGTTATGTCGACATGTGATTGAATCTACCTAAATAATAACTCTTCAGGTACTGTTCTGCATGTACTATCTCTTCGCAAGGCTGAGATACTTTTTTGTACAAAATACCGAGAACAGATTTTACAGCATCAATATCATACATGTTCTTCACCAATCTCTGTTTATATGGTTTTAGTTTTTCTACGAGTTCTTTATTCTTCATGATCGAACCAATGTGGTTCTGAAGAATTTGATTATACATTGGCCAGTCATATTCGCAAGCGGGACAATTGCACTCGAAGAAATAGTCCTGCATTATTTTCTCTCTTCTTTCAGATCTTGGCATATGTGCATATGCAGCACCATAGCCAGTGAATATTTGATCTCCAGGATATATTGGTGCCAGGGCACGAGTAACCATTGTTAATCCCTCGAAATGACGAAAAGTATTTGGAGCACAGGAGTGATTGTACAAGCTATGCGTTACATATAACCCGGAGCCGGTTTTAATTCCCGGCTCTTGTTGTATCTGGAAAATAAGTTTTAGAAACTATAATTCGATCGATGTATTTATGTTTTCATTTTTTGTTCTATTAAATTTTTTACGAGAGCATTATGAATTGTATTTTATGTTTAAATATATTTATGAAATAAATTACTGTGAAGCAATTAGAAGACATTATAACACAGGCGCGAAACATGAGGCTTCCACAGAACTGTAGCTCGGGCACATTATTAATGTCACTTAATTGATCCATTTCGTATTTCTTGCAGAAGAAATTAGTCTCTGTGGCTAGGAGGATAGAAGCAAGGGCTGAGATGCAGGCAAATGCGCTGATTCCAATGAGCGGTCTTGTTGTCATGTTGGTTGCAAGGCTCAAAGCAGATCGTGAACTGTAGCTGTCAAATATACATTCATCTGTAAACCCTGCAGTTCTATCGTCTGCAAAAATGAAATATTTTATTAAATCTATACTTCCACAGTATGTTATAATTTAATATACAGTCAGGGACAAAATTAATTGGACACCCTTTAAAAACTAATTGAAAAAATATTTTTTTAAAGTTCGATCAAATGGTTTGAGTATATGAAAATTAATTTTAAATTATCATTAGTCGAAATTGCAAAAAAAAAAAATAAAGATTATCTTTTAATAACTTTTTTTTTATCTTATTTGATAACTTTTTTATCTGTACCTATACTGAGAATCTTTACTTTTTCTTTTTGCAATTTTGATGGTAATTTTTATTCATCTTTTTATACAATACCTAGTTAACTAATCGTTCTAGTATCTGAAAAATACTCAAATCATTCGTTCAATTTTAAAAAACTTTATTAGTATTTAAACAGTGTACACTGGATTTTGTGTTCGACTGTAGTTTCCTATGATTTCTTGTGCGTTTCAAGCATGACTTATATATAACATTATATTTTTCATTTTAGCTGTAAAATACGAAAGTTCTTGTTTACCTGGATTACACTCTGCTACTTTCATGTCTTCACGCAACTCTGCAATCCTTTTGCCTTTTGCTGTTACTACAATCAAAAAACGAACAATTTTGGTAAGCATTCGTACCTTGTCTTTGTCAACATTGAACAAACTTCCTAGAACCGATAAAATTGGACACTCTAATTCATGTGCCACATCCCAAGCTATTAATTTACATTTTTCTGAGCAATATACTGATATTGGGCAGTTTGGACAAGGAATTAAATTGTAACTTCTTGATAGGCAATGATGACAATGCGTATAATATCTGAAAATACAAAATTATAATTACAATTGCATTTATAGATCAATGTGACCATATCACATATCTCCGAAGTCTTTTAATGTTTGAAGAATGTCTATAGAAGATATCCTGTACAGTCATATTAGTTTTATGATATTATATTAAAAAATTGTTTACTTTTGAGTATAAATAATATGCGCATATGGATTTTCGAAAGAGACAATGTCACCAGGTTTAAATTCTTTAGTTGCTTCTAAATGGCGTCCATACTTTTCATTATAAGTTATTCTAATGCCGTCGCTAACAGCAGGAGCTTCTTTACTAGCATCATAAGCTAATTTTAAAGGACCCTCGTCTGCTATATATCTTGGTTCTTTTTTTTCATTACTTGGTGGAGCACTAGAACTATTAATTGGATTTTCCTCACACCCATTAACATGTCCATTTTTGCATGCATCTTGATTTTCGGCTTTTCCATTTCTAAATTTTACTGTTACGGGTTCTTCTGTAATTTTTTCTGATAAACACATGCTCATTAATTTCTCTGGATCAATAGGGTCATCCTTTTTGATCTTTAATTTCTGTTTAATTTCGTCCATAGCTTTCACCCCCCTTTCTTTCAGCTTCATCCTTTTTTCTTCCGGGTATCCAAGATCCAGAGCGGTATCAATGTCTATCAAACATTCTTTGAACATTTGTTTTCTGTACAAAGCCGCTGATCTGTTAGCATGAGCATAAGACATCAATTCCTTATCGTTTGCATATGCCAAACTCATTGTATAATATTTTATGGCATCAGTATAGTCGCCCATCACAAAATGCTGGTTTCCTATTTTTTAAAAGTTTATAGAATTTATTATAGTGCCGAAATTGAATTTCTATAATCATGAATAAATATTCGACACCTTCTTCTCTATAACTGATAGAATCTTCTTCGTTTTTAGTTTCAGGAACTAAAGTGGGTAGTGAAGATCTCGACATGTTTTGCAAAATATGACCAACGAGTGCTTCACACTCATTTTGTAAACCATATCCACCATGGGATGTGTGACTTTGTTTTAATGTTAGTACTAATTTTCTTGCTGTATCCATATCCATGTTTGCTGTTACCCAAGAAAAGATGCTTCACAAAAAATTTATTGGTTTATGCTTTTCAATTAAAGAATTGAATATAGGTATAAATAAAAAAACAGAATTTACCACAATCCTCTTATTATAGGTTCTTGTTTATTGTATTAAATTAATATTTTTATCAGTTAAAGATTAAATAATTGTTCACAAACTTCCTCTATAGAAGATAAGCAGATACTGAATCGACTGTAGTGAACTATGTACTGGCAGAAGCAAAACTGAGAGGTGAAACTAAAATTACCTCAAGTTAGATGATAGAGGGAAGGCAGAAACTGTATGACTGTGTAACCATGTTCTAAATCATTCGTTAAAGTAATGATAGATAAATTAATGATCTATCTAACATATAAAATATTACATTTTTATTTTTGTTCACGTGTTTTGTTGTTAAACAATTCAACTTTAGTTATTTTCAAATTTTTGGCTACATACTGAATATTGTTAATTTGTTATATGCTTCAACATGTAGTTAAAATTTTACGATTTATTATATTATGATTATTTTTTTAAATTTATATTTTTTTATTTATTAAGTATTTGTTGCAATAATTATATACATTGATCTTAGAATTACAATAAGCATAAGGTAACAATATTAAAATAGATTGTGGTATATCAAATTTTTTAAATATTCAACAAATATAGAACACGGAGGTAGTTTTTTAGTCACGTTGCATGAGCACTTTGTAATGAGAACAATTTGGCAGTCATCCAAATTTCATGCTATGGTTACCACCTTCTTGAATTCAACCTTTAATCAAGTGAATACGTACACAATTGTGATAGTTAACAATTATATAAAGAAATAACTAACTAATTTTTAAAACAGTACAAATTTTTCTTTGCTTTTGAATATCTTGTACAATTATTTGTTTTCTATAAATACTTTATAGTAAAATAATGTTATAGGGGAATAGAATAAGAATAAGAAAAACTAAGAGTATAATAAATTTATTAAGAATTTATCGCATAATAACAATTAATATGTGGAAACATTAATGATTGTACATATAAGATAAGTAAAATGTGAAATTGTTTACCTGTACATAGTGTGTAATAATAAAATGCAGTATTATGGGAATTTGAAAATTTATAAATGAATAGATGCATAAAAAAAAACTTAGTTCATTTCATGAAAGTATTAGGTGCATATTTGACTAGATCAATCTTTATCTGCTTCCAAATTTATACGATTACCAAACTTTGCATATAACTGAGTTTTTAAGTCACTTAGTGTACTATCTATGTCACTACAGTTGCTTTCCAAATTTGAAATTTCTTTTTTCTTCTTCTCCTTGACATCTTCTAAGTAATCCTACCAATATATATTATTTTTAGTTAAAAAAAACTTTTTAATTAATCATTAAATATATTTGTACCATGCTCAGAAATTTTTCCAATAGTTCCAAACAATTGAAAAATTAAATTTGATTAAAATTTAAAAATGAAATAATGCATAACTTTATATTTAAAAATGTATAAACTAAATTTATTAGAGATTAATGAACCTGTATTTTCTCCAGATCTTCATTGACAAAAACTTCACCAATGTAACAAGGTATCTTAGCGTCTTCGTCTAATAGGATTAATTCATCACTGGCATCTTCCATATTCTTCAAATCATTCTGCGGAAAGTATTAAAATTTAGTGTATGCAATACTGTGCATTGCCAAATAAGGTTATAAGTAATACGAAGTATTTTTATTGATAAATTCATCGGTACCTGTCTCGTTTTCAATTCTACTTTAAAGTAATGCAATTTTAGGTTCAATCTTGCAAATTTATTAATTTTCTGTTGATCATCATATGTAATATAAACGTCAGAATCCTGTAATACGATAGAGGTTATGAAAGCAATTTAACCATAAAAACTATGAATGAGAAAGAAAATGTTATAAAGCCTCACTGCTTGAAATCCTCCTGAAACATTTCTTCTCCCAGACATATTCGCTTTTTCTTTTTAAATTACAATTTAATACTAATTCAGATGATAATTTTGACAAAAATTGATGTCTGCCTATAAGGGTACATAACCTTACATTCGTATATCACAGAGTATTTAACTAGAGGCGAAACTTCTACCAAAACTTTTGACATCCGCGTATTGAAAATTTACAAAAAATATCAACCAAGAGTTGTACCTCTATTTAAGTATTTCTTCTATGCTTCTACGTATAAAGCTTGTATCACTGTAAGTATAATAAATTCTATAGATCGATTGTTGAAAATGAAGCGTTAAATGTATTCTTTGAAAATAATTTTTAAAAACATAACAACTTCTGTTTTGTAATTGTTAATAAAAATAAGGTAATTTATCGTTAAATTAAGATAATTGTAATAAGCATTTAAATAAATGTTTAATTATATATAATTTGAAGCAAATGTGAACTAAGATATTAGTTTTAATGGTTTTAATAATAAAATGATCAATTTGATGATTTCTACATAGTTTATAATGTTTAGTTTGTTTTCTATGTCTTGTTATATATACATTTAATATACGAATAAATAGCAAAAAAATATAGGTCCCACCGAGATTTGAACTCGGATCGCTGGATTCAGAGTCCAGAGTGCTAACCATTACACCATGGGACCTTGTGAAGTTTCGTTCGCCACAATGTATTTGAATGTAATAATAAATATTTAATGCAAATTATTAACTTATCGATGTAATTTATTTCTCCTTTTAAGCATTTTTTACATTACATATAAAATATTTATATGATTCTTATTATTGGATATGCATTCAACAATGAAAAATTCATGTTATTATAGTGCAAAGTTTTATTAACATAAAAATTATATTTTACATACATTTTTAGATATGTAAGATGCACTTTTTATATAAAATAAAATTACAAAATACTATTAAATATATAAAATATAAACTCATTATGAAAGGAATTTTAACTAATTAATTACTGTTGCAGTTATTAGATGTTTATCGCTTGATAAATGTATGTATCAGTTACTTGATTCTGTATTGTCAGTAACTGCATCTTCTGTTAAACTCTCCTTGCTCTCTAAATCTTTCTCTTCGTCTTCTGACTTTGGACTGTCATCAGTTTTTATTTTCTGAAAATAACAATTATATGATTATATATTAAAGAATTTACTACAATAAAGAGTACTGAATAGAAATCATTATTTGTTATTACTTTTGTACTGTGCACAGGTTCTTTGAAATTGCATATTTCTAGTAAGTTATATTTCTTGAATTTGTAGTAATTTGGGGCCACAGATATAAGACAGATACCACGTATCACTTCCACTACCACAGTGAGTTCTGGATTCTTTAAATCTGCTTTATTTCCAGGGTTCTTCTTACTTATTATTTCAGCCAGATCTTTAATAACTTCCTCTCTATGTATATTATGGTTGCTATGGCGGCGACTATAATAGAATTATATAAGTATTCCAACTGCATTTTGATAGCTTTTTGGTGAAAAAATAAAATCATACTTGAATACAATACTAAATGTTTTTGGTTCTTGGGCGAAATATTTTTCAAGTACTGGATCTGCTTTTCGTTGGATGTCGCTCATGTATGCTTTGCATACAACTTCGATAGGAAGTAATCTTAATATGTATCTTGTACGTGGCTGTTTAGTTTTATCTAGTTCTGTAACAATTCTGGTAACTAGTTCTAGAGGATTTGACAAAGAACTTCTAATGAAAATTACATTTTTCACACCAGTATTGACTACCTGTTAAAAATAAAATAAATATGTATTACTTTATTTACTACTTAAAATTATTAAATGATATTCTTAAAATTTACCTGAAACTTTGTATGTACTTCCTTTAATTCACTGATTTCTTTACTCAAAGAAGTTGAGATGTCATCATCATCATCTTGCTCTGTATCACTGACAGAACCATCTTTTGCTACAGTAACTTTGGTGTTATCGTTATTAGAGTCCTTGAATTAAAAAAAATCTTTTCCATGTGTCAATGTTAATTCTTTGATATCCATCATACCTTTGTAGTTTCTGATCCATAAATTTGATCAGCAAATTCATTCAGTATTTTATAAGCATCCCGCACACAATCTTTTTCGCGAAAATTACATGTGCATAAAAAACCCATTAAACCTGGCTCTAAGCTGAATTGTTTACGTCTCTTCTGGCTGTTACTATTAGTTTGGTAATAACTTTTCTTTTTTCTCTGTACATCCATTCTTCAATGTTCTTCAAACGTGCTGCACAGTCTATGAAAATTTGGATATTACATTACAAGTTTATATATTCAAATAAACATATGGATTTTGAATAAGAATGTAACTACGCTTATTATGAAAAATTCATGCCATGTGGTTTTGGTTAGTCAATATTATTTGTTGTTCATTGTTTGTGTTAATGGCCTTAATATATAATCAAAATAACAACTGTAATTATTAGTAATGAATACTGTAAAATTACGTACAGTACTTATGTTTAATATAATTTTAGTAGAACTTGAAGTCACTGACACTTGACTGTGATGTTTATCAAAATTAAAGTTCACTTTTTATGTAAAACTAACCTATAACACAGAGTTAACGACAATACTCACAGCTAGGATTACGGTATCTCCAGCAGGGTGACCAGTATAAGAAAAACATGGATAAGTAAGAAACAAATGTAGACACAGATTATGACGTACGAAAAGTCGAAATAATGGTTACTTGTTTGTGAGGAAGATGTCACCACGTCACTGTGGCGCGAGATCGACACGACATGCAATTACATATTTTCAAAATCAAATCGTATTTGTACACGCGCAAGTTTTGGAAGCATGAACTGAAAACTTTATTCTCTAGAAGTTAAAAAGCATGTAATATAAATAAAATTAATTTATATAAGTTTATTGTTAATATTTTATAAAAAATAATATGTTACAATTTAAAGAAGATCTGCCATGGTAACGTTTCGACGTACAGCATTGCTGAAACCTTCTTTATACTTGTACCAAATGCCACGTTTCGTTAAAAAATCACGCGATCTGTTTAGTTCATTGTCTTTGTTCTGTTGCTTGTCTTGTTTCACCGTAATGACTCTTCCAAAAAAATCTTTGTATGTCTACAACGAAAAGTAATTTTATTAATGTCATATGTGTAAAAACAGTCTACGAGTATAAAAATAATATATGTCAAATTTACATTTTCCTTCATTTCTGTTCCAATTTTTTTAAGATTTTCTGCAGGAGCGGATAGCTTAGCAATTTCATTTTGTTTCTTTGCTTTTGTTTCTGATTCTGCTGTTTTTGTTGCATTGCTATTTTTAGCGTTCTTGCTATCTTGGTTTTTTAAGGAACTACTTATTTTGAGCAATGCATTCGAAGCACGCCGTAAACGTTCAGCTTCCAGTTCTTGAACAATTATTTGTTTCACCGCATATGCAAGAAATCGACGATGTTTGCATTCGGGAAGAATACCAACTTCAAATATGTCCCTGGAAGAAAAAATGAAATTAATATTCTTTCAACGAGATTTTGTGATACAATATTCTCTCCGTAATTGCGAGAAAAATCTTTACCGTAATTGTTTAAATGTTATCCCTAACACTGAGAGGTTCCTCCTTATAACCAATAGTTTGTTACATAAATAAATTGTATCATGTTTGGAATCGTTTTAGTTAGAGAAACGAGCCAAATACGACATAAAAAATTCAATGACGAAAGACCAAAAATAAGGAATTTTGATTTTCTAATTTGAAAGGCTGAGCTCGCACGAGTTTTTTAATATTTGCCCAATGCTTCCAATCTCAGTTCCCCTTTCGTTCTCAATCGCTATCCTTTTCTGCATTCTGAACACTACAAAAAATGTAGTACCTTTTCTACATATAACTGTAACTTTACAGATCCGATGTTTTCACAGTTACGGAGAAAATACTATAATCTGTTAACTTACGGATCTAGTGTATAATCATAGGTTCCATCAACCGTTTTCTGTTGTACAAATGTCAAACCAAATTCGAGCAGAACATTTACCAAACGAGCAATGTCTTCTCGTTCTTTGGCGGAATGCAAATGCCCAGAAACTGTTCGTAATCGCGGGCATAATAGGTCCGGTAGAAAAGGAGCAATATCGACTGCTAATGTTATTATATCACGCCCGCTGCTTCTATAAACGGTTGTTAGAATTCCTACATTTTTTGTTTGTTTTTGGTGCATCTGTAATTTATAGATTAAATTTACAAATTGTCATATAGATATCACATTGACAGTTTTGACATCTTACTTCGAATGGTACAGAGGGATACGATAATTTGACGTTTCTAGCTTTAGCAAAATATAAATGCCATGTGATAAACGCGTAATTCGTATACGGCATAACAGACCAGACTTGCGAGTTTGCCACTAGAGATAAGATTTCATCAAAGAACTGAAACCATTCTAAGCACAAAGATACGTAATTCAATTTGTCAGAACAGATTTCCGGATAGTTGTGAAATATACCCTGTGCTAATTTTTCCGTCTCGCCTGAAACAAGACATAAATTATTATTAGTAAAATGTATACAAGACGAGTCTCGTAACATGACGACTTCAAATAACTCGCAAGTTAATTGTTGTACAAAAAATTTTTTTAAACAGATAATACAAATTTTAAAGAATGGATGTATTACTTCGAAGTTATTGACGCTATAAGAGAAAAAAAGAAATTTATATTTCGTTCCTATTTTTTGCAATTGATACAGACAAATTTTATTTTGTACAAAGATCCGCTGTCTATTAATTATGAAAAAGACCCTACCATTGTGTACAGTTTTCAACACAAGACGAACTCTCTCTGAAATAGGAAGTACTCCGTTCTTGTTCATAGGTATTGCTAGTATTTGTTTCCATGAGTCGAATAATCCTTTCCTACTGTCTTTCAATGCAAATGACAAATTGTCTCCTAATTTGGCGCCGCCCATATATTGAAGAGCTCCCAAACATGATCGAACATCGCAACCGGATATTTCCGCTAATTTCAAAAGCGCGTCTGGATTGACTTTTAGTTTTTCCTTTTGCGCTACTTCCATCAATCTGTCTGCGAGTCTCGCAGGACTCACTTCTGGTACTGGTATAATAAGCGCAGCTAGTCTGAGAGGCCTGTTGTGTATAAGTTTTTATGTATCTTTTCTTCTAAATTGTTTTTGCTTTTATACATTAATACTCATACGGCTGTCGGCGGTGACATAATCAAATTATGTCCCTATCAATACCATTTAACTTTTGTTTGAAACATTTTCATTCCAAATTTAAATAGGACATTCTGTATACTATGAAATTAATTAATGAAATATTTACTTCTACATTAACATAAGTATAAAAACGTCTGAGTCTACGAAGTCTCGCGAATGGCCGCCCGTGTAACATTTTTACCGATGGCCGTGTGAGTGTTAAATAATTAAACAACGTCACCTTAATGAAGGAGTATATGGTTCGTTGCAAATGCATATTATAGGCCGGCTACAAATAGTTGATTGTTTATTCCCTTTTTCCTTTTTACCTTTTTGAACTAGTTTACCTTGTACAAATTTTAATAAGAGCTCAATCGATGCTGCCGGTGCTCCATCGATTTCATCTAAAATTAAACAATTCGGCCGCGGCTCGCTCCCCATTACAGCTCTCATCTGTGTCGATGAAAGAAGGACCTGTCTGTATTTAGAAATGCAAATTAATAATCCTTTTGACTCTATTTAATTTATTTTGCAAATTTACCTAAAGGCGTCAGGACTTCTTTCATCGCTAGCATTAACTTCGACGACGTTGTAGCCAGCATGTTTAGCTGCTAGATGAGCTAATGTGGTCTTCCCCAATCCAGGTGGCCCAGTTAATAAAACTATCCTTTGAATTGGAAACCCCTTATTGTCTACCTCTTCAATATCTTTATCACTTTTAATCTTTTCACTGTTAAATTTTCTATTTCTAAAGATTGAATGTTGTTTCTTCCTTTTGCTCTGAACATAATTTCGGTTAAACACCACTTTATCCCAGAGTTTTATCCAATGCAATAAATGTCTGTTCACACTTTCATCCGAAAGCAATTCTACGTAAGATCTTGGCCTGTATTTATCAACCCATAGCTCAGTGTCTTGTACATGATCTATAGTGGAAGTACCAACATTTTCACTACTAATACGTTTGACATTCTGTATCATCTGTAAAGTTATAATCAAATTTTATAATGTATTTTTACGCTTTTGTTTATTCACTTACAATTTCTTCAGCTTCTGCCTTCAACTGACTATAAGGTACAGACAATAAATTAGAAAATTTATGATCAATGTTCTTCATATTGAGTACTTCATCATTTTTTAATCTGATATATATACGCTGCATATCATGTGGTCTAGTAAGAGCCACAAAATTCCATCGTGGAACTCTCAAAGATATTGTGTTCTTTTTCCTAGAAGAGATTGGCAATTAATGAATGAAGTAATAATTAAAATAGTTAATAACATGGTTCTTGTATTTTACATACTCTTCAAAATGTTTTCTTTTAACAGTCATTCCTCCATTTTGTTTATGGAATTTTTCTCTGGCATCTAAGACTGCTTTAATTACATCTTGGGGCTGGTCCCATCGTGGTTTCTTTTCTTTATGTTCGTAGATGTCAGCTGTGGCAATTAATAATACATTTAAATAAAGTGATCCTATGCATATAATAATATAAAATTATACAGATTACTTACTATAACCATTTAAATCTATTATATCAGAAATATCACCGAACAAGTCATCATAGGTCCGTTTTTTATTACTTTCTGACTCAATATTATTGGAATAATCAAATTCTTTGCTAGTACCAGGGATACAGAAATCATTATCTTTATTAGATATAGGAGTATTTAATTCTTTATGGACATTATGCGTGGGAGTGTTTAACTCCTTAAATACATTAGGTGTGGGAGCATTTAACTCCTCAAATTCACTAAAAGTGTTTAATTCCTTTGATATACTAGTTGTTACATTATTGCATTCATTTTTCTTCTGATGTAGCTTAGGTAAATTTTCCGTTTTATGTGATATTTCTGTTTTCTTTCTCTCAATTTCTACGGTAGAACAATTGGAATTAAACATTAATAAACTGACAGGTTCAAATCGTTTTGTTTGTATATTGTGACAGCTTTTTGGGGTACATTAATGAAATCGAAGATATTATTACAAAAATTAAAATATATATAAAAACAAATGCATTATTTCGAATAAAATATTTATAATCGTTTACTAAGGCAGAGAGTTAAGTAAATAATTTGAAATTAAATCTTGAGATTAAGGTTATAGATTTGCCTACCTTCTATTTCTCTCAGAAGTTCGTATTCGTCTTCATGAGCCAGATCAAATTCTTCATCCGCGTCAGGAAATTCGTAATCCATTATTGTAACTAATTATCAAATGCATTCAAATTCGAATCCATGAAATAATTAAAAAATTGTTGTTCCATCAAATTAAATCCTGTTGTACATTCGACCCGTTCTGTAACATTTTCCTGCGTATATTATGGCGGCAAATTGGAACGAGTTTATGCATACATTTAACTCGAACAAGAATACTTCTTCTAAAAACTATTCTACATTTTATGAATATTTTTCTTTTTGTTATTCTTGTATCTACGATCGTTTGCATACATGTAGATGATTGCAAGTTCACTTTTTACGTAAAAATTACCTCACTCGTCGTGCTTCCATATCTTCAACCGCAAATACCATTTGTGCAAATATCACTGAGTAAATATTGTTTATAGGTGTATACCGTTCGCGGAGTGCAGGTCGCATGTGAAATAAAATCGCTTGAGCATCGCTAAAATATCTTATAAATGAAATAAAACATGCGACTTGGCGTTTCTATAAAAATCTTTAAAAGTTCAATTGAGTATTCGATTGAGAATAAGCTGATCGAGGCATGTATCAGCGACACAATGAACATTTTTAAGGGAATACCTACAAGACATAATCCAAACGGTCTGGCATCAGTGTTGGGGTATTGTTGCGTTTTTCAGCGCATGCGCAATAATTCCATCCTGTCGTGCTACATCCCTGATCGTCAGTTCTTTGCGTGTCCGACCCGCGTTACTTATTGGGAGCGTTACGCGAATAACGTTAGAGGGGGTGAATTCTTCGTTCCGTTTAAATATAACATTTGCATTCCAACATTCGAGTGACAGTATTGCTTTACCAAGATTACTGTGATTTAATAGTAACATGTTACAGTTTATACTTTATGGCTTTTGAGTACGATCGTCTTTTTCGCGAATTACTGTTGCATAAACTTCAGGGGTGAATCGACAACGTTATCAGGTATTAACTGAAATATATTTATTTGTCATTGAAAATTTGAATTTTCTTTATGAGAAATGTACATGTATATATCGTTTCCAATCCCGACCCGAGAGTCTGGAATTCCTAGATTTCGCACAAATCTCGTACATCCCTGTTCGTAATACGTTATAGGTAAGATCAATCACGTTTGACAGTGGTGTGTTAAATAGGTTAGTTTACCGGTTACAATTTAAGGTTTCTAAAATTACAGTTTTGTTGGATGATAAAGTACTGTCTGTTCAAGTTACGTTTGGCTCATCAGATCGAAATATTTGTGGACACAAGATAAGTCGATCATTGACGATACTCGATATTATTGGATTAGAAGACAGGCAGCCACTGTGAGTTAAATTCTGTGGAAGTTCCTATAAATAACTGTCTGTTTAGGTTGCCCTAGCGATAGCACGTTACACTATCGTAAGAAACGTTATCAACCCGATAACCAAATTTGCAGTCTTATTTTAAAATATTCTCTGAGCGTACCTCGTATGTCTCTCAGTTGTCTATAGTCTATTGGACGGTACGTTCGCATGTGTAATTTATATATAAAAATTGTTAATTATGTGCTCGAACGTATTCCACTCGAACGCAGATTTTTTATTGTGAAATTACAAAGTGAGAGGGCGCACAAATTTTAACAATTATATTATTTTATATTTTGCAATTTTACCTGTCACCGCTTATTTTTAAAATAATAATTTTTACTAGAAATAGACTAGAAAAGATTATTTGTTTTATAATTAGCAATATTTTCGTGGAAAATTATCAAGTAAATCAATCAACAAAAACATTAACTTTTAAATTATAAATAAGGTGAGGATTCTTCTAACAGACTGTTTTTTTCCTCCCAGATAGCATTCATGCTTCAGCATGCAGAACTTACGTACCGACGTAGTCGGTTGCATCGGAAAGTGCACTTCCAATCTGACCAACACAGAATTAGACCACATTACAGATACTATAGATCGAACCCTGTCTCATCCAGAAGGCATAAAGCTGTTTGCAAAATTCTTGGAGAAGTACGAACAATCGCTTCATATCAGATGCCTGGAATTGTACGAAATCTGTTGCAAATACATCGACTTCGGGAAAAGTTATCCGTAAGTAAAACTTATTGAAACACGATTACAATATATATAAAAGTTTATTCTATCAAAATTAAGTGTACCCTTAAGATACAAATGTTTGGCAGTATGTAATTCATTCTTCTTCGGGTGTAGTTAGTCTCGCATGGTTCGGTCGGTAAAACAGTTTACCGGGCGAATGGACGATTTGTATGTTGTTCACAATATATTTTAATTTATCGGATCGGAGGTTAAAATACGTTATGCATGCTAGGGTTTGCATTAACGCGGATATTTTATTTTCAGAGAATCGAGAAGAGAGATAAAAGCCTGTGTCGAGAAAGTGAAAGATATGGCGGAAGATTTAGACATTCCACAAATAAATCTGGATCTTATGAAAAGCTATAACGACGCTTTAACGAGCGATTCGACGGATGCTTTACTCTCCGTTCTAGAGACTACCCGATGCAAGTGTCGAGACTTTTTCTCGGGGGAGATCCACAATAATTTCAAGATGGCCGTATCACAACCGTGTTCATTAACGAATTGATTAAAGATTGCACTTTTGTAATTCGCATTCTTTAAGACCGGAAGTCAATGGGTTGCGCGCGATGTACGCGTAAGTGTGACCGCTAATATTGATCGTCGCATATTTACTTCTCTTGTGTATTTAAACTCAGTGCCGGATTAAGACCTTTAGAAACCACAAGTACTTAAAATAATTTAAGGCTCCCTTATACAGGATCTAAGCAGTTTAGGGTAGACCTGTACGAATTTCTTATACATTTCTGATAATTTTAATAAAAAGTGTTTTCAACAGAAGTTTGAAACAAGAAGTTTTATTTACTATTCTTTCATTCTTTCAACATAGAGAAATTATTAATATTTAAAATATGCCAAATGCAGAAAATTTCTGTGGACCCCCCTTCTCCTAATCCTCTAAACAGATGCTTATTTTACTGATTGGTTAATCCAGCACTGTTTAAACTACGTTTGCAATGTAATAAATACGATTATTGAAATCTGATTTATTTTTCTGTACTAGTTCCATCTGTAATTAGAATAATACTTTGTTAGCAACAATTGGCCCTGCTGTACACATTCGGTTTTCTTTTTTAAAGAAAGTTCCGTATTCATGAATGAAACCATAAACAAAAGATGGTGTCCTATCATTGAAATGTTCTTCGAATTTTCTACTTCACTCTTCAACTATTCAACCATCTGAAGTCATACACGCTGGTCCACAATTTAATGATCACCTTTCCAGCTACTTTCGTTGCACGTCGTATAATCAACATCAAACCGTTGAAACGTTAAAGCAATTTTCGAAAATAATGGAACAGACACGTCTACGACAGATTTTGATTTCCAAAAGAGAGTACATCACGAAGATTAACGTTATCCGCGATACGGTGAACTCTCTGGAGGAAAGTTTCATGGTGTCCCGTAATCTCGAGGCTGAGCAATGGCTGAAACACACGATGTTGAAGGCGAAGAACAAATTGGTTGCGGACGATTTGGAGAGAGCGAACAAACGCAATAAGAATATGTTGAGTACGTAAAGTTTTCGACAGAAATGAACTTGGCTGCTGCCTAACATGTAATCTTGCAGACTTGTTTAGGCAGAGCGTAACGGATGTTCGGCTTGGGAACGAGATTGCGTTGCCAGAGTCTCTGAAGAAGGAAGTTCAAAGAACTTGGCATCAGAAGTATAAAATGTTCAAGCGTCTGATAAACCGAGGGGACTAAATTATCCGGAAATATTATTTAAATAGCCAAATTTCTGATCAGATACGACTCGTTGCTGATGCAAAACGACGGATTGAAAAAAGAGCTAGCAACGGTTAAACGTTTTCTGAATGAAAAATGCGCAGAGGTAGATCTGCTTCTGAACGGCGAATCGTTGCGCGATCGTGTGATAATATTCAACGATGAAATGTAGGTCGACAACCTTCAGCAAAAGATATTGGCTCTCGGAGACAGGCTCGCGGAGACCAACGGGGCCGTCGAAAATGTTTGCAGAAAGTATTTGAGGCTGAAGAAACGGAAGGATCAGCAGGAAACCCTGCTGCGAGGTTCCATCGAGACGCTACAGGTTGATGCAAAATCAATTAGTGGTTCAAGGCTGTGGAACAATTGCATTGCCACTGCAATATCTAATAAAGGCGTATATGGGGCATACGTGCAAAACTCATTCAATTACCATCAGACGCGCGTATCAAATAGTTTTCTCAATCGCTCTGCCGAATGGAAATTTTTGTGTGAAAACTTTTATTGGTTTACGAACGAAATTGTTTGTCGCTGTTCAATAGAAATTTATTAGGAAGCCCCTTGCGGCAGTTGATCTTTAATCTTTAAAGGGCAATCAAGTTATCGTCGCTAGGCAAAACGTTAAGAAATATTTTTACATTGAACAGTTGGTTGTTACGGATAGACTGTGGATTTTATGCATTTACGAAATACAAATAAAAACGAGTAGCTGCGATTTAAGGTAGCAAAAATGTTAAAAGAATTAACACTTACAGAAAAAAGACAACTAACATAGAATTATGCCACCAAGCAACATTCTCTTGGCACATCTTTTTCCTACTACCAATAACGACCGAGTTATTCTGGTAGCCTCTATCGTTCTCAATTTATCAAGATCAATTTCTTATTTTGCATAATAATCTGCAGTCTTAGCTACAGATATCTAGGAGTCTCCTTTAACCGTTTCTTAAGACGTTCGCTAGAGTCCTCCATTTTTGCTTAAAAAACAAATCTTTCGGCCTCGCTAAACTGCAAGTTTCATAACGAAATTGAATAGCTGTGAAACAATGGGAAGACTAAAAGAATCGAAATTTGTCACCGTACTATTTCCGGCCTGTTAAACATAATAAAGTAACAAGACGTTTTAATTTTTCTGTCTCGTTAAGAAGACATTTTTAAGCGTTTAGTTTTGTAACACAAAATATTTGAAGGACGTTTGTAGGACATTGTCTTTAGGCTCTACCGAATCTCCAATACGAACGTCTTGAACTCGTTAAGAAGACACTGAGATATTCGTAGGACATTGTCGACGTCTTCAAGCAGTCCGAACCAGTTTAAAATATTAAAAATGTTCATTCGTTAGGACATGTTGAAGGGAGCAAGCGGCACGGTTGCACAGAGAATAACTATGTCGCTGAACCCGAGCAACGAGATATTGCTGGCCCAAGAAACTCGGCGCAGCGAGCGCTTGGCGCGCGAGAACTCTCTCCTGCGGATCCTTTTGCAGGAAGCAAGACGCGATAAAAGGATCGACGACAATATCGGTGTGGTTTCCATCGAAAGAGCTTGCAGATAAGTTGCATAGAACGTTGCACGTTTCGGTCGCGGTGTAGAACAAACCGGAAACGTTACGCTCGGAGGCAAGAAGAATCTGCAAAGCCATATAATTGCTCCTTTCGAGCACGTAAGGGTAAAGTGCAGGAGTTTAGGTCGCGAACGCGGGGCCAACGTTTAAGGACACCAAAATTATGCAACTAAAAGGTAATAACCGGATAAAAGAGTCACCGTAAATTGGATCAGTGCCGATCGATGCCCAGTGCTTCACTATAAAGAGAGCAACACTGCTGAAAGTCGTCTTACTTGGTGCTGAACAGCATCGAGACCGTTCCGGAGCCCAGTCGCTCTCCATCGCCATGTAAGTTCACTTCGTTCACAGTTCGACTTCACGTTCGTTCGACCGTTTTCCCCACGAAGTACCCCGCCAAAAATTAATTACTTCGACGTGGAAGCGCTATAATTAATTACAGCATAGTTCCGTGGCTTGGATCGCTTAGAGACTCACAGCATCTTAGCAGACGATCGATTAGTCGAATTAAATATTCGAGGGAACAACATAGAACGGACAGATTCGTCGAGCAATGTGAAAAGTGGTTTTTAATGATTACACACGTTCTCCGCAGGTCCAAAAAATTCGCAGAGCCGACACACCGCCACTGCAAGACGTAGAATCATCGAGTGTAAAGCTATACCGAAGCTACCATGTCGAAAATATATCAAATACTTCTGACAATCTTCTCGCTCTTTTTCGTGCCATCGATCGCCTTGTCGTTGCTATGTCTATATCTCTATCGCCGTCTGATCGATGTCGTCTTGAGGGTACAGTTGAAGGATAGGTACGCGGGTCTGCTCGACGGGGCCGACAGTATCTGGGCCATAGAGGACTCCTCGGCCCTTGCCGTCAGCAACATTCTCCTGATCTTCGAGAAGGACGCTCGACATTCGAACACCAACTTCCTGGACAGCTTCAGAGAGTTGGTCAGGACTCGTATCCTCTCTTCGCTGCATCAGAAGCTTCTCTACAAAAGGAAGAAGAAGTTCGGTTACTATTATTGGGAGAGAAGCGAGGAGATCGACCTGAAGGAACGTGTCAGGTGGTTGGAGTACGAACGAAGCAACTGCGACGGGTCCTGCGACAGCGTTTACAATGGCCACCTGAAGAGGGTCCTGTGGAACATCTGCAACCAGCCTCTGCCCGAGGACCACACCGCTTCCTGGGAGATTTTGGTCGGAAAATGCTGTCCCAGATCGAGTCACCATTACCTGCGGCGACTGGAGGAACGTTTGTCTAGCAGGATCAAAATCCCTGTACTCATCAGGGTCCATCATTCTTTGGGGGACGGTATGGCTCTTCTGAAGTTCTTCAAGGAAGTGATCGTCGACAAGGAGTCCGCTCAGGAGACTCACGTGCACGTGGAGCACACGAGCTTTAAGGTGAAAAGCTTGGAACCGAGGAAGATCAATCCGGTGAAACCTTCGTTGATCGGCGACAGAAACTTTCGAGGTGCCCTGCAGAAGGACGTCATGTCCGCGTCGATGCCGTTCATCCATTTTACGGTGTTCTCTCAACTGCTGAAAGTGCTGCTAGTGAAGCTCTCCGAGGGGATTACGTCTCTGCGGAATCTCACCTGGGAAGACGCGAAGAGCAAGCTGAAAGTCCGAGCAGACAACGAGTTGGAGAGGTTGAGAGTTCTCCTTTTGCGTCTCTGGAAGAACCTGCAAGGATTGATGAGATTGTCGAAGATCGTCGTTGGGAGTCCTGCTTGCTTGGTCGCTCAGACTTTCCGTAGCATGGATAAGAGGTCGATTGATAGTGTTTCATTGTCCTTCGGTGAAAGAGATAATTTCAGGTGCAATATGACGTCTTTTTGTTTCAGCGCGCTCCACGGGGCAGAGCTGACTGGCGAAAAGTTCGTTTCCTATTGGTTGGAGGACGATTTCAAGAACACCTGCGACCAAAGGCTCTTCACCAAGATTCAAAATATAAAAAGCATCACCGGGGCCAGATTCGGGGACGTTCTACTGGCTGCTCTGTCTGTCAGTTTACACAAGCACTTCGTTCGTGTATGTAACTCCTAAGTTCATTATCTACTTAACATATTAGCACTTGGTCGTTTCTAGCGCGGCGCAACAACGAAGTCGCAAAACGGTTCGCGAAGTTACGTTACTTTTAGAACTACCGAACAATAAATCCAACGATATACATTGATTTGTAATAATAATGAGATTGCATCTATTAAAGCTTCATACAATTCTGATTATAGCGTGTGCGTCATTAAAGAAGTACATACGAAAATTTCTGAGGAAAATATTTTTATAACTTCAATAATTGCGAAAGAAAAAACTGGGGACCAGTCAAAATGACTGGTTTGGTAGTTCTAGTGTTAAAGAAACTATTGCAACTTTTCCATCGAACGACTTGTTTAAACGGCGGACATTTATGGAAAATAATAATTGTCTTTGTAGTAATAATCAG